>CM076580.1:1260221841-1260741178 GCA_034641835.2 Pinus albicaulis
TTTACCTGTTGGTTGAAGTGTCTTTGAAAGCTATCCCTGTTAGTGTTCCTTGGATTGAGATGGTCCTGCTTTCCCTGTAGAGATCCTTTATTCCCTTGCTGAGTGGCTGAATGATGTAAACCACCTGTAACTGCTTTTAGATAGTTTGGTGTTGAAGTTTGAGAAGATTCTCTGGTATATCCAAGACCTGTTTTTATAAGAGGAGAACGTTGTACCTTGATGATCTCATCTAAGGTTTCAGATCCTTTAGCAAATCTAAGATTCAAGGTTTTTTCTTTCTCGACTTCTTTTCTTTGACTTACCACTTCACATTCTAGTTTTTCAATATGTTTCTTTGCTTCTTCAAGCTGCTTTTCAATGGTCTCTCTGATTATCTTTTGTTCTTCTAAGAGAATTTTGTAATCTTCTAGGCGTAGTTTGAGTTGATTATTTTCTTCAAGAAAGTCGTTTTCCTCTAGAGCATCCATAAAAGTATCCTTTTCTTCTTTTTGTTCAAATGCCATGAGAAGTCTAAGATCTTCTTCACATTCTTCCCCACTATTAGATGACCCATCACTATCTTCATTAGTATAGTAACTTTTCTTAGAGCTAGATCGGTTCTTATTCCTTCTTACTACTTATTTTCCTTTATAAGGACATTTTGCAGCATAATGACCAACTTTTCCACACTCAAAACATTTGAAGGGAAGCTTACCTTTGAATCTTCCAGTACCTAGTTGGAGCTTTCTCACGAAATTTTCTTCTTCTTCATCGGATATATAGCTGGATTCTTTGACAACTTCCTTTTCCTTTCCTTTTGTAGATGCCTTAAAAGCAGCTTCTCTTAATTGAGAAGGGCCTCCTTGTCTCATTTCAAAAGCAGTCAGAGTACCATGTAATTGAACAATAGTAAGAGTTTGCAAATCTTGCCTTTCTTCAATAGCTGAAACTTTAGAGTCAATTTTTGAAGTCAATGATCTTAAGACCTTTTCCACCAGAGTAGTATCAGTTATGGTTTCACCCAAATTTCTCATTCGATTTACAATATCATCCAGACGAAGAAAGAAACTAGCAACACTCTCATCACTATGCATCTTCAAATTTTCATATTCAATTCTAAGAGTTTGGAGTTTTGCACTTTTTACCTTTGTGTCTCCTTCATAGCTTAGAATGATTTTGTCCCATATTTCTTTTGCTGAATGTAGCTGCATCACTTTAGCAAATTCTGATTCGGACATGCTTCCTAGCAAGACATTTACTGCTTTGGCATTGGTTTCATACTTCTTCCTTTCTGCTGCATCAGTAGGAATACTTGCCGGGTATTGATAACCTTCTTCCACGATTGCCCATACATCTGCACCAAGACTTTTCAGATATGCTTTTGTACGTACCTTCCAGAATATCAGATTGCTTCCATTGAATAGAGGTGGCTTTATAGACATTACTCCTTCTTGACTTCCCATTGCGACGGATCTCCTTTAAGCGATCAAGCTTCTTCACAAGGACCTGCTTTGATACCAATTGTTGGGAAAAATACTGAGAGGGGGGGGTGAATCATTATTTACAGCATATTCAATTCTTTTTACTTTTTCATTCCTTAAAACCCATACGCTACTTTCCTTCAGTAAACTAGCGTATATACGCGGATCCCCTTTATGAAACTAGCGTATACATAGAGATCTAGATCTGTCATTAAATCTTTACTTATATTATTCCATCATTCATTCATCAGATGCTCAATAAACAGTAAACAGGTGCAGTAAGAACAGAATAAACCATCACACAAAGCATCACACATGAACACCAGGATTTTTAGGTGGAAACCCAAATCGGGAGAAAACCACCGCTGCAGTTGCTCAGCGTTCAATATTTTATTATAGAGAAAACATCTTACAACATATGTGCTGGCGCAGACTTGACCAGCACGCAGGCACCCACCTGCGCTCGTTTACCAGCCTCTCCTGGAAGGGAGCTCCAACCCCCTGACTCGTTTACCGGCCTCTCACAGAGGAGCTCGGCCCCGATCATTTGACCTCACACAGAGGAGCTACAACCCCCTGACTGAAGGCTACAACCCTCAGCACCACCTTGGACCACGTTTCATCAATTTTCACACTGGATCCAACAACTTCAATAGAACACAACTTGCAGGCCACGTTTCATCATATTTTCAGACTAGACCCTTTTCATCCTTTCAAGCTCAACCATATAACCAAACTGATACAGGCAACTCAGAATAGTAGAATACAGATAGCAGCAACATAGCAGATTAGATCAGACATTTCTTACCACAGATTTCAGCAAGCCCTAGTTTTCATACGCGCTTTCCTTTCACTTATGTCGCGTATATACGCGCTTCTGTCCACATAAACTCGCGTATATCTCTGTACAAATTACAAAGCCAATTTCATTGCGCATACATGCTTTTTATTCAGCTAAGCCGCGTATATACGCGCTTCCTCTGCGGCTAAGTAGCGTATAGATCTTCAATCATTATAAAACAGCATACTTCTTCAGATCAGCAATTCTGTTCAGATTTACCCTTTTACTTTAGACAGATGTTCGCCTCAATTCAGATCTAACCCTTCCATAAGCAGATCTAGTAGATACAAGTACATTTTAGATCTAGATCCCCTTCTTCATCATTGGTGCATCATACATTCAGATTTATCATTCAAGTGTAACCCTTTCCATTCAGATCTACTTCAGAGAGAAGTATTCATTCAAGCTCAGACATCTTGCACCCATACCCATCATTTGCACAATGAATTTCTTCTCCTTATATAGGTTTACCCTTTTCAATACCATGAGCCCCTTTTTCAATACCATGAGCCCAAAACCACATTACATCCGACGGTATTCCTGGATGGGGTCAATTAGGCGGAACATTACCCAATACAATGGGTCAATACCATGGTGATTACCCCTAGTTTTACACTTTTAGAGCGCTTTTGCCCATACGCGACTTGGAACGTTCTTTTCCGCGTGCATACGCGACTTCCCCTAGATAGATCCGCGTATACCTAGAGACATACTCTTTTCATCAAGATTTAGCACATGCTGACTTCTTTTCTTCACTGCCTTCTGTACATACTGTAGATACATCATATTTAGCTCATCAAGAACATATTCTAGCAAGCACAACTTCATCAAGTAAGTTGTCATCATCTTCATCAAGTGGGTTGCCTTTCAAGGAAAACTCTTAGCATCATAATATCAACAAGCATCATGTCACATCAGATTTTCATCATTTACCAAGTCCATCAAGTCAAGAATAACTTCATCAGGTGGATTGCCATCAAGGACAACACATGTCAACAGTCGCATGTCTTCATCTTCATTCAGTGGGTTGCCATCAAGGACAACACTTCTGCATCATATTTCCAACAGCAGGCACCCACCTGTAGAAGGCTGCAACCTTCTCTCGTTCTCCAGCTACTACTGGAAGGGAGCTTCAACCCCCCTAATCTCATTTACCAACCACTCATGGAAGGGAGCTACTACCCCTTAATCTCATTTACCAGCTACCACTGGAATAGAGATACTACCCCCTAATCTCTTTTACCAGCTATCACTGGAAGGGAGCTAAAACACCCTCACTGAAGGCTTCGACCCTCAGCACCACCATGGACCATGTTTCATCAATTTTCATACTGGATCCAACAGCTTCTACACAACACACCTTGTAGGCCTCTTTTCATCAGATTTTCAGACTGGACCCACTCCACACATTTAAGCTCAAAGAACATACATCAAACTGAAACTTATAACCCATTCAATTCATTCATTGAATCATCAACCAATCAACCAATGACTGATCTTTATCATAATCAAATAGCATCATAATCAATATTCAAACAACTCAGATCTGTATGAAGGCATCATTGACAGACAACAGTAATACAGCAAAATAGATTAGAGATTTCCTTTTGCACACTTCAGAAAAAACCTAGATTCCATACGTGCTTTTACTTCACTAAACCCGCGTATATACGTGCTTTCATAGAAACAAACCTGCATATATATCCGCAATTATTTCAAGACTGACCTTAGATTCCATACACGTTTTTGCTGAAACTAACCCACGCATATACGCGCTTTCGCTGCGATGAACCTGCATATAGATCTGCAAGCATTGCAGAGCTGTGAAACTCTTCAAAACATATAAATAGCTCAGATCTTACCCTTCACTTCAGAAAACATTTGCTAGATCACAGATCCAAACTTTCCATAAACAAATCTAGAAAATATATAGTCATTTCAGGTCTAGAGATCTTGATCCGTCATTTTATTCATAGGTGCATTATTAATTTAGATCTATCAATAAAATTCAACCCATTCCATGTAGATATACTTCAGAGTGAAGTATTCATTCAATACCCAGACACATGCACACCCTTTCACTATGATGTTCTTCTCCTTATATAGTTTTAGCATTTATCAATACCATGAGCCAAACCACACAACTTCTAGTGGTATTCTTGGACAAAATCAAATAGATAATGCAACGCTTAATATTGTGGGCTAATACCATGGTAATGCCCCTTGGTATCATAATTTTAGAGTGCAAAAGGTATACGCGACTTGGAGCGTTCATTTCCGCATATATACGAAACTTTTCTTCATAAAAATTGTGTATATGCTAACCCTGAATGTATATGCGGGTTGCCTTCACAAAAGTAGCGTATACATTGCATCCATACGTGGGTTGCCTTCACAAAAGTAGCGTATACATTCTGACATATTATATATATCATTTCTCTGGCACTTACTAAAATTCTTTTCTCTGTCACATCTGAACTGATATGTAGATACATCATTCTTACATCTTTAACAAATAGGTTGCTATCAAAAGGAAACTCATCAAGTAGGTTTCCATCACTTCATCAGGTAGGTTGCCATCAAGGACAACTCATTACATCATATTGCTAACATGGGAAACCAATGGTCATGATCTAATCTTGATTCGATGGCTAAGATTAAAAGAAAGCTTGATCAGTGTGGCCTAAGTCATTTCCATCACATGTTTAAATTAATTACCTTTAATCTTTTAATTTTTCTAAGTTAGACTTAGGGCCCTTAATTAAAAATATTGATTAATTAATTTCCTCTTAAACCAGATGGAATTTCTCAAATCCCTTTGTCTTGAAGATCTCATGTACTGTAGTCCCTCCACAAATTTTGGGAGCTAGAGCACATATGATGCTACCTTAACACTCAAAAATATCAACACTCCCTCTTACTTAGGAATGTGCTCTAGCACAACACTTCACCCTGAAGGATTCATTTATCTCTGGTTTGGGTCTTTGAGATGATGCTTGGCCTACTTCCATTCATCACTGCGATGTTGCTGCTCTCTCGTAATGCTGCCCATGATGCTACCACCGCCACTTCCGCATATGTACTACAACTCCCTCTCAATCTATTGCATTTTTTCCAACTGTTGCACTGTAGCTCAGTTATTGAGAGAAGCAAATGAAAACTCCTACCCAATCTTTGACAAAGAAGTTAGTTGGGTTGCATCCTCATCATTGAAGCTCCATAGGTTGCTAATATCTACTGTTATCTAGAGAGTGCTGCATTGCTACAGCTATGCATTTTGTAAGAAGACCTCCTCTGTGTTGTTGAAGTCACATCAACCACTCTGCGCTAAATTACCCTATGCTACATTGTCCCCCTAAAGCCTCTATGTTGTTGCAGCTCTACTCTACGTAAGCAGGCCTGCTCTGCGTTGCTGAAGTCGAATCAGCCTCTGCATTGCTGCATCTGCATTGTGTTTCTCCCTTCAGCTTCCAGCTCTACCTCTGCTCCATTTGTGATTCTTTGGACCCACTTCTCCACTTGTCCTGCTACTGTCTTAAGGATCCCATAGCACGAATGTGATCCAAGAGTTGGGCTACTCAAGGATTGTGCCACCACTCTGTAGCTGCTCTACAGATCCATATCACCCCACTTTCATGGTTCATGAGCGCTCATGGCTACGCCATCTTCAAAGCCATCGTTTGACACAACATCCTTGGAGCTAGAAGATTCCTTGTCCTTCTTCTTCTTAGGACAATTGTTGGTGAAATGTCCTAGTTCGCTGCATTGGAAACACTTGATATTTGATAGATAATGCTTCATTCTCTCTTGCTGCCTCTTTGATGCCAAGGTTTCATTTTCCCCCTCTTCCTTATTTACTTTTCTCAAACCGGTGGTCAACTGTCTCTTGGTGATCCGACAGATTTCTTCTTGTTGGAGGATTGCCCACATATTGTCCCAGTTGGGAAGGACCGCTCTGCCCAAGAGACTTTGGAAAAAAATTTCCTAGTCCTCTGTGACAACATTTAGAGTCATCCTCACGATAACATCATCCTGCACCTTCACCCCCATGCTAGTCAACTGATCCTGGATTTCTTGAAGTCTGAACAGAAAAGGCTCAATCTTCTCCCCCTTATTTATCATGAATAACCTCAACTGGTTCTCCAGAAGCATCCTCCTCTGGATATATTTTCCTTCATATAGTGTAGTCGGAGCCACCTACATATCATGAGCTGTCTTCTTATTGGCTATGTGTGGAACCACATGATCTTTGACCCCGTCCATTATGAAGCGCTTAGCATGTGTCACTGCTTCTTCATGCTTCACCAAGAGATCCGCATTGGTCGGCGTGGCCAGGACTTTCTCTGCATGCTCCCTCAGACTATATGCCTCCATGAATACCAGGATTCTCGCCTTCCAGATTGCAAAGTTGGAAAATTTTTCCAACCTATCCTGATCACATAGTCTGTGAGGTGCCATCTGCTCAGAAAATTTGTCAGAACTAATCCTCTTCTCTATGTTAGAGACTCGGATATAGGGTGCTTGGCGAAAAATGCACCCTATGACAACTAACTTCCTCTCTTAGAAGTCTGAAAAAAAAAAAAATGAATCAAATCTCCTCGATCCTCTGACCGATCTGTAGATTTATTTGGCTGGAAATCCTCTGAGAATTTGTTCTCCTCCTGCTCTTTGTCACTTTCTCAGGTTAAATTCTGAACCGACAGAATTTTTAACCCCACTAGAAACTAATAAAGCTCTGTAGCACTACTTCTGGCTCTGAATAAGCAACAGCTTTAGGACTATATCACCCTGGTTGGCCTCTGCATGAGAAGAGATTCTCAGCACAACCTCTGCATTTCCTCTACACAATAAGTATGTGGGCCTGCATGGATACTGTGCCACTCTGGCCTATGCGTGGTTCTACTTCCTTCTGTTGCTACGTTGTCCTCTCTGGTCTGAATTTCTGCGACTGCTGTTGATTTCTTTGTTGCTTTCTGCAGTAAGGACTCTTTAGTCTTCTTGTTGATGATACAGCTAGATCTGCAATCACTCTGATACCATGTGAAAATTTCTTAATGTTACTTATGTAGAAACCCTACTCTTAAATATGGTTATACTTCTCCTACTTAAACAAGTTATTAATCTAAAATATTCATCATTAACATCAAAGTAAACACATTAACAGTCTAAAAAATACATATCTAAATTGAATACATGCACAATGACAAAGTGACACACAAGATTTTCTGGACAACTATCCCCGAAAAAACCTAATGTGGGAAAACTGTTCTTCTGGCTACTTGAGGGTTTATATTATTAAGTAGATTCTAAGTACAAAAAATTTGGGCACCTTACTTTTTAACTTGACAAAGAAATACAAAATATGCAGCAATACCTCTATTCCGAAGACATAAAAACTGACTGATACACACCCTCAAACGGGATTTACATAACTCAACCTTTTTCAGTATTCAGAAACCCCAACGCTACTCTGAATCCCTCTGCTTCATCTCTGCTAGCCTCTGTCAGCCCCTGTGCTACTCAGGAAGAGTCTTCGTCACACCAAACTAGGTTATGTTTCCCCTACGTTGCCCTGGCTGGGCCTACAACAGCCCTGCTGGCCTCCTCCTGCCTTTTCGCTGCCCTTTCTAGGCTTGCGTAGCACCTAAAGCCCTATGCGCTACGCAACTACTGCATAGCTGCTACTCCCTCTGCGCTGCTAGGACTGCTGCTTCTCTACCTCTTGATGACTCTTGGCCCGGGATCAAATCATCCCTATTGCCAATACTACCCCTCGCTGCAGCTAAAATACTTCTGGAAATTCTTAGCAAACCACACCCTAGAATTGTAGCTTATTCTCAGTTCTCTACCACTGTGTGTGTTCTCGAACTGACCCCAAGTATTTCATTTATAATTTTCTTGTTGGGAAACCAATAGTCGTGAAATAATCTTGATTTGATGGCTAATATTAAAAGAGATCTTGATCCGTGCGACTTAAGTCATTTCCATCACATGTTTAAATTAATTATCTTCAATCTTTTAATTTTCCTAAGTTATATTTAGGGTATTTAATTAAAAATATTAGTTAATTAATTTCCTCTTAAACCAGAAGGAATTTCTCAAATCCATTTAAGGGTCTTGGATATCTTATGTACTCTAGTCCCTCCACAAATTTTGGTAGATAGAGCACATCCAATGCTACCCTAACACTCAAAAATCTCAACAAAGAATGATGTGTCTATCTTTCCATCTCAACTAGGTAGGATAAAATCATTCTTATAAAAGGAATATACTCAATTTCCCTCTTAACAAGGGACTTTCCCAAGCTCCATCTCAACTAGGGAATTGTTTCCAATAATATCTCTTTTCTCTTTAGTGGATATCATGGTAATATCAGTTGCTTATAGGGCTCCTCTTTCTACATCATGTCATGAATTTAATCTTCTTCATTATGGAGCCTTCTTCATCATAACTTCTTCGTAGGGAATTGGCCATCTTCTACATCACTTTATTTTCAACGAGACAGAGTGTTGAACCAATATTCATGTCATCCTGATCTTCATTAGAAAGTGATCTTCTAGTCCACATATGGCTATCCTTCATATAACTGCCTCTTCGAATTCATATTTTTTCATGATCTTCCATCCAATCTCATGAGTACTATTTGTAGGTGACATCTACAACTCTCTTTATGTAGGCCTGTTACAACCCAACCATATGTGTTTCAAAAATCAAAATGACATCAAATCAAAGTTACGTTTTTATGATGGCCTTCGTCATGACAGCTGCTTCTTGCAACATCAACATCATGCACATGTATGAATCCATCTCCAAGACATTCATTACGAATATTCTTCTTTTCTATTGTACATATCAGGGTCTTCATACCTTCTTCTTCCATGGAGATGTCATAGCTAATTCTTCTTGTTATCATATCTTATGGCTTATATTATGACTATCGCTGCATCTTTCACAAACCATTCTTACTTTCTTCACATATTTATCTCCTAAGTGTCTTCTTTACATGGTTCTTTCAGCATATGAACCATGATTGTCAACCACCTCATATTCCATATGAGGTCATATTATGTTGATTTCATCTTATCAATATGTAGAAGAGTTCAAGGCACATTGTCTACATGCCTTCATGCATAATTCTAATGGAAGAGATCCTTATTATTCAATCATGCTCGTGAGATAGATCACTCAACCATGCTATCTATAACTATATGATGACATGCCTTTATCTTTAAATATATACATACATTTTCCTTATTTTGGTAATTTAGAATTCTTTGTAGTAGCCTCCTTTTTTTTCTTGAAGATGAAATTACTTCAACCAACTCAACATGATGCACTCCTTTATCACCATACCATCATTCTTCTAAACAATTGATTCCATAGAACGTGGAATGTATACAATTAATGCGACACTTTATTCTTCCAAGTAGAGGTGAACCTTCACATAAAGATCCTAGTGGAGGGTCTCGATGATCCTCATTCTTCAAATGCTCCTATAAAATAACGATGGTGTATGATGATCTTTATGTATCTTATATATTTCTAGATGACTTTCCTCCAGCAACATATACTACTACTTCAGTTTTCCTTTATATTCTTCCAATGGATATGCCATTTCTATCATGATGACTACTATAACCATGTAGAATTTCTACTTCAGCTCCCCTTCCATGCTTGTATGATTACATCATCTCTATCTTGCTATAATGAATCCTATCATACTTGTGATGATCTTTATAATATTATATAACTGAAAAGAACTAAGTGAAGGAGATTATCTTAGTCATAGTATAGATCTTTCACTTCCTCTTTCTTTGATTTATTCTTTTCTTTTTCTCTCGCTTCTTCGGTAACATGGGCTTCATTTATTTCATTTCTCTTATTGTTTTCCTTATTGAGTTTAGGACAATTCCTTTTTAAATTCCCATATACATTACATTCATAGAATTGGATCTTTGACATGTTGATCTTCTTTATTTTCAAATGATCAAACTTTCCAAGCTTTCCTTTCTTTTCCTGGCCATGGCAGCATATGCTTGAACTTGTTCATTTGATCCAATGTCGCTCTTTGCCTACAAACTAGTTTCTTCAATCTTACATAATGACTAAATTTCAGTAAATGGAGAGGCTTCCTTCTTTCCATAGACACTTGATACAAAGTTTCTCCATCTATTAGGTAGTGCATTGAGCACAACAGTGGTCATTTATTTATCGAACATTATTTCCTCTAACTCTTGAAGTCAATCTTTTTTTTGAGATACCCTCATAAGATATGAGGCTACCCCTTCTTCATTAGATACCTTTATTTTCTATAACTCATTTCTCAATGATATAACTTCTCTTGCAGTGCTTATGGAAAACAATTCTACCAATTTTTCATATGTATCTTTCAATTTCTCCAACTTTTCTACATAAGGGATGAGGGAATCCTTGATTGATTCTATGAGGATTCTTTGAGCCCTTATTTCCCTTTTCATATACTTTGATAATTCCTATTATTTATCTTGATATGGTTTGGAGATTAAGCCCTTAACATATTCAATAATTTCATTCTCTATGAGGGTCAAATATATGCTCTTTTTCCGTGATTTTTCCATACAAGGAAATTTAATGACCCAACCAGTTTGTTGCTTTCCTTGCAGAATGAAGTCATGTTGATAGTAGATTCAGACATAGATATAAATATACTTACTTGTCAAGTGAATATTCTCCTAGATGATGATATCTTCAACTTGATGCATTCTTGATGATGTTGATTCCTCGATGATCTTCTTAAAGGAGGTTCAAGATGTGCTGTTTGCTTCAATGTGAAGGAGATCACCTTGATTTCTTTGATGATGATGGAAATTATTCTTCTTCCTTCATTAGATGATAATGTAGAATGTGGAGGCTTCCCAAGGTGATTCAAATTTAGATTTATTTCAGTGGAGGTAGGATTTTTGAGGTCTTTTTCTTCTTCCAAGTGTTCTGATGATGTGATCCTTGTGATGTGATAAATGGTCCTCCTTGATGCTCCTTGGTTTGATCACTATTATGTATCCTTATTTCAAGTGGATGATCTTCAAGCTACCTCTTCTTGTATTGTCACCTTAGATATGATACCATGTTGATAAATCTAGGGGAAACTTAATTAGATGATTCCTCTTACTTTGATAACTTCTTGTAATGTTCTTTTAACTTAACTTGATGTAATTATTATTAACTTCTTATTTAAATTTATTATTATTGTATTCTCTATCATCAAAAAACTACTAAACAATGATGATCAAAGAGACAAGAGGACACAAAATGTAGGCTGCTAGACAGGGCCAAAACCTCTCATCTTGAGAGGAAACCCCACAAGAATTCTTCTCTTCTTATAGAATATTCAAATGATTAATTCCAATACCTAAGACCCTTGTAAAATACCCCTCCAATAGCAAGTCAACCTTCCTTCTTGATGACATTTCCTTACACAGCTTACAACAACAAACTTTGACATTTCAGCAACAACTTCAACCCTAAGAACTTCTCAAAAAACTTCGATCCCAACAACGTTTCCAGCAACTTCAACCCCAAAAACTTTTCTAGCAACTTTATAATGTCCCCTAAGAATAATAAAAATAATAAATAATAAATAATATAATATAATATTAAAATAAATAACAAGTCAATAATAGTAAATACATAGTAAATAATAAATAGAATAATAATAATAAATAAATAAAATAGTAAATAATAAACTGGAGTTCTAAATAAAAATATATAAAAGTAAACTATAAAAATAGTAAAAATAAGTGAAGTTAACAAAAATAAAAATGAATAAAATAAGAAAGAGTTAAACTAAGAAAACTATAAAAATAGTAAAAATAAGCTAAGTTAACAAAAATTAAAATGGAATAAAATAAGAAAGAGTTAAATTAAGAAAAAGATTAAATTAAGTAAAACTTAAAATAAATAAATAAAAGTTACATGTTGACACAGGGAATGTGTGCATGCAGTTCCTTTTCCATTGTTTGGTCTATTTAATAGACATTGAGGAAGATGAGATTCATCATTCCTTTATCCATTATA
Organism: Pinus albicaulis; assembly: GCA_034641835.2. Classification (NCBI taxonomy): domain Eukaryota; kingdom Viridiplantae; phylum Streptophyta; class Pinopsida; order Pinales; family Pinaceae; genus Pinus; species Pinus albicaulis. The sequence goes on from CM076580.1 coordinate 1,260,234,196, forward strand.
TTGGAAGAAAGGTATTGTGAAACAAAGGATTCCTTGGTAGTAGTACGTTTATTGAGGGCTTGGGGGTGGCCAATTGTAGAAATATTACATGCAACTGAGCCTACAGTTGGGTGGAGAGCCATCCCGAAAACTTTGTTTCGGTTAGCAGGATTCAATATCGTTGCTACAGAGAAGTCGTATGTGCTAGAGTTTTTTAAAAAATTCTATGTTTATTAGTTGAGCAGTTTGTGTGTTGATTATTAATTTCAAATTTTATATAATTAGTTTCATATTTAATTTTGGGGTTGTTACATATGGTATCAGAGCGGGTTTCAACTATGTGTGACCTGTAGGTAAAAGTTCGAGAAAAACAATTAAATAGATTTATCCATAATTTTGTTTTTGGTGAAATTAAGAACAACCCAATTTCTAGTTTTAGCAATTTTCGTCCATGAAAATAATATTATTGGTTATGTTATTGTCATAACAACCCCAAAATTTAAAAAAAGAAAAAAAAGTTCTCTCATATAAGATAGGCACCTATCTATTACTCATTTTAATTCATCCCCTTATTCTACATCGGTCATAGATTTGGGGGTTACCATTTTTTATATTCATTATAAAATTTAAAAGTTCCACCTTTGCATTTATTTTGTAGGGAAACTTTATCAAATCTACATTTCTAATATCACAAATAAAACTTATAAAATTTACTTCCTTTCTTAAAAATTTTGTCTCCTTATACTTCTTTTCCAATATCTCATTTTAGTAATAAGTTTTTTGTCCTTCCAAGGTAGTTGCATAATTCTATCTTATGCTATTTTCTTCCCATTTATTTTACTTTCATTTGATGTCATAAAAGGTTGCCATATTCTTGTTGGGTATGTGTTATATTATTTCCACGAGTAGTTGCACACACGGGGGTGATTTACCCCTTGTTCGTTGCGTTGGGCGTAGCGGGGGCGAGGCAGAAACCCCCTTATCCAGGGGTTCGTAGGGGGCAGGTAGCCCCCTGTGCAGGGTTCTGGGCAGCACCTCGAGAAAATTTTTTTGGACCCTATTTTAGGTGGGCGAACCCATCTATGGTTTTTTGCATGGGTTTGCACATGGTTTTGGGGCATGATGGTTTTTGGCTCCCAGTATTTTGTAGATCTGTTCAAGGTAACTACGATTATGTTCTAATCCAGGGTTAATGGATTAGGGTTTATGAATGCTTCAAAATGTATATATATGTGTTGTAACACTAAAAGGAATATAATGAAAAATAAAGATGGTAGTCCCGATTTGGGATCCAGGGAAAATTATTTGTGTATATCTGTTTTATGTTTTATGCTCCCACTATTGTTTATTTTCTAATTTTAAGAATTCATTTGTAGATAATTTTTGGTACAAGGTTAAAACCTAGATTAGGTAATAGAGTTCTTTCTGCTTCAAGGGGATGCCTTTGTTGCTTATGGTTTTTTTTTCTCAGGCCTGTGGTAGACCCTGTTTAGTGGGAGATCTCCGGGGTCAATTCTTGCAGTGAAAGAAGATGGCAAACGAAGTTTTGAGTTGTGGACACTACAAGGAAAATACCCTCTAGCGGATGTTTTTGAGGAACCCATTATAAAAATAGCCCAGACATCCATTTGTAGCAGAGATTACTAGAGGAGGTTGGTGGGTGGACGTTTTTGTGGATGTTTTTTTTTTTTCCATTGTGTTTCTCATCCTAAACCACACCAGTGCATTCCACTAGAGAAAGCACGGATGCGTACTAAAAATTGGCACACCGGGACACCGTACGCTCAGTACAAACCTGCCCAGTGCGTCCTAAAACCCCACGCCAAAACTAAAATAGCCCAATGTGGTTGGAAGAAATTTCCTCGTGCACCTCGAAAACCCGTGCACCAAAATAGGGTTAAATAAAAAAAAATTACAGCCAAAAATCTGCATTTTTCACTTTTCAGTGCTCCAAAGCTCTCAAGCACCGGTGAAAATTTACCTTGTGTGAGGCACCCTACCATTGGTGCTCCCATTGCACGCACTACTGCTGTCCATTTCCCACCATCTCCATTTCGAATTTTGAAAAATGGTGGGAAATTTTAGTTTTGAAAATTATACAACCAATATGCCTCCTCGACGACCAAATGTACAGGTATTTTACTTTTTTTTCCATAATTAAACCTTTTAGCGGATTATTTTTCTAAAATAGCTTAAAATTCACCTTATTTAAAAAATAAAATAAAAATCACGCATTGTGTGCTCAAGTCGTTCGACTCGCACCAGTTCATGGTGATGCCTGTAAATTTACAGGCCGCACCATGACCAGTGCTAACGGTATCCGCACCGATTCTGAGGCAGTACCGAAACGATGCACTGTACTTTTTTAAATTTAAAAAAATTGCGGTGTGGTTGGTTACTCGGCCGCACTGTTGACCATGTCGAATTCCTAGAATGTGGTGCATTGACGAAAATATGTGCCCTGGGGCGGGTATTTTTTTCAGTGCACCACCCTCCCTAACTGGACATAGTCAACGGTGTGGTCATGTGAACGACTGCACCGTTGACTATGTAGTGATGTCAGGAGGCCGGTGCACTTCCTAAACTATACACCCTAGGGCGTATAGTTTTGTCAGCGCACTGCCGTCCCGATACTGCTACATAGTCAACAGTACAGTCAGTTATACAACCAAACCGTTGACTGTGTAACAATGCTGGGAGGGTGGTGCATTGATGAAACTATCGACCCTAGGGCAAGTAGTTTCTTCAGCGCACCACCCTCCCAAATTTTTTCATAGTCAACGATGTGATCAGTTAAACAACCACACTACTGACCACTAACTGATGTTTGGCGGTATGTTTAGTCAACGCACCGCTCGAGTTAGGACAGATCATGATTTACGGTGCACTAAAAATTTTCAGGAGCACTGCATTCAATGCGCGACAAAAACAGACACACTGTTATCGGTGCATGCATGTTTTTTGTGGCACGCCAACTATATTAGTTTTTTTTTCCAAAAAAAAAAAAAAATATATATATATATATATATATATATATTCCTAAATACATGTCTCATTTAATAAAAAAAAATTATTTAATATGTCGATCATTCAGCGACATCAAAGGAGAGAAGAGAGGTAACAACAACAACAACAGGCGGACCAGGATAATGTGGTTCGCCTGTGGGAGGCACGAGAGAGGGAGAGAGATATGTACCCTCGCCCTATTACAGCAGCCACCCAGGTGCTCCTAAGGGAGATAGGCCTCCTCAAGTTCTATAAGGAGGCTACATCCCTAAAGGGCCATGGTGGGTTTTTTCGATAGCTTATCCACGGGTGGAATGCCCACCAATAGGTTTTCTAGGTTGGTCCTAACTAGTGGTATGCACCCATTGAGGAGGACATATATTTCATTATTGGCCTATCGAGTAGAGGGGTGGATTTTCCCTTATTCCCAGAGGTCCTCGTTGGCTATGCAACAGGGAGTCAGTTGGTTTACTCCTAGAGATACATTAGCATGGATATACTGTATCCTGTAGATTTTCAATTCTTCGGTGGTCAGTTATGTATTGCTTCATTTGGTGGAGTTGTGGTGACATGCCTCTCGCTACCGATTTTGACCATTTCACACCATACCAGTGACATAAAATGCATTAGTTGCGTGATTCTATTTTATGTTGATTCTTTATTACAAGTCCCACGACTTGTGAGGTGGTTTGCCATTTTTTTTTTGTAGTTCTGTATAGCTTTAGATAGATGTTGTGCTCAGGCATAAGGGAGGGTGAACTTCCCTTTTGCTTCAGAGCTATTTGTTTTATTTTTTGAGAGGTTTCCAGAGTCAAGGCCTAATTTTGTTTGGCAACCTCGTAGGTTGATGCTGCATGTAGGAATTAATATGTGGGGATAGATGATTCCTAAGAGGGGTGAGTCAGAGTTTTCCGCGAGGATATCACATGATGCACTGAAGTTGCTAGCCAATGTTGATGAGCATCCCTTCGTTCTGGTCCCATGTCCATATGCTGGTTTAGATTGGTGAGGATGTGACAACATCCTATTCACAAATGATGAGTCACTAGATGATAGAGGTAATATTACTATTTTCCTTAAATTTATTCTAACATGTTCTTTAACTTTTTATATTAAATTATTTGATGAAATTGTCTAATTATTGTTGTGTACTTCTATATATTTTGCATACATTGGGTCATTTGATGGCAATGATATGCCACCACCACCAAATGATCCAGGTGTAGATCCTGATGACGATCAGGAGATGGCAGATGTCAAGGATCATGCTGGTGCAGACAGACCTAACCCTCATTTTGTGTACCAGCTGGTGTGAGGTGTCGGCTTGACACTAGATTTAGGATGGAGTTGGGTGACCAACTCTGTGTACTACTTGTGGAGGGGGGAGTTAAGCCTGCCACTACGAGAGAGATACAAGTCGATGATAGGCTAGTAGAGATGTGGAGAAGCATGCCACGTGACATGTTGAACCTGATGCGGAATGTTGTAGGATCTACCAGCTTAGTGACGTGGTTGAGGAGGGCCCTTAGACGTAGGCATGGTTGAGATAAAGTACGTCGACAGTCAAGTAGTGACGCATCATGTAATGATCATGATTAGGGGATTGATCATCATTTACCTCGTGCCGCAGATGAGCAGCTTGCAGCATCGACCAACAACCATGATCATGAGAAGGTTGGACCATCCATGTCGAGTCAGCCTTCTTAGCCTGTAGCATCCAAAATTCATGATCATGAGCAGGCTAGACCATCCACGTCGAGTCATCATAATTAGCATCCTACAGCATCCAGCAGTAATCATGATCATGACCAGGTTGGACCATCCATGTCGAGTCATCATGAGCAGCCAATAGTTGATCCTGATCAGCATGAGGCACCACCAAATCAACAAGCACGTGATGATTGGCATCTATCTGAGCTTGTCGAGGCTGCACCATTGACTGAGCATGCCTCGACTAGTACTACTATTGATGATGTACCACCAGCTGATATTTGGCATTTATATTACAGTTGTATATTTTTGACATGATATATATATATATATATATATATATATATATATATATATATATATATATATCATGTCAAAAATATACAACTGTAATATAAATGCCAAATATCAGCTGGTGGTACATCATCAATAGTAGTACTAGTCGAGGCATGCTCAGTCAATGGTGCAGCCTCGACAAGCTCAGATAGATGCCAATCATCACGTGTCTGCGGATATATATATATATTGTCCATGTATTTTATGTTCATGTTGCAATTGTACTTCATTTACATGTTGGTGATCATCATGATGTGTATATTGTTAGGTCATGTTAGATATGTCGATTTAATGTGTAGCTTGTAGATAGATGTGTATGTGATAACAATTATTTGACATGAGATGTATATTTGATGTTTTTGTTGTCATGATGTTATACAATGCTTGTGTTTTGTTAGATGATCATGATCACGATGATTAGATGATGTTAGCGAATTTGAATGTGTTTTTTAGTTGAATATGATGTTTGTACGATGGTTATCATGATCGTGATGTTTATTTTTAATATTAAATCATGATATTTATTAAATATTATTTCGTGATTGTAATTGAAATTTTAATTTTAATTGTATGTAAAATTGTAAAATTGTAATTGTATTAATGTGAAATGATTGTAATTGTAATTTTAATTATAATTGTATGTGAAATTGTAAAATTGTATTTCTAATTCTAATTCTAATTTTAATTGTAATTGTATGTAAAATATTTGTAAAATTTTAATTGTATTAATGTGATTGTATGTAAAATTCTAAAATTGTAATTGTAATGGCATATCTGTAAAATTGTAAAATTGTAATTGTAATTGTAAATTTTATGTAAAATTCTAAAATTCTAATTGTAATTGTATGTAAAATTCTAAAATTGTAGTTGTAATTGCAATTTTAATTCTAATTGTAATTGTATGTGAAATTGTGAAATTGTAATTGTATTTCTAATTCTCTTTCTAATTCTAATTGTATGTAAAATATTTGTAAAATTTTAATTGTATTAATGTGAAAATTTTAATTGTATTAATGTGAAATGATTTTATTAAAATTTTTAAATTTGTAAAATTGTAAATAATTGTAAAATAATAAATCTAGAATAATATGAATTTTTGTAACATAATAAAGTTTAGAAAATAATGCAAATAAATTCATGTACTTTAGAATTATCATTACTTTATTATGATCTTACAAACCAAAAAAAAAAGAACTTTATACAGTACACCATTGTTTTTGAGATCAACATAATTGCAAATTATCAAGTGAAATATTGATTTTAACATTAACACAATGCAAATTACCAATTAATTAAAAATACTTATTCTAATGTTTCGAAAAAAGAGTCTTATAAATTATAAGGTAATTAAGTCCTCTTCTTTATAAAAACCCATCTTAAAAATTATAAATGATGAAATAACACATGTACCATATCACTCTCGGTCCTCATGATCACCCTCATTATCTTCTAGTTCGCTTGGCATGACAACACTATTGTTCTCAAAAATATGTTTTGATCTAGGGTCATGTCTCAATACGAACCACCAATTCCTATCCACAACACATCCGGGTAAAAAAAACACCCGGTTGCAGTGTTTGGGGAAAACATAGGGCTCCTTAGCTTCATCCCACATCTTTCTAGAGTTGATACATATCATCCTACTATCATGATCTTCCTTTACATTATTCCGATCAAAGGTGTCCCACCACTTGCACCTAAAAATAACACATTGGAAAGAATAGAAATCCACTTCAATGATCTCTTGTATCTTTCCGACGTAACCTAATGTCCCTCGTACTAGGTTTTGATCACGGTGGCTAGATCAACTAGATTGATCGAACTCGACTTCCACTCCACAGTCTTGTGTCATGCTTCCATCATCGACATTTTCTATGCGAAAATGGTGTCCATATGCCCACATAGATGGGAACAAATGCATCTATATAAAAGTTAAAAAATCATAGTGTCATGTGTCTTATAATAACCCAACAGTTAAAATATGAAATATAGATGTAATTACATTTGAAAGGTGCATTATTAAGTTTCAAATGTACATATAAATTTAATAGATTATTACCGAGTTGGTGCACCCAATCCCTACGTTTAGCACATCCTCTTCATCTCGTGGGTAACGACCGATTGCACCATATTTCTCTCTGACTTGGTCAGCAACCCAACTGTTGGGGCATATTTTTGGCATATTTTCTTTTAAATGATCGTGATAAGGCACACTTATACCATTCAACCATCTGAATTATTTCCTGTCACTATCCCATTTCATCCTCTTTTGTTCGTACAATGGGACCCACGGTTATGTCGCTTCGGAATTGTAAAGAATGAATTTATTGATTGCTTCAATTTCTGCATTCACTGATGAAATCAAACCAACATTATATAGTACATAGAGATCAAAATATACATTATATCGAAGTTCAACATGAATGTTTACTTGGTTTAAATTTGAAAATTTATAAGTCTCTTACTCTTTATCAAGCGTTTTTTCCCATTCGTTTGGAGCAGCTCCCCTTCTCTTTTGTCTTCATCCCTTTCATCATCCCAAATCACCACACATGTTCCATTGTCGATCTACTTGATGTACTCACTAACATAATAGAAATACTCATACGATATGTACCCCTCTGCCATAGACCCCTCAGGTTTTTCCCTTTGTTGAACACAACCTTTCAATTTCTTCATGTACCTCTCTAAGAAGAACATCCAACGACAAGAAACCACCTCAACTAATTCAACCTCATCTACTAGGTGGATTAGAAGATGAACCTACAAGTCCATGAAACTCGTCGGAAATTCCTTCTCAAACATACAAACAATCTCAACTATCTCTTGACACCACCATGGAATGCTAGCCACATGAATCTCCTTTGACGTGATCCAACGTACAAATGTAGATAATTTAGATATGGCATGTCCTAGGTCTTGGGGGGATTCATGTTTTACACACCCATGCACGAACAAAGGATAATGACACTGCAAAGTTATAAACATGTGCAATACTATACAAAATTAGTTATGTTCTATGATCCATGCATGTGATAAAATTTATTAATATAAAAAATAATAAAATCATGATTTTGACATTATATGTACTCTTAGAATATTCAAATGGTCATGCAATTTCAACCCCGAAAAATGGTCATCCATGGTGAAGAAGCGTCGTAGTGAAGACCCGTATGAAGATGACAACCTCACACCCATTATAACTTACTTTGCGAAAGAAAGATCATATTTTTTTAAAATCCATGGGACATCACCTTCTTTGAAATACCATGAATTAGAAGGACTAGCGCCTGCCTCTAATCCTGTAATTTCTAATCATCTTGGCCAATGTTTCTTTTTAGTTTTTGAAGTAATAAGGTATTTCCTAACATCCAATGTGTCACTTTGTTTCGATGATATGTGCCTCCATAAAGAAGATGAAACATTTTTAAATATATGCATGGGATCTAATAAGTGGGTAATATTAAGATGCTCCCAATATGGGAGGTTATAAAAGATAGATTTCCTTTTCATCCCAATGGGAAATTTCTCAACATAGGTGTCGAAGAATTCTAGATCATCGAACATAGGCTCCCCATTTGAATCGAACATTTCTATGAACTCCTTCTCTTTCTCTCTATCATATGCTTGAAGCCATTCACCTGGTGTCGTTATTGGAGGCCTTTGGGTTCTCTCTCATTTACCATTGAAAGCAGATGTTGCTCTTTTGTAAGGGTGTTCTTCTGGGAAGAATACCCTGGAGCAGTCATACACTGGCTTTCATAGGTCCTTGGACCATCTAGCTTTTAGAGAAGGTCCACAACATTTACATCCAAAATACATTTTTGTTACTAGACCTGCGAGATTATTGTATACAATTTATATGCATGGAATGTTAAATAATATCATGAAGATTAGAACAATTACAACGAATTAATTAACTAATATTTGAAATAATATTGTTACATATAAAAAATAAAAAAAAACATGTAATTTAGCAGAGCAAACTGCTAAGCCTGAATAATCATGTGTCGTGTAAGCACATTTTTCATACAATGTAAAACTCCTCTCTGCTATGATGGGTCTTGATACATCGTATACATTTATCCCATCCCATAATTCCTTCGATTCATCTACTAGTGGTTGTAAGTAGACATCCATATTCTTCACTTGTCTTCTACCAGGGACTATGAGAGCCAACATAAGATGTTCATTCTTCACAGACAACCATGGGGGGATATTGTTATTGATCACTACTACAGGCCAAACATAATAGTTGGTGTTCTGGAGGGAATAGGGGTTGACGCCATCCATGGCTATGCTAAGTCGTAGACTTCATACTTCATCCTTGAATTTTTCCGGCCATGTATCCTCTATATGCTTCATGGCTATTGAATCAGTTGGGATTCGTATAACTCCCAACTCACTTTTGTGTGAGGCATGCCATCCCTGAAACATAGCTAATTCTTTGCAACGAAATAGCCTTTGAATCCTTGGGATTATAGGCATGTGCCTCAATATCTTAAAAGGAGGACCACATGATTTACCCTTTTTTTTTTTTATCATACTATTCATTCCCACATTTTGGACATATCTCTTTTTTTGTATATTCTCCTCTATATATAATATAGTCATTTGGACATGCATGACATGATATGTACTCAACACCCAACATTTTCAACAATTTCTTTTCCTCTTCGCAGCTACCGGGCAAGACACTATCACTCGGAAGAACCTTATCTTTGAATAGCCTGTAGTTGGTGATCATGAAAAATATTAAATGTACATTAATGCCGATATAATTATTAATGTTCATAAAATTGACCATTTGTAATGTTAATTTTGTGATTATATTTCTCAAAATTATATAAGGGAGGACTTTATGGTAACTTACCTCAAAATTTCCGAGAAACATGCATTCGACAAGCCAAAATTTGCTTTCAAGTTGTACAGTAGCATCGATGTCCCCAACTGGGTAGAATTTGACTGACCACCAGGTCCAAAGAGAGGGGTGGTGGAAGAAAATTTAAGGCTTTCGAAAAAGGTGTCAATGATATGAGCATCATCCCCTAGTTGATCATCGTTTTGGAATGCGTCTAACAACATTGTCTCCATGGCAGTCATATCACTTAAGTAATCATCCATATCAATCTCTATTTGATTGCCTCCATTTCCAGCTTGTGAAGAACTAATATTTTTGTAGTCATTCCTAATTGGTGAATCTGGACGTAGTGGGAATTGAATCGATGGTTGATTCAACCATTCTTAGTATCATTCCTCTCCAATTTTTTCTCTTAATTCAGCCTTCTCTCGATTTGACATTATCATGGGGTGCAACGGAAGATGGTAGGTAGGTCGCTCATCATCAGTAGAATCCTAATAATTTCAAAAAATATATTTAAACATGATTAGTACAAAATATATGATATCAATTAGTAAGAACATTGAAAATGCATGATTAATTGGTTTGACATTGAAATAATTACATTAATATACCAAGCAATTATTATTACCATCATTGTGTCGGGATTGTGGCTAGAAGATACAATATGGTTACAATTGGCAGGGTGAAGTGGCTATCCATTTTCATCTACCAAATGCACCTTGCGGTATGTTGCTCCTGATAAGAGCTTCCGACGTTTTGGAGCTGTTTGAATTTTTGTGCATCTGAACTCAATTCTAAATCTACATGAACCTGCAAATTTGTATACATTATAAATTTTATTAAGCTGATTGACATCGATAAGAAACATAAATTCAATTAGATAATGAAAATATAAATAAAATAGGAAGTAAATATTACGTCTCAAGATGGATAGGGAGAACTCCGTGATGGACTTTGAGAAATATTATGGAACGAGCTGGATTTTGAAGAATTTTCCATTCGATATAATTATGATATTTTCTCCTTGCATTTGAGCAAAATAAAAAATAAATTTTAGTGTACACACCTAAAAGTAATTTCGGTGCCTTAAAAATGAACTTTTTGTTATCGGTGCTAATGTACAGATAACTGCACCGATGCATTTTAGTTACTACACACCGGTGTCATGTTATTAACTGATGCACCGATGCGGTGTTATTAATTGACGCACTGGTGACGAATAGCCAAAAATAAAAAGAGCGCAACTTTATTTTTTTAAAGTGGAAAAAAAGCGGTAAATTGAAAAATGGTTGGCAAAATATTTTCGAAAATATAATTTCATAAAAAAATTCTTTAAATACTAAACACTTTTCATTATTTCACTATTTTTGCAAAAAAAATCAGCCAAAGATTTGCATGAGACATACCTGGAGCAAGAGAGCACGAGAGCACTGTGGACTAGCGAAATACTTTCAAACAAAACTATTCAGACAATCAGAATTCCAAATCTCTGATGATTCAAACCCTATAGCATAGAATTTCAATCGAACTTGTGATTAAATTTTATTGACTTTTTTACATTTTCTGTAGTATTTTTATACAGTAAGTAAAAAATTTAAATTTACTGTTCATTTTTAGAGAAAAAAAAAAAACCATTTTATCCTAAACCCTTCATTCTTTTTGTTTCTGCCCTTGCTTCTTCATGTTTTTGCGATTTCAAAATTAGGGCTTTTCATTTTAGATTTATAGGGTTTGTATTTCTATATACATAGGCCTATGACATCTAACCCACGGGGCGACTTCCATAGTTGGATCCCAATCCATGACGGCCCTTGCGTGAATTTTTAAAAAACTGAATTTTTTTAATCGGTGCACCCTGCGTAAACTAGCGCATTAGTGCACTATCTTATCACAACGCACCATGCACATACTGTTTAATAAAAAAAATTAAAAATATATATTTTTTAATGTATGTGCCATATGTAAAATAGGGCACTGGTGCGCTATTTCATTATAGCGCACCGCACACATGTTGTTTGGCAAAAACATTTTTTTGTTTTTATGTGTTACTCCTTGCACCATTTAACATATAGCACACCAGGTCTCCTTGTTGGTAGAGAGCATCGTACAGTGGTCCCCTATTTGCGTGGTTCATTTATAAGAATAGGCCGCACCGCCCCCTCCATGACACCATATGCTACAAAAATTAAAAATAGAGGATTTTAATTAATTTGTCTGTGTTAATCGGTGTTCTGGTTAACATATAATGCACCAATTTCTCCTTGTTGACATAGGGCATTGTACGGTGTTTTATACGGTTTTGGCAATGCATTTATAAGAACACAACACACCGACGTCGGTGTGTACCGTATTAAAGGCACATCGGTTTCTTGATTTTTTTTAATTTTTTTTTTACGTGAAAAGTTGATGATTTATTTATAAAATATATTAATGAATGATATGGTACAGGTTTCATATTGATAAAGAAACGACTGACAAGAGATCAAGTAACAAAAATACTGATAGCACATCAAGAAAAGAAAAAAGGCAAGTTCTTTGTAAATTCTTTACAAATATTATTATTTTTGAACTATATGTAAGTTTAACTAATATGTATTATTTACTATGTATCATGCAGAGCCACAAAATGACGAAGCTTGATAAGGTTATTTTTTATCTAAGAATACAAGAGTGTAAAAGCTTGATGGAAAAATTGCAAAAGGATGAATCAGGTGAATGAAAAAATACTATCGATCCAATATGAGTTTCTTTTTTTAATTTTCATTAATAATATACTTAAAAATATTAGATAACATGTTTCAAACAATCTATTAATTCACATGTGTTTAATGTTCTACAGGGACCAGAAACTCAGAAAAGGAATCTTGTTCTAAGAAAAGAAAAAAAATAGAACATGCAAATGAAAATGAATTGCTCTATAGCTCATCTGGAGTGGTGCTGGAGATTAACGAAAGGGGGGAATTTTTTACAAAATTTTGAGGGATCTAGTGGAACGAATGTATAAATGTTTTTTCCACTTACAATACAAAAATCAATCCAATGATTCTAATAACCAAATTTTATCTAAACTACAGGAAGATTTTCCAAAGAATTGGTCAATGCTACATGCCAAACTTTTAATCGAAAAAATGTACAACAATAAAAAAGAAGGAATGAAAAACTAATATTCCTTTAAATTTTTTTCTAGAATTATTTATAAATATCATTTATTAATATCACTTTTGTTATATTTACTTTTCATATATCAATATAAAAATTAAATAGTTTCTTGTCATGTTACATTTTCAGGAATATTATGAAAATCTCAAAAGAGGAACAAGCTTATATCATAAATATGCCAGTAGGCTGTCCAAAAAGGTGTACAAGGAGATGGTCAAAGAAATGGACAAAATTGCATTACAGGAGGAGCCATTTCAACAACAACGTGCTTAGAATGTAATATGTAGTCATTTAATTTTTCGATTAGGTACAATAAATAAACAATTTAGCATTAAATATTAATTTTCAAGTATTTTCTTGTAGAAAATAAAAGAAAATGGAACCCATTCAACACATAAAACAAGACGACATGGAAGAAAAGGGTTGATATCTAAGTTTGTGAGTAATTGTTACTTCCTTATAACAACTTAACTAGATTTCATTTTTGTGTATTTTAAGTTGTTTTACAACAATCATCATTGAATGTCTTCAAACATGTTCTAACATAAAAAGAAGAACCATCATATGAATTGATTGACATTGGGTTAAATATGGGTTCTGAGTATATGTTGGCATATCAGAAATTAATTGTGGAATTTGTAAGCATCTATTGATCTTGTTTTACTTAGCTTCGTCTATAACTAATAGAACAAAAAAAACTTTTATATTAAATATATGATTTGTTATAGGGTATAAAAATTGCAGGAAACAAAGTATGAAACTGTGCCAATAGATGAAATCTTGAAAGTTGGCATGAAATTTGGTTTTGAAAGAATGTGTATAGTTCATTAGTCAATTGTTGCTATGGTACATCCTTTCTTTTTGATTTACATTGATGTATATTATTTAATATTACAATTTTCATTATTCTCACCAATGTATATACACTCATTACAGTTTATTTTTGTGTTTGTATATGGAAGGTGAAGAAGAAGAAAACAATCAACACCGTGAACAAAACATTCCTATAAATAACCCAAGTCATGGAAGTAGCTCAAGCAGTGACATCAGTTCAAGTGAAGAATGATAATCATTATGTTTGGATATCAAAGCAAGACATATTTTTTGAAATATTTGTTTGTGAAATCAGACATTTTATTTAATGTAATGGACATAGTGTCCCAATTGAAAGACAAAGGATCCCAATAACTGTCCCATTTTGTATGAAAAAGAGTGCTTTATTCATATATATAGTAAAATATGTTTTAATTTATTCTATTGTGTTCTCCATTCTCATTGTGAAATGTAATACCACTGATTAAATAAATGGATGATTAAAGATTATAATGAAGAGATGTGAAATCTGATGATATGATATAAAAAATTAATCTAAACATCACATTCAAATGCACTAATAAAAATTTAACTGATATGAATATTGTTATAAGATATGTGTCGTCTTTTGATGAAAAATGAATCTGAAATATCACAATAATTATGATATGATATAAAAAATTAATCCAAACATCACATTCAAATGCACTAATAAAAATTTAATTTATATTAATACCATTATAAGATATGTGTCGACTTTTGATGAATAATGAAGTTTAAAAAATCACAATAATTGCATTGTCACAAGTCGATGTTTCTAAAATATACAAAATGAACACCGGTACGGGTCAATTACTGTACACTGGTGCGTTTGTATGATAAAGAGCACCGGTGCGTTTCTACGACCTATGGGCACCACACAAATACTAATACCAATTATAACTCTCGATGTTTTTGTGCGATACTACCCACCATAATGCTTATGTGAGACTACTCACCGGTGTGTTTGTACGACCTATGGGCACCGCACAAATACCAATACAAATTAGAACAATCGGTGCATTTGCGTGATACTGCACACTGGTGTGTTTCTATAATAATACGAACCAGTGCGTTGGTACGACCTATGGTCACCGCACAAATCCAAATACTAATTAGAACGACCTGGTGCATTGTATCACCTACAGTGCGCACAGTGTGGTTTTAGACCTTTACGGCCCAGTGCATTGTATCATTTACAGTGCACACAGTGCGGTTTAGAATTTTACGGCTCAGTGCATGCACCTTCGACCACCCTAGGTCAACTATCTGGATGACACGCACCGGGACGTTTCTAAACGTTTTGGGGCGTCCTTTATTTGTTTTTCGTCCTGGTGCTTCGTAGGTTTTCACGGTGCGTTTACTCTAAAACACACCAGTGCATTGACACCTTAATAGCACACCGATGAGAAAAACATCCATAATAACCTTCGACCGACCAGTTTTTTAGTTGTGCTGAAATTCCATTAGAAGCTCCTCCAAAACCTCCGTTACCAAAAACAAATGTTGTAGAAAATGTTTTTTTGACAATTTTGGCCAATTTTATAACACTAAAAGCCTCTGTTATAACCTCTGCTAGAGGTTCTTTTCCTTGTAGTGGGAATCTCAAGATGGATGATCTTCTGGTGGATAAATATCAGTGGATCACGGTAGATTCGAGTACTAAACCAATGACAATGTCAGATGAAGAGTGGGTGAAGTTGGATCAGAAGGCAAAGAGAACAAGACAGTTGTGTATCTCAGATTCAGTACTGTTGAATGTATTTGAGGAAGCTACGGAGAATATAGTGTGGGTCAAGTAAGGGGATTTGTACCAATCTAAGTCTCTGGTGAATAAATTGTTCCTGCGGAAAATTTTTTATAACTTGAGGATGAACGATGGATACTCCGTGATGGAGCATCTAAATGCCTTCAATAATGTGGTAAGTCAGTTCTCATATGTTGATATTAAAATCTTAGATGAATATAAGTGTATAAATTTGTTGTGTTCTCTACTAGATCCGTGGGACAGTCGGGTTATTGCAATAGGTAGAAATACAACTACCTTGAATTTTGATGAAATTGTCTCAGCCTTGTTGTCAAAGGAAATGAGATGGAGAAATATGGAGGGCCAGAATGGAGATGCCTTATATGTATGAGGAAGGTCCCAGAACATAAAAAAAAATATTTTTTCGAGTGTTAGATCTAAATCTAAATTAAGAGCTAAATATCCAGGAAATCTTGTAAAGGTGTGTTGGAAATGCGGAAAATAAGGGCACTACAAAAATTACTGCAGATCTAAAGCTCCTGAGAAAGGAAAGGGATCTGACGATGCTCCTTCTACAGAGACAAAAACCACCTCAGATGAAGGTGGGAATTTTTATTTGGATTCTTCTTCAAATATACATGTAGATCATGAGGTATGTTTGATTGATTCAGGTGCATCCTTTGTAATATTCCAAATCTGGAACAACTCATGAATCATGCACTAAAAATGCATTTCCAAAAATTTTCAATAAAACACTGAAATGGACCCTTGGATCCCATACATTAATCAATATAAAATCTAAATCCAATATTAGAGCTGAAACAAAGGAAACTAGGTGGGTTAAACAGATCTCCCACACCTAGGATTGCCAAAAAGTGCTAAAACCCCAAGATTGCAAAATACCGGAGTTGCTGCAATAGGGACTGCGTAGTCTAAGAGAGGGTTTACACTCATAAATGAAGGAAACAATTATATCTACTCATATATTGATTAAAAATGCTGAGGAACAAAGATATAATCTCCTTATACAAAATACAAAAGAAACTGGCAAGGGTTTCTTGTCAAACACTCTGTATACAAAATGTGATATTCAGAAAATTACTGAATAATCACTGCAACACTAAAGCACATGAATGTAGAAGGCTGAAAGATGTCTGATCTGCTATAAATCCCTCAAGGGCTTCCTCCCATGAAAGGATGAACCTCTCAATCACAAGGAAACACTACAACGGAGCCACCAAACCATGCACTGAGTACTGCCTCCAAAATAATGCATTCCCTAGTTGGAACAACATTGGGAATGTATGGGAAATGTTTGGTCTAATACCACATATCTGAAATCAGCTCTGGAGCTCTCCAAACAGGTCCCTAAGGTGAAGTAAACCTTCCTCCAATGAGAAACTAGCTCAGAAACCGAGATTCCAATCCCTTCCACTGTTGTACCCAGCAACACTGCACAATCTCCGGCAGAAACTGCGCTAATGAAGTTGGTTGAAGCTTAGCCTAAAAACCTGATGTGGAATGATCAATACAAACTCTCCCAATGAGGCACCTCAAGGAGAGAGGTGGGATTCCCGCTCTAGAACACCCAGTGCTAAATAGCACTGCAACCTTGTTAAGCAGCAAAGCAGCAACAAGTCTTGGTAGACAAGAATAATAATCTAAGACATGAAGAATAATGCTGCCATCTTCTTCCTTATATTGAATATGATTTTTCTTGCCCTTGTCCCCACTCAATTAGGTCATCTCTATCCAAAGATCCATCTCCCTCTAAAACTACGTTATTCCTCCTAGGATTCCTCCTCCTCCTCAACTGCATTGTTGACTTAGTCAAAGCAGCTTGATTTTATCCCTGCTCACACATGGAGGTGTTTTATTAAGCTATAAGAGTGTTCCCTTTCACATTTGGAGTGTTTTTATTCCTCCTTAGGAGACTTATGTGCTTTTCTACCCATTTATTTACCAGTTAGAGCTACTGCTAACTCTAATGTTCCATTTAGCTGTGAGGCTAAAATTTTGGAACATTATAGTCCTCCCCTCCAAAATATTTTCTCGTCCTCAAGAAAATGTATAAGGAGAGAAAAATTCCTCCCCTCCTCATGTGGCCTCCCATCAATAGCCTCCATCACTGCATCAAGATAATTTGCAAATAAATTGTAGTCCAATGTTTCCTCCCAAGTGTGCAAAACCAAATGGTCTACAACAATCAAAGGTGGAAAATGTGAATGGAAACTTGCTTGCTATCTCATGGCCTCCACAAAGTAGGAGTGATGATCATCATGGGGAATGAGTGCCTCCCTCACCCATGCTATCATCCAAATGAAGTGAGTCACCCTCCAACATGGTAACTCATGAAAAATCCCCTCCACCTTGTGCTCTGGAAATGTAGGTGGGCTAAATAAATGAACATGATAGGAAAAAGGGCCTATCCCATGCTATCCTCCTCTCTAGTTATGATAAGTGTAGAGGGCATGATGATCTTGGGCTGCAACATGATTTCCCTCCAATGGAAAGAAGAAGATTGAGCCTCCAAGGACTCTTCCTCCAAAATCATGAGACATGCCAACCCAAACCATTCCATACAAGATGAATGGCACATCATCACCATTTGGCCTCCAAATCAGAAAATTTCTTAAAGATAGGTGCAATTTTGGAAGGTACCAAAGGTTCTCCAAGTGGATATTACGCAGTCTTCCCAACTGTTGCTTGAGAATTTCATGTGGCAAGTGGTCCTACAACAAGTTACAATCATGCATAGTGAGTAGGCTGAAAGTGAGGTCCATGTATAAGTTCCCCCACGAGGATCCTCTCATAAAAATCTACAAGAAGAAGGGATCCATATACTCCTTGGAACACTCCATGAATAAGAACACACTCCCATGTGACAGCGCTGTAAGCCTTAGAAATAAGGCTCCATGACTCCTCTCTTTGACATTCCATATGCCAAGGTCACCCACCATCATGTTGCTATGTGAGAAGATCTTATTCCTACATGGAAGTCTCTCATGATCCTTCAATGTTGAAGAGTAGCCTCCTTGCACCATGAATGTGCCTTCCTTCTCTTTAGAAATCTCATGAAAAGTATGGGAAGAATTCTGCCCATACTCTCCCAAATGCAACCACAGCAACAACAACTTTTGCTGCTGCCTCATCTCTCCCTCATACAAGCCATGAAGTAAGATCATGATGGTCAACTTGTATGATGCCCCATACAAACAAGTCTTCTGCTACTTTAACATATGGGTGCCATGCCATCCAATTTGTTTCTCTCTCCATACAAAGCTTTCCTTGAGCAAAAACATATCAGCAATACATGAAAGAAAGATACAATAAAAACAAGTTTCCAAATGACAACCGGAGAGTGAATCACAGTTCCACTCATGGAACCAGCACAGTGCATCCTTTTCCTACATCAAAATAAGAAATAACAAGTGCTTTATCAGCCACTTGTTTGCTACCACAGTCATCTCATAAGATGAACACATGAAGTTACAATATGGTGTCAATGGCGCACACCAAGAAACATGTGGCTTCCCCCACAATTCATCAAAAGGATAGCCAAGATCAATGCTACAAATAGCTACAAGTACATCATCATACAATATGCAAGAAGAGATAATTCTTCTTGTTACATCATGTTGCTCAAATAAGGAAAATAAGTACAATAAAAAATGTGAAATTAGACCTCCTCCATCATGTACTCGAAGTCTTGAGTTGAAATGGCTCAACTGGAAATTCTCCCTCACCTCCAAAGTGTAGGGAAGTGGCTGTGACCTCCTCTGCATCACCATCCGGGCTATGCATCTCTCCATATGCTGATATATGTCATTCTATATGACCTCCCAAGTGAACTCCTCCATCAACTGGAAATATGCATCAACGTACATATAAGAGAAGTCCTCATGTACTGCCTGTAGCAGCTTCTCCTTAAGACTAGAAGGTATATTCAAGAAGATCCTACCATAGGAATAGATGACCACATCATCCACCATGTATCTATCATCTCCATCTGGGTCATCAAGAATCATGCATGCACCAAGATCCTTGGAGTACTCTACCAAGAGCTGAGATCTCCAATAAGGATCAATCCTCCTAAGAGACAATGTTCGTGATATGGCATGTGAAGCTCTCCTCATGCTACTGCCTGCTAATTTGACATCCCTCATTTCAAAGTCTTCCTCCAAACTCTTCACCTCTCCAAAATCCAAGAGAGGTGAGCCAAGAGGCAATATGTCTCTCACCAATTCTAGATCTTGTGGCCTCTCGAGTGGAATGCCTCCATGAAGTGAGACATCAATGTCAAGAGTACACTACACAGATGGTTGGGCAATCTTGCCCCTGCTTTTACATCGCAAATCAGTCTGCCTCTTCCTTGCATTGACTCTCTGAAATAGAGAAGGGTGGGTGCCTCTCATCAAGTGATGTTTCTCTTCTTCCCTACCTCCTCCTTCTAGTTTCAATGCTACACAATCATGCTACTCATTGATTGTGCTTGGACCTCTATGTATGAGATCCTGGGGAACTTCTTGTAAGGATACAAGAATCCCTCCTGTGGGAGCATGTTCTCCTCCTTCCTATACATGGGGCACTAGATGTGCTCTAGATGTGACAACATTGTTGCCCTCATCTCCCTCAATGTGTAGGGGAAACATCTCAATAGTTGTATCTTCTTGTGAAAAAGAGATCCCCATGCCCTCTTGTTCAAGAATATGAACTAGAGGTCTTGCTTCCGGAAATGTGTAATGCAAGATGTCAACTCCTCCCATGGTTTTATGAAATGGATTTTCCTTCATCACATGCAAGGGTTTTGTTTTCTCAATTTTTCCTTTCCCATGTGTCTTAGGAAGTTTTTCACCAAACCTCCCCACCAATGTTTCTATGAATCTTGTATAAGAGAAAGTGTTTGCATTTCTTAAAGAACAAGATTCAAAAATCCACGATGCATGAGCCTTACCTCTGAAATGAAGCGCTGCAACTCTGATGGCTTCATCTTTGGAAATATGGTGCAGCTGCAAATAGGAATCTAGCTCCTTCATCCAGGCTCCAGCTGAACATGTAGGTGATCTAACAAAAGTAGATAGAAGAAATATACCTGCATCCTGCTGCTTGCTCTTCTCCACCTGGATCTTGCAAAACTCCTGGAAATCAGTATGATCTCTAAACCTCTCAGTTTGAGATTCATACTCTTGCAACAAATCATTAAGAGTTCTCCTCTTAGGCATTCTTTCTCCTCCTATCCATCTCAAGATAGATCTGAGCACTTGACTGTGTTGTGCATCATGGTGTGTACCTGCATGCTCACACTCACCATATGTAGATCTAGATTAAGCTCTAGATTCAACCTCTTTTGGAGATCCCATCTCCAATCTCATTTTCTTCAGCTCTCCTTGAAAGCTCTGCATAGATTTTAGAAGAAGATTTATAAGCTTGTCTTCCTTTCTTCCTTCACATACTGAATCTTTCTGGCTTTTGTCCATCTCTCCTTCCTTTCATAGCTATATCTCACAGGCTGAGCCAAAGATCATGCTTTGATACCACTGTAATATTCTAAATCTGGAACAACTCATGAATCATGCACTAAAAGTGCATTTCCAGAAACATTTGCAATAAAACACTAAAATGGACCCTTGGATCCATAAATTAATCAATATATAATCTAAATCCAAGAATTAAGCTGAAACAAAGAAAACTAGGTGGGTTAAACAGATCTCCCACTCCTAGGATTGCCAAAAAGTGCTAAAACCCCAAGACTGCAAAATACCAAAGTTGATGCAATAGGGACTGCACAGTCTAAGAGAGGGTTTACACTTAGAAATGAAGGAAACAATTATATCTAATCATATATTTATTAAAAATGCTGAGGAACAAATATCTAATCTCCTTGTACAAAACACAAAAGAAACTGACAAGGGTTTCTTGTCAAACACTCTCTATACAAAATGTGATATTCAAAAAATTACTGAATAATCACTACAACACTGAAGCACATGAGTGTATAAGGCTTAAAGATGTCTGATCTACTGTAAATCCCTCAAGGTCTTCCTCCCATGAAAGGATGAACCTCTCAATCACAAGGAAACAATGCAACGGAGTCACCAAACCATGCACTGAGTACTGCCTCCAAATAACGCATTCCCTAGCTGGAACAACACTGGGAATGTATGGGAAATGTGTGGCATGATACCACAGATTTAAAATCAGCTTTGGAGCTCTCCAAACAGGTCCCTCGGGTGAAGGAAACCTTCCTCCAATGAGAAACTAGCTCAGAAACCGAGATTCCAATCCCTTCCATTGTTGCACCCAGCAACACTGCACAATCTCTGGCAGAAACTACACTGATGAAGTTGGCTAAAGCTTGGCCTAAAAACCTGATGTGGAATGATGAATACAAACTCTCCCAATGAGGCACCTCAAGGAGAGAGGTGGGATTCCCGTTCGGGAACACCCAGTGCTAAATATCGCTGCAACCCTGCTAAGCAGTAAAGCAGCAACAAGTCTTGGCAGACAAGAATAATAATCTAAGACATGAAGAATAATGCTGCCATCCTCTTCCTTATATACAATATGAGTTTTCTTGCCCTTGGCCCCACTCAATTAGGTCATCTCTATCCAAAGATCCATCTCCCTCCAAAACTGCATTATTCCTCCTAGGATTCCTTCTCCTCCTCAACTGCGTTGTTGACTTAGTCAAAGCAGCTTGATTTTATCCCTGTTCACACATGGAGGTGTTTTATTAAGCTAGAAGAGTGCCCCCTTTCAGACTTGGAGTGTTTTTACTCCTCCTTAGGAGACTTATGGGCTTTTCTACCCATTTATTTACCGCTTAGAGCTGCTGCTAACTCCAATGTTCCATTTAGCTGAGGCTAAAATTTTGGAACATTACATCCTTTCACTTCACTCCCCATAGGGAGTGGTTCTGCGAGTATGAGAAGTATGATGGTGGTGATGTCTTCATATGGGATGATAGGAAGGCCAAAATCATCGGACGTGGAAAATTCAAGCTAAAGCTGCAAGGTGGAAGGATTAGAACACTTGCTGGTGTTCTACATATTCCTGCATTGTCCAAAAATCTGATTTCTATAATCAAGTGGATGATGCAGGTGTAAAAAGAGTGTTCGAGAAAGATACCTACAAGATGGTTCTTGCAGCACTGGTATTAATGCGGGGAGTTCGGATTTGAACTTTGTACAAGGTTCATAGTAGCACTGTTATTGATGGGTGCAATAGTTCTGCGGTTCCTGAAAGTGGAGCAGAAATCCTAGTAGTCTCTGGAGAAAATACCATGCTATGGCATAAAAGGCTTGGACATATTGGAGAGAATGACCTTTGGATACTGCATGGTAATGATATGGTAGAAGGTATGTCTAATTTCTCTCTAGATTTCGATTTCTGTGAACATTGTTTATATGGGAAGCACAATCAGGTGAGTTTTCCTTCTAATGCTAAGAGGGCGAACAAGATATTAGATCTTGTGCATAGCAATGTGTTTGGACCTGTGTCGGTTCTATCACTGGGAAACTTAGTGTACTATGTTTCATTCATAGATGACTTCTCAAGGAATACATGGATATATTTCTTGAGTAAGAAATATGAAATATTTGACATATTTAAAGAATTTAAGGCTCTGGTGGAAAACCAGACATAGAAGAAGATAAAGGTGTCGAGGACAGATAATGGTGGAGAGTTTTGCAAGAAGAAATTTGAAGATTTATGTAAGAAGTGTGCTATAGCATGGTAGAATACTACTCCATACACACCTCAACAAAATTAAGTTGTAGAAAGAATGAATATAACAATGATGGAAAAGGCAAGAAGCATGCTCATTAGTACCGGGTTAGAACAGGAATTCTGGGCAGAGGCGGTGGAGACTGCATGTTACCTAGTTAATAGATCAACTTCATCGATGTTGGAGGATAAGACTCCACATGAGGTATGGAATAGTAAGAAACCCTCTCCTTCACATCTGAGGGTATTTGGATGTGATGCATATGTACATGTTTCAAAGGAGAAAATGGTCAATTTGGATAATAAATCTGAAAGGTGCATATTTATTGGGTATAACGATGGTTTAAAAGCTTACAAGATTTGGAACCCAGAAACAAGGAAAGTTGTGTACCGTCGAGATGTGGTGTCTAGAGAGGTGAAATATGTTGTTAAACATGAAGTCCTACCAAAGGAACCTGAGAATATAGAGTTTTAGCTAAAGGAGGATGAATCAGAATATACAATAGAACAAGATTCAGAAGAGGAAGAGCCACAAAATCCAACTATGAGAAGATCAATTCGGAAAAGAAGGCAATCAGAGAGGTATAGTCCATCTGCTTTATGTTCAAATTTTTCTTTAACTATCACTGATGATGATCCCAGAAATGTCAGGGAGGTAGTGGATTTAGAGGATGGAAAACTCTGGAAGGAAGCCATGGTTGATGAAATGGCATCCTTGCACAAAAATGAGGCATGGGATCTAGTGGAGTTGTCGGCTAGAAGGAAGCCCATCGGAAGAAAATGGGTGTTTAAAAATAAGATGAATGTAGAAGCAAAGGTGAAGAAATAAAAAGCTCGGTTGGTAGCAAAAGGTTATTCCCAGGTGTTGGGAATTTATTTTGGTGATATTTTTTCTCCTGTTGCCAAGGTTACTTCTATTAGATTACTTTTATATGTTGTTGTTGTATTTTATTTTGATGTAGAACAGATGGATGTGAAGGAAAAATTTCTTCACAGGTATATGGAAGAGGAGATCTACATGAAGCAACCTAAAGGATTTGCGGTGAAGGGTAAGAAAGAACTGGTATGAAGGTTAAAAAAGTCTATGTATGGGTTAATACAGTCACCAAGGATGTGGTATCAGAAATTTGATACCTATACACGGGGACTTGGCTTCACCAAAATAAAAGAGGATCACTGTGTGTATTTTGAATTAATTGGTGACCGTGTTATGTATTTGGTATTATATGTGGATGATATGTTGCTGATTGGAAATGACAAAGAAATTATCCAAGATTTGAAGACCCAATCATTCTCCATATTCGACATGAAGGATATTGGTGTTGCAAACTATATTTTAGGCATGGAAATTAAGAGAGATAAGGCAAAGAGGAAGCTCTGGTTAAACCAGAGGAAGTATTTCAAGACAATATCGTAGAGGTTCAATATGCAAGATAGTAAATCGGTGAAGGTTCCTATTCCTGTAGGGGTATATCTATCTGGTGAACAGTGTCCCAAGACATAATAAGAAGAGGAGGATATGTCTTGTGTTCCATATGTAAGTGCAGTGGGTAGCCTGATGTATGCAATGGTTTGTACTAGAATGGACATTGTACATGCGGTGGGAGTATTGAGTAGGTTTATGTCAAAACCAGGGAAGGAGCATTGGACAAAAGTGAAGCGGGTTTTCAGATATTTGTGTGGCACTAGTGATTATGGTTTGTACTACCATAGAAGACCAGGATTAGACAGAGTTTTGGACATCTGTGGTTTTGTTGATACATACTGGGCTAGAAATCTAGACCAAAGAAGATCTACAAGTGGGTATGTGTTTAACCTATTTGGAGGTGCAGTCAGTTGGATGAGTAAAAGATAGCATGCAGTGGAGGCTTTTAACTATAGAGGCAGATTACATGGCAGCCACTCATGCAAGCAACGAATCAGTTTGGTTGTAGAGATTGTGTTCAAGTATGGGGTTGGTGCAGCGAGCTATAAGGATAGACTGTGATAGCCAAAGTGCAATTTTCTTGGCTAATAACCCTGATTATCATTCAAAGACAAAGAACATTGATGTTCAATATCACTTTGTGAGAGATATGGTTGAGGATAAAAACGGGTTGCTGGTAAAGGTAGACACTTTCAAAAATGCTACAGATGCATTAATGACACCTGTGAGCACTTGAAATTTCTCTTGGTGTATAAAAACAATAGGTTTTGTAGGGTTTGACTAATGATTAAGCTCTCTAGTGGCCCCCTAAAGAAAGAAAACAACAAGTGGGAAAATGTTGGGTATGTACTATATTCTTTCCACGAATAGTCGCACGTGCGGGGGGGAGGTGGAGGGTGACGGCAGGGCGGTAACAGGGGAGCCGATAGTACTCCCTTTCATAGGGGGGCTGACAGCCCCCCCTGTCCAGGGGTTCGCAAGGGGGTCAGAGGGGGTGGAAACCCTCCCTGTTAATTTAAAAATGTAACCATAACCACTAAAAGTTGTACAAATACTTCTTTCCAATCTAATTTTCTTTTAGAATTACCATATTTAATATATATCCCGTATTTATGGAATAATTTTGTATCTTCCCTTTTCATGCTCATTCAACCACATCAATAAGTGTAAGACTAAGAAAGCAATGGACTTGGTAAATTAATTTATCTTGGTAATGAAATCTAGTGGTCTCGTTGCTTGACTTAGGTCCATGTGTGGAATAGTAAGTCAGCTTGTCTTAGCTCCGCTGGTAGATCATGTGGCCTTGCAAATAAATTTCATCTTCTAATTATTTCGAGGTCTTTTATGAGCTCTCCCTGGGATCTGTTACATGACAATTTAATTTTTTCTCACTCGTGAGAAAAATTTTGAACTCAAGTCAACACTATTACAAACAACTTCAAGTTGAGTAAACTTAATGAGGGGTTTTGTAACACCGGTCTTCAGTGCAACGAATATATCTACAATCAGACTTAAACAGAAAATTCTTTTGCAATTGGATAAATTTTCCAAGAAATTCACAATTATTTCTCTTGCTTTCTTGGGCACTACCCATAGTTCGATTGGTTGGGAACTGTGATGTATTGATGGTGGTCTCAGGTTAAATTCCCCGTCAACGCTTGCAATGTTGGTTTATTTTCCAGGAAATTCACAATTATTTCTTTTGTTTTGGGTATGTGGTTGTTCCAGCGTCGAGTTTGTTTTGCGGCCTTTTATTTTCCTTATACATATTCTAGGAAATATAATTTAGATAAATTTTACAAATATGGGAGCTCCCTTTGAAGGTTTCTCCAGTGTCGAGTTTGTTTTGCGGCGAACGGCTATTTCCTTTCCTTTTCTTTTATATATGCTAGGCAATATAATTTAGATGTGTCTTACAAATAATTTGTGTCTACATGGGTGGACTCTGAAGTATTTTTGATATAAAATATATTTATAAGATACATTGAAACATTATAAGAGTATATTTCTGACCAGAAAAAACTTATATGCTATTCTATGATTTAATTGAAGGTCCTCATATGCATATAAACTAGAACTTATATAATATTTTTCTAATTTCAGCTCATCATAAAACAATATCAGTTTTAATAAATCATTATGTTAACTTTCAAAAACAAAAAAAATGTTTTGGCATTTTTATGCAACATAAAAATTTCATTAAAATTTAACATTCATATATAATATTACATAAATATTAAAAAAATATATCTTTAATTTTATCTTGATGATTTTTTTACTATCTATAATTAGCTTGCACTCAATAGTCTACTAACTCAAAATTTCCATTATTCTTCCTATAATTTAGACACCTCTAATAAATAATACAACTTAACAATCCCATATATAAAATAATATTGCTAAAAATTATGCTTATACCTATTCCTCAAGAGTTTCTTAAAAAAATTTAGGTAAGTGATAGGTTAATTACATGAAAGGAAGAATAATACATACATCTAATAATTTAAAGCAGGCCAACTCAACCAATAATTTTTCATGCTTTTTAATTATGGCTCCTTAACCAAGAATTTTTCATGTTATTTAATTATGGTCCAAGATGGTAGGGAGGAGACTAAATATAATACTTTATTTTTAAAAATAAAATATATTTAAAGTATTTATGATAACCCTAATTAAGTATTTTCTTAAACATATTTTCAATTTTTTTGGCTTATGAAAAGAATATTAACAAATAACATAATCAATAATGTTATTGTCATGTATGGAAATTGCTAAAATTGGAAATTGAGTTGCTCTTCATTTCACCAGAAATAAAATTATGGATAAATATATTTAAGTATTTTTCTCGAACTTTTACTGAGACGTCGCACAATGTTGAAACCCACTCTTATACCATATGTAACAACCCCAAAATTAAATACGAAACTAATTATATAAAATGTACAATTAATAATAAACACGCAAACTATTCAACTAATTAGCATAGAATTTTCAGAAAAACATGAGCGACGACTTACCTATAGTGATGGCATTGCTAACTTTTAATCTAAGAGTTGATCACTATTGAATCCTGCTAACTGCAGCAAAGTTTTGGGGATGACTCTCCACCCAACCGTAGGATCAGCTGCTTGTAATATTTCTACAACTGGCCACCCTCGATCCCTCTATCAACGTATTACTACCAGGGAATCCTTTGTCTCACAATACCTTTCTCCTAAGATAATGGATGAAGGAATCGTGAATCTCATCTTCCTCAACATCTATTAAATATAACAAACAATGGAAAAAGAATCGATGCACATATTCCCTGTGTAAACATGCAAATTTTATTTTTTGATTTTAAGTTTTACTTAATTTAATGTTTCTCTCAATTTAACTCTTTATTATTTTATTCCATTTTACCTTTTTATTAACTTAACTTGTTTTTACTATTTTTATAGTTTTCTTAAATTATCTTTCTTATTTTGTTCATTTTTACTTTTGTTAACTTCACTTCTTTTTTCTTTTTTTATAGTTTACTTTTTTATATTTTTATTTAGAATTCTCGTTTATTATTATTCTCTTTATTACTTATTATCTATTTACTATTATTTATTTATTATTTATTTTAATATTATATTATATTATATTATGTATTATTTTTATTTTTATTATTTTTAGGGGACATTACAAACATTGAACCCCAACAACTTTTTAGCAACTTTGACTCCCAACAATTTTCCAACAATTTTCCAGCAACTTCCTCCCAACAATTTTCCAACAATTTTCAAGCAACTTCATCCTCCAGCAAATTTCCAGTAACTTTTTCCTAGCAGCTCAAAATTTCGTTGCACTTAAGAGAGGAGAGAGATACCCAAAAAAACTTTGACTCTAGCTTCCTTCTTGAACTTTTCTTTCCTTGGGACTTCTTCCTTTTAAGATTGAACTCTTCTTCTTGATTCTTTGTATGTGTTGCATGTGTGTTTCAAATGAGTTTGAATGCCTCTTATATATAGGTTTTCTAAGGGTACAAATGGGCTCCATGAGGATGATTTGATCTTTCATGTAGGACGACTTGTTGTAGCTCATTGACAAGGACTTAGAGGGTATTTTATGACTCAAATAAATTTCTTTTACATAATGTTAATGTGAATTCTAATCGCAAGCGTATGAAAAAATCTCACTTTAGTTGTGCATAACAACCAGCCCCAACATCAAAGATGGCTGCCAATTTCTTTAGATCTGTAGTTAGTTGACTAAGACAAATGCTAAAAAATCCAAATCTATGCAGTTAAAGACATTAAGTAGTAAATAAAAGAAAGAGTTGCTCCATGCATCTAATAGACAAGACAAGAATATTTTTAAAGAATTTTTGTATTTATGACACATGGGAAGGGAACATAGAAAGATGTTACCAGTCCCCCTCAATGGGATGGGTTTTTTTATGTCCTCAATGTTTCAAATCTAAGATATCTTTCTCTTGATGGTGTAGAAAACCCAGACAAAAATGTAACTCAAAGGGAGCTCACAAGCAAAAAGATAGAAAAATATGACAATGATGAAGGATCAAAGTCAGACCAAAAGTATAGATCGAGAGTGATCTTTAGGCAACAAAAGGTAGTGAATGAATGAAAAAACCCTTCTATTTATAACAAAATATTGAGTTAGTCTAGATATTGGTGCATAATTAAAATATTATTAACCAAATCTAGATCCAACTTTTATGGAATATTTTATTATTTTTGTTGGAGGGAAAAAGAATTTGAATTTGGCCAAATCCCTTTATTTGTAAATAATAAATAAATAAATGATTTATTTATTATTTTAAGAATATGGTTGAGTAATAATTAAATAAATAGTGATTTATTCAGTTATTTATAAATGATTTAGTCAAATTTAACAAGGAATATTATTTAAATAGTGTTTTAAATAATTATTCCTACAAAATAATAAGATAAATAGTGATTTATCTAATTAATTTTCCTGTTTTGGGTTAAATATGACCAGGAATATTAATCAAATTGCCCAGTGGGGACCATAAAAAACATGAGTACAAGATGGTTACTCATGAAGAAACTCAATACGAGCATGGACAAGTATGAAGGCAAAGTGGTGCCCCAAGTACAAGTGTTGCAAGTGAAGAAATTTGATTTTGAGGAGTGGTGAAGTGAACCTTCTTGGAAAAAATGTGTACAGGTGAAGTGTCAAATCACATAAAAATAATGGATACCCATTTGAGAGCTCAATGAGAGCTTTCCAACGGTGCAGATGGTTTGTCAAACCGAGCTATAGTTTGGTCGCAATTGGCGAAAGAAAAATCTGGGGTTTCTATTTTAATAAGGCTTTTTCCCTCCAATTTGATTCATTTGCAAGTGTAGCTGAGGTGAATGTAGAGAGGAGAAAAGGCCCTAAATCTTGTGGTGATCGTAGCAGACAAACCAACATTTGGAATCGAGATCCGTCAGTTGCAGGTAAGAGGCCGAACCCTACTCTTTCATTTCAGTGGATTGAAAGTTCATTTTAGGCACCCAGAGCTTAGGAACAGACCCGCACTCTTCTTCACGGCCGATTCACACTTTTTGGGGAAATATCTGCAACCTGGGTAGTAGGTTTTGGGCAAAAAAATGCGACTTGTCCCAGGAATTGCCTGAAAAGTGCGACCTGTCAGATAGGGGGATTTTGGTGCTGTTTCTTGGCTGAGAGCTGGGTTTTTATGGTTGAATGCAGTATTTCCTTTCTGTACACTGACAAATATGATGGTTTTGTGGAGATATGGTAGAATTGAGGATCAATTGGAGAGAGAGAGACCTGGAGACATTACAGTCAGAGATCCGAGAGGATCATGGTGTCTGCAGTGCATTATCCAGGTTTGGGGTCCTGAAGTTTGTGGAGAAACCTTTGGTGAGATCTTGGGAGCCCTTGTTGGCCCAGATTATCAGCTATTGGGATCTGGATCACGATATATTTATAGTGTAGGGGCACTGGATTGAGTTGACTATCCAAGATATATATTTCTTGACTGGTCCCCCACCACTTGGGATGGTGGGGAATATGCAACCAGTGTTACCATGAGGGCGAAACATCATGGAGTTTGTAGAGCGCCATTGTCGACCATGTCTCCATGTGAAGGGGACACAAATACTGATTGGGGATCTAGAGAGGCTAGAGAACCATGTTGTGGTCGTAGCGGTGTTGCGGATCCTGGGAAACTAGGCATTCCACCACATAATTGGGGGTCAGATGATGCTTTTTGAGAGTGTTCTAAGTTGGACCTACTATGGGTGGGCCCAAATGATGTTGTCATAATTGAAATGATAGGTATTTCTATGCAAGCAACAAGTGAACAATGATTGTGCATATGGCATAGTGTTGTGCTCACTCTTATTTGAGAATATCCCAACACTTCGACCTCGCATACAGATATAGGATGGGGGTCCGAGAGAGCCCAAGATGTGCCACTGGGGGCGGCTACTATGCACAGGGGGAGGTGGGGCAGTCGGTCTGGTGTTCTGAACCGATTTTTTTGCTCATTGGGATCATATGCTGTTGTACATAAATGAATATCCATATAGTGAGATGAGTTATCATGGGGACCCGGAATTGCCACTGCCGCCTGGTCGAGTACCGAGGGCCGATGGTAAGTGAAAAATTTATAATATTTTATGTGCATTTTAAAGTTTTAGAAGATTATATATGGTATTGATTCATTAACTTTTTTTATGCAGATACAACACCAGTGAAACCAGTCGGGTACATGGGACGACCTAGAGTAGCAAGAGCTGCAGGACCTAGTGGTTCGAGAGCACCGTAAGATGAGGATGCAGTGGCCCTCCTGGAGGACATCCATCATAGATGTGAGAGGCTTCTGACCAGTGTTTCAGAGCATGACTGGCAAGACTTGGATGACCAGTACATAGAGCCATGTATTGGTCTACCCTCAGAGTGGTGAGGGGTCATGCGACACATGGCGATGGCCGGACAGGGGATGCGTGAACTATGAGTTGTAGGAGCAGAGGCATTGGCCCAAGATCCTCCAGATAGTGATTAGGTGTAGGGGCGTGTGGTGCCCCCAGTTTTTAGTTCTTGTAACATGCTATGGGCTATAAAATATTTTGAACGACAAATATAATGGATATGCATAGTTTTTATGGTTTAGTGTTATTGTCTTGTGTGAAATGCGTGTGATAAATGCCAATCTAGAATATTGTTTGCAGTGCTATCCACATAGTGATTTTGTGCTCTAGGTACATGATTGAATGTAATGATTTCAAATTCATGCATCAGAAGCTTCACTCGTAAATATTTTCTAGAAAGCATACGATTATGCACACAATAGATACCATTCAATTGCATGTCAAGAAGCAGGGAATCTAAACGAACATGAAGGTGAAGGATGTGATGGGAAAGGGCATCAGATAATAAACCTCACACTACATCATATTCGGCCTGGTTATTGGTGGAATTACCAATTCATATGTCGTTCGAGAGAACAAGCGAATGCAAGGGGGTAGAAATGGCCCAAACTGCCGAGGCTAGATTCCAGGAGTAGTGAATTGCACCATCGGAATAACTGATATATGGTGTGGATGGGGATTCCATATGAAAGGTTCCAAAAGACAACAAATGAGAGGATGATGAACAATGATGGCAACCCAAATGCAAGGTAGAAATCAAACAAGCACTGCTAGAGCGAGTGCTCTGGGTAGGATGTTTACCACCCGCACACTGGTTGGTAGGTGGTGTGAGGGAGCTTCCTTGGGGGAAGCTTGTGCTCAGGTTGCGAAAGTCACCATATAAATGGGTGGCGCCATTCCTCTTCTGGGCGGGAAAGATGAAGTCAGGGGTGGAAAAGGCTTCCATGATGTCATCATCACAGTAGAAGATGGGGTGACTGGTGGAAGGGTAACCACATGACGCGGCAAAGATACCTAACTCATCATCATGAGAAGAAAGGTTCACATGCACATCATCACAGGCGGTGACAGAAGAACAAGCAGATAATGGATCCACTGATGTTGAGCCCAGGGTGATCTTTGAAGGGAGGTCAAGCGAAACAGAAGGGGAAGTCCTAGGGGGATCTTCCACCATGGATCTCATGGATGATGACAGGTAGAGGATAGTGGTCGAAGACTCTATCATCTCGACATCGGGAGGGGAAATTTCGATGGGAGTAGAGGTACCCTCAGGTTGGCCTGAAGCATACTGCATGAGTATGGGAGAGGCGAACTAGTTTTGTTTAGTCTCGTACTCCTGAACTACTTCCAACGAGGCGTGATAATGCTTGAGGTGGGGAAAAATATGGGTATAATTGCCATTGAGATCACACAAAGCACAAGGGTGGTTGGTGTGAACATTCTTTGGGTTCTTGGCTACAGTTGAGGAAGGAGCAGAGGCTTCAGGGACCTTAGACTCAAGAAATGCCATATTAACCATGGGCTTGATGCGACGAAATTCAGGACAATGATGGGTGGCATGACCGACAACATCACACAAAGCACATGGAGGGGTATGCTTTGGAGGATGAGGGTGAGCAGTGGTTTTTTGGACAACCTTGTCCTTAGGTGTCTTCTTGTGAGCTTTTCCCCCCTCACCTGAAACTTTCGCAACAGGAGTAGGTTCGTGTTGAGGTGGCTGAGGGATGGAAGCAAAGGGAGGGGTCATGGGGGTCGGTTGAACCGGGGTCAAAGTAGTATAAGGTTTGGGATGACTAGGCGAGATAGTTGTTGGGGGATCAATGTACCAGACTAGGATCCCCAAGGTCATGTTAGGAAGAGATAAGGTAGCCATAACAAGTACCGAAAATACTCCAGGAGGGGGAGCTAGAAACGGTATCTGACTGGAGGGGTAATGGCCAGGCGGGACAACTCCGAGATGGTTAATGCTAGGAGGAACCATTCTAGGAGGGTAGATAGGCTTATGGATACTAGCTGCAGGTGAGGGGCCTTGAGGAGGGGGTCCTGAAGGCTAAGTCAAGGTGCTAGGATTGTGGAGGGTGGAGCCGTTGACTAGTCAAACCAGTCCATTTGAGGTCAGACCAAGAAAATTGCATCATGAAAATGTTCAACGAGCTAGGATCAGAGACAGGAGGAGAAAGACTAGGGAACGAAACAAGCAAAGAGGGGTCTTTTTAGACTCTGGGTGAAACACTGGTCAAAGGCTCGACAATTTTTTTATTGGCCGCCGAGGAGATGATGGACTTAGAGAAGGTCTAAGACTTCGATTTGTAATACGTCAACTGGTCTATCGTGACAATATTTCCATTGTGAGCCACAGATGGGACATCAAACATCGCATAAATTTAGCTACGATCCAATAGAATGTTGTAATCTAAGGGGGCATCAATGAATTCTACGTCAACACAAACAGTCTTGCCTGCAAGAGTAATAGCACAATTACGGAACAAGCCTATGGGTGGGGAAGAGTGGCCATCCCACACTCGGAGGGTGATAGTGGAAGGGGCCAACTCTGGAGATCCGAGTTTCTTCCAAACCGAAGCGGACATCACACAAGTGGATGCCCCCTCGTTAATGATACAATGGAACGTTATCATTCCTAATCTTGAGAGGGATTTGGAAGGCAACGGAAGAAGGAAGGGGGGGATGTTCTGACCAGTCAACATCGAAGACGATCAAATGATCATCTAAAGGATCCACAACACCCATGGAATTTAGTAGAGATTTTCGTTGTGAAGGGAATGACTGGAGGAGTTCCAATGTTGAGATGGCAGTAGGGGATTGTGCCAAATTATCTACTATACTATACAAATGGGAAACTTTACCAGAAGTAGCATTTTGGCGTAATGGTACCTTGGGGATCTTGGTATGAACCTCTGCCTTAGGCTAAGGGATCTGTAAAGGACCATTGGGTGTCAAAAGAGGTTCTGTGGGACCTAAAGAAGGTGGCTCGGGGGCAGACATAACGGGGGGCTTGTTGTACTGACGGGACCGAGTCTGAAGGTTAAGATCAATGATATTGGGTTGGTCAGAGTTCATCATGAGAATTTGGCAATCATAGGTACCATATGGAGGAGGTTGAGTGGCCGCCTGACCTTAAGGGAGTTGGGTAGCCACGAATCCTTGCTAGGGGAAAGGATTGGTAAACACAGTCGACTGGATAGGTGCAGCATGGGGAGGAACTGAAGGGGAGGATTTTTGTCCTTGAGATGTTTCTTGAGCTTCCCACATCTGCCACATCTGAGGTAAAAGAGGATAATCGTGGGTATAGTGACCATAGACACTGCAACAAGAACAAGGTTTGTTCATGCGAATAGGCTTGTCCTACTTGGGTTGGGTGCCATATTGCTACTTAGTAGTGTTAGGTGTATTCCCTTGGGGATTGTGTCCTGGATTACCTGGGGTAGATTGGTTTTTATTTTCTTTCCTCTTCTTTTTGGAAGTATGAGGATTAGTCACACCCTGCTATGCATACACCTGCACATGGGGGGGGGGGGGGGGTGGCTGCTGTTACTGGGGTTGAGAAGGCAAGGGAGGCTGAGGTGCTAATGCTGGAGGAGCTGGAGCACCAGGCTGCGGATACGGATAATAGGAAGGTTGGGTAACATTGTGTTAAATAGGTTGGGAAAAAGGAGGAGGCATGCTGTATCCTAGATACATGCTACCAGGAGGGGCGAAAGTGCTGGAGGAGCTGGCCCCTCCCTGAGGGAAACCATAACCCATGGGAGGATGAGTGTGCAAATGAGAAAGGACTCCAATGATACCGTCAGCGGCATGGGATGCCCCTGTTGCATTGGCACCACTGGGTCTAGGGAGATCAAGTAAGACGGTATAAACATAACCAGACTGTGCGTAGATTAGGTCATATTTCAACGCAATTTGGAGAGCAGCTTCTTCGGTCTTAGGGAAATGAGATGCGACATCTTTTCCAATAGCAGGAAAAAGGGATCTGATAAACTAGTCCATGTAGACACGATCTTCGAAGGTAGGGGCTCGACATAGGCTCCTTCTTCTCTGCCATTCATGGACATGATCGGATAGGCATGTCACAGACGATTGACGAAAAGAGGTCAAAATTTCAGTACCAGTGTCATAACGAAGGGGAAGCTGGAAGTAAGACAGGAAAGCCCTGGCAAGAGTCACAAAAGTAGTATGAGAGGAGGAGGCCTGGTTGACATACCACTTAGAAGCTTCTCTAGTAAGCGTACACTGGAACAACCAAAGACGTACAGAGTCATCGGTGATGGAGTTAGACGAACACCACATGTGGAAAGAACAAACATGGTTTGTAGCATATTCTCCAGCAAGACCTTCAAACTTGGGGATGTCAAAAGGGAGCTTGGTTGGCATAGCAAGCCAACCAGGATCATGGTGTATGGGGTCATTGATAAACTAGTTAAAATCGAGAATACTGAGGCCTGCCATATAAGGGAGCAAGGGAGTAGATGTGATAGTTCCTCTTGCGGTCCCACTATTAGTATTCCCAGCATTAGGGTCGAGGCTAACACCAGCATTAGGTCCTGAAACAGACATGGTGAAGGTGACAGGAGGAGAGTTGGGGATAGAACCAGAAGGGGACCCCGATGAACCAGAAGGAGAGTCAGAATGGGAATCCGATGGAGGACTAACTTGAACCCTACACGAAGGAGTAAGTCTTCCTAATGGAAACTGAGGATGAAGGCCAAGAATTTTCCGGGATAAATGCCTTGGGGGAGAAATGATGGAAAAACATACACAGATCATAGAAGGAAGAGAGACCAACAAGGATAAGGAGGTGCAGGATCAAATGATTACAATGTCAAAACAAGGGCAGAGAGGTGCAGGATCAATTGATTACAATGTTATAGTATTGGCCCGGTGGTGTAATCCAGTCGCTCTTCACTTAGGGTGCGCGTGTATGTGATAAGTGTATTCATTTTAATTAAACCCAGACGTGTGTATAGAAAAAAGAAAAAAGGTGTTGTACAACTGTAAATAAATCTGAAAATAACAGTAAAGTAAATTGAAATATGATAGAAAATAAAAAGCTAAAGATGCATCACTTTCGACCCAAGGAGGAGGGCTTCCCAACAACTAGTCTATGGGTGGGTAAAATCTAGTCAAAACACACAATATGGCCAATGTATCTAAAGTCAGGAGGGACACGGATCTAAAGGTCAAATTTACTGTAAATATGTGCAGATAACAGCAAAAAGCCAGAGGGAAAATGCTACAAATGAGATGGCGAAAGGCTACAACTTGAAGGGAAATGGAGGGGACCCTAGAGGAGGACCAAACAAAACTGAAAATAGGTGTTTTGGATGGATGAATAACCAATCTGAAATGGATCTGAAGGTACAGGACCAGATCGTAAAAATGGATGAACACAATGAAATCTTCGACGACCTGCTTCAACTAAACTCCTCCTAAAAAGGTGGAAGTGTACTGAAGCCTTAGGGGGCTTGGTTCCTAATTCAAAAATTAAAATAGAACAAGTAAAAGTCCAAGGTGAGTGGATACAGAGGCCAGAAAACCTTGAACAATAGCTTAGACAAACCCAGAAAAATCACTAAAAAATTCCCGCAAAAAATACAAGTCGCAGTTTCTGATCTATTTTCAGCAAAGGTCGCAGGTTTGAGGCTTTTTTCTACGTCCTGAAGGTTGAGGTCATAGGATTTGGCCCAAAAAGTGTGACCTGCACTTCTGGCACTCTTGGGAGAAGGTTTAAGAAAAATTTCATCTCAGTTGTGGCTGATACCTATCACTTGTGCAATAGGCCCGAAAACACACAGAAGTTAGAATTTTTACTGTTTTAGGATTTTAAATGTTAAAAACAACATCAAGAAAAGCAAAAAAAGAAGCTTAAGAAAAACCATAGGGGTTGAAGCAGCTGGTAATGCAAGGATATGAAAAAAGACAACGGTCGTAATTATAAACCCTTGTGGAGTCGCCAGTTGTTAGTGTGAATTATAATCGCAAGCGTATGAAAAAAACTCACTTTAGCTGTGTATAAAAAACAGCCCTAACATCAAATATGGCTGCCAATTTCTTTAGATATGCAGTTAGTTGACCAAGAAAAATGCTACAAAATCTAGATCTATGCAGTTAAAGACATCAAGAAGTAAACAAAAGCAATATTTTCTCCATGCATCCAATAGACAAGACAAGATTATTTTTAAAGAATTTTTGCATTTATGGCACCTGGGAAGGGAACATAGAAATATCTTACCAGTCCCCCTCAATGGGATGGGTTCTTGTACGTCCACAGCACTTCAGATCTAAGATCTCTTTCTCTTGATGGTGTAGAAAACTCAGACAATTAAAATGGAACTCAAAGGGAGCTCACAAGAAAAAAAAAAAAAAAAAATATGACAATGATGGATGATCAAAGTCAGACCAAAAGTATAGATCCAGAGTGATCTTTAGGCAACAAAAGGTAGTGAATCAATGGAAAAAACCTTCTATTTATAAAAAAAAATATTGAGTTAGTCTAGATATTGGTGCATAACTAAAATATTATTAACCAGATCTAGATCCAACTTTTATGGAATATTTTATTATTTTTGTTGGAGGGAAAAAGAATTTGAATTTGGTCAAATCCCTTTATTTGTAAATAATAAATAAATAAATGATTTATTTATTATTTTAAGAATATGGGTGAGTAATAATTAAATAAATAGTGATTTATTTAATTATTCATAAATGATTTAGTCAAATTTAACAAGGAATATTATTTAAATAGTGTTTTAAATAATTATTCCTAAAAAATAATAAGATAAATAGTGGTTTATCTAATTAATTTTCCTATTTTGGGTTAAATATGACTAGGAATATTAATCAAACTGTTGTTTAATTAATTATCCTTTAAGGAAAATCAAACAAATAGGGATTTAATCAATATTTCCTCGTGGGGTTTCCTGTTTAGACCATAAACAACTTAATAAATTACGGATTACTAAGTTGTTTTTCATAGTGAAATCAATTTTACTAGGGTAAAATTGGTCTTACATGGTGTACTTTGGTTCATCTAATAGTAACAGGTTAGATGACCAAAAATTGGTGTAACACATAATACAAGATTCCCAAAGGCCCGGTATTTCATGTATGACAATGACTCTTTTGACTTCATAATTCTATGAAAAACCTAGAAGCACTCAATGGGTGCTTGACCTAAAAATAAATTTACCTTGAGCATGAAACCCATGCATCAAGAATGAAAATAATAAATTTATTTTTCTCTTTCATCAGATACATAAAATCATGATTACAATAGACATTATGAAGATCGAACCTAGTTACACATTACATCTTTAAGCTGATGAAAATTAGTGTTTAAAACCCAACAGTGAGGATAGATCAAGTCAAATCTCATCTTCAAAGTGTCGGCCATGGCCAGAAACCAATTGTTTTGGAACCCTGAATCGAACGATGACATGGTTAAAGAAGCATATTTTTGCAGTAGTTGCAGTTTTATTGAACATGGGCATGGCTTCATCCCATTTGGTGAAATAGTCGATGACCATGACAATATCCTTAAGGTTATTAGTAGAGGCGGGTCGATACTCCATAAAATTGATGGCCAATTTGTAGAAAGGACCAATGATGATGACATGATGGAGAAGATCAAGTGGAGCTCGTGCCTTTTGGGCTTATAACAGGAAATTGGGATAATCCTTGACTGCCTCAATGTAGTCGCTAAAGAGATAAGTCAAACAGTATCTAGCACTCATGATTTTATGGGAAGTGGCAATTCCAGATATATGACCACCATAATTTCCACCATGACAGGCAATGTGCACTTCATGGAAAATTTTAGGGGCTAATATTCGCAAGTGGGCTAATTTTCCATGTTTTTTCCAAAAAAAAAATTCACCAATTTCCATTTTTTATAAAACATGATTCACCCAAATTTTACAATATAAAATTAATTTACCTTAAAATTCGCCAACATTATACAAAGGGTATATATAAAATCATTATAAATCTGAATAATTTTACAAATACATCAATAAACATTTTATATTTTACATATTAGGGACTAGTGAGATTCGACAATGTTTTAAACTTCAAGATAATTTTCCATCCTTAAAATTTTCCCTGGTGCACTTCCTCAACTTCAGCATGGATGAGACGATGATGAAGGATGCCTGTGTAGACATTAATGGTGCCTTGTTTTTTCATTACAAGAACAAGGTTGAAGACCCATGCAGTTTACTCAATGGGATAAATGAATCCAACCTACTTGAGCTTATCGATTTTCGATTTAATAGCATCGCATTTGGAAGGATGGATAAGCCTCTGATTTTGGAAGACATTAATGGCATTGATCCATGTGTCAATATGATGTTTAACAATGGCAGAATAAATTTTGGGCACCTTAGAATAAGACCAAGAAAAAACATCAGATAATTCTTTGAATAACTTAGTGTAAGCATCAATTTCTTCTAGGGTACATTATGCCCCCAAGGTGATATTTTATTCAACTCTTGGTTTATTTTAAATGCTAATATTGATGGTAGGTAAAATGTTGGCCATATTACCTTCTTTGAAATCATCTGGTACAGGGATAATATTTTTTAAACAATCAACTTCACCGTGGATGAAGTCTTTAGACTCCACAACATATTAATCATGGGTTTGTTGTGGAAGGAAATACACATGATGGTGCATATAATCCCAAGCATAACCAGGGGTGTTCATGGCTTCCATGATGTCCTAATCAAAATGAAATATAGTTGGATGGGAGGAAGAAGGACCACTTGAGGAATATGAGCTACCTAAAGAATCATAATGAGAGACAAGGTTCACATACGTATCATTAGAAGGGTTGGAAAAATGACTAGTATATATGACATCTAGTGATGTTGAGACCGAAGTGTCCTCCAAAGAAGGTTTGAAATAAGCATAGTATGAATATCCTAAAGAGTCTACATAAATCAATCCCATGGATGAGGATAGTGTTGAAGCCCCAAAAATCGGGTCTACAACAAGGGGGATACCCACCTGGCCGAACCTTGGTTAGCAGCTCCTTTTCCATTTGGTGTAGTGGGTCCAACTGGGGATAATGGGACCAGTTTCTCAATATGTGTGTGTGTGTGTTGAGAATTGATATTTATTTTCTAAAATTCCTAAGTGAAATGCTTTTATTCTATTTCTAATCTAATCATATGCAAATTGTATTCTAATTTAAACAGAAATATCTAATTCTAAACTAAACCCGGGATAAGATCTTGTTTATGCGATCTAAAATGATTTCGAATAACAATCGGTAATAAAGATCATTCAATTGCTATAAGAAAAGAATTCAATAAAGATAAACCACTTCATATAAAAATTTAGATGAAACAGTTGTGAAAAACATATCGCATAATAAGCTATTCATACACTAAGCATAAATAAATAGTTATCACAGTACAGAAGTGCCAAATGATAACTTAAGCATTCAAGCATCAATATATAAACAACTGAAAATAAATATTACTTTAACACAGAAGCATAAATAGTTAAGAGATAAAAGTACCATTTATAACTGGTTCTACTCATGAGCTAAAAGCAATAATGATTTATCTCTTCTTGATCCAACATCTACTAAGAGTACAGAAATGCAACATCAGTAGCAGATATTAGACACAAATATCAATAAATATCGTTCCATTCATTCATCAAAACCTCCTCTGATGGTGCAGAAGTGCATGTTCTGAGGATAAGTTTTTGACAAATTTGTAGACCCTTCTCTAAATGCATGAGAAGGGTTTAAATACTACTAACTAATTCTAATTATAGTTTATTACAAAAATTTAGGATTCAGTTTAAATGACCGTCCTTTTTCTATGCAAAAATAAAGTAAAACTAAAACTAAATCTAAAATTAAAAACTATTAACTAATTACTTATGAATCTGGTCTTTGAATTTGCAAGCATCCAGCATTTATTTGAGAAGAGGGGGATGGCCGAATTCATATTTTAATTGTCCCGAAAAGACAGAATCAGCAAGTGTTGGCACGATCTTCTCAGCAGAATTGATGATGCAATTAAGAGTGTGCATTGGCTGTGTGGTTTAACCAGGCACGTCTAGTAAGAATCCCAATTTAATTTTGTCAATCCTTGAATTGATTTTGCCTTCTCTTCAGCTTTCTGTTTCCACTCTGTTTGCAATTTCTGTGCTTGTGGTAGGTATCCTGGAATAGTTTTCGAAATCAACTTAACTTTGTGCAAATTTTCATTTACACAATCAGTCATGTTATTTGCTACTGTAGTTGCTTCCTCTGCTGCTTTTTCTGCCTCTCTAATCTGTGCATCCCAATTATTGAAGAGTATTTCTTTATGACCATCATTGATAATTTGTGCTCCTACTCTTTTTCCTTCCTCTGTCTTTTTCCATGAAAAATAATTAGTAACTCTTTCATTAGTTAAATCATAATCATGTCGTAATTCTACGACATGATTAGTGATTTTATCACTTTTTTGACAAAAAGAGTTCCATTGCGAGATTTTCTGGCATAATATATCTTGTTGTTGCAGAAGTTGATTATTCAAAGAAATAGATTCTGAGATGAACTCTGTAAGCTTGGGGTCGTCTTTATGCATCTCTTGCATAATCTGTATTTGTTTTTCTTTTTCGGCCAAGCTTTTCTGATATCCGATCTGCATTTGTTGAAACTCTTGCTGTAACTTTTCAAATTGTATCTGTGCTTCACTGTTGGCATGTGCTTGTTGCAATTGTTGTTGCAGAACTTGTATTTGATCCTCTTTTTCATTTAATAACAGTCGTACCTCAGATGCTTTGTCAATAGTTGCGGAGGCATAAGCTCCTGTAATCTGAGATAATTTAGTAAGATTTTCAGTGGGATCCATAGTAGGATCTTTCCATAAAACATCCAATTGTTCTGCATCAGTAGAGAGCACACTTTCTAATTTCCTCTTCTTTCTTTGCTTCCTTACTACTCCTTTATGTTGTAGACTATATAATATGTCCAGAGGAGGAATTTCCTCTATTTTAAGTACAAGTTCAGAGGAAGGAGTAATGGGTATATGTTCTGTTTCTGTGACATTGCCACTTATTTCTGTAAATGAACCTTTTGATATCTGTACAGGAGTTTGTATGTTCTGTCCTTTAACATTAATCAAATCATTAAATGTTTGCCATTCCTTATCTAACTGAGTGCTGATGGATGGTTGATGTACATTGAGAGGAGGAAGATTTGACTGTAGAGTGGTTGAAGTCTGTTGTTGTGAGAGCTCTTTTGATTGAGTTGTATCCTTCACTGAGCCTTCATCTTTATCCTGATCATTATCAGACTTTTTAGAATTTTCAGAAGTTTCTTTGTCAGACTTTGACTTAGACCTTTTTGTATCTGAGCTGCCATTGAGACTGACACTAGGAGTTGGTTCCCTTGTGGGTTCCAAGCGCAAATTATCCAAAGGGATAGTGGTCAATCTTCTTTCTCTGTACATTTTAAATTCTTGAAATTCTTCTGGGGAAAACCGTATTTGAGGTAAATGCAAAATTTCTTTAAATGAACATTTTTCTTGAAACATATCATCAAAAAGATCCTCCTCTCCAGAAAATACGCTAACCTTGACTGCAGTGGTGAAATCCTTAACAACATCATATGGATCAAATAATCTTCTCGGAAACTTGAACAATTGTAAACATGTAATATTTTTTACTTCCTTAAATGCGTGACCAACATCAAATAATGAAAATGCTTCGCAGGCTACAGGAAATTGTGGCCAGATGGCCTTCTTTTTATCCTTTAATTCTTTTGTCAAACCTCCTTCTCCACAGGTTTGATATGCAATTTCCCGAGCTACGAGTTTATCCAGAACATACAAGGGTAAAACATGAGGAGAAGCAAAGCTTCCAAAAACCCTCACATAGGTAAACAACTCTTCTCCAAACCATCTTGCGGCAAGGAGAATGTCTACTTCTGCTTCAGGGGAGAATCTTGGAGCATCCTTATTATACAACACTCTCAACAAGCACATTATGCCGGGCAAATCTTGTAAAAATGGGGAATGAACTTTGAAACCCATAATTCCTTGTGATAAACATGAATGGGTAGGGGGTCATGAATTGTCCATTTCCAATCCATTAAAGGAAACTTAGAAACAAAACATATTGAATCCATTACATAAGCAGCTAAGTAAAAAGGAGGATAAATCCTCTATGAGACAGTCTGTTTAGACCGGTAATTGAAAATAGTCGTGGCTAAGTTATCAGACAAAATCTTAGCCCAATCCATAATGGTAGCATTAATAGCAGCATTCAACAACGATAGCCATTCAAACGCAAACTTATTAATGTCAGGCTTTCCAAAAAGCCTACATAACATAGCAGCAGCAAAACAATATGGAGAAGTGAGAGAACCGATACTGTACATACAATGTTTATCTTTCTTCAGTGGTTCATCTCTTTTGGACCATTCCTTGGTAAATTCTGCTAAGTTTGGATTTTCCTTGGCAAACTTTTCCATAAACTGTTTATTGTAAGTTGCCTGAGGCACCGACAAATGATACATAAGCCTCAAATCTTCTGGAGGAAATGAGCCAATGAGCTCTTGCCCCTGAGTCCTGAATTGTATGTCCGTAATGTCAGTGCTATCTAGCACCCACTTCACCATGTCTGTATATGGGAGAATTTTCAGTCTGGCTGCTATCTGGTGTAAAAATAAACAAGCTAACTCTGTAAGAGATGCTT
Source organism: Pinus albicaulis (assembly GCA_034641835.2). NCBI lineage: Eukaryota > Viridiplantae > Streptophyta > Pinopsida > Pinales > Pinaceae > Pinus > Pinus albicaulis. The sequence goes on from CM076580.1 coordinate 1,260,278,610, forward strand.
CAAAAGAATTATTTGAGTCTGTAGTAGCCGAAACATCCATTACTCTGGGGTTTTCTTCCTCAAGCAGATTATGCATACCATCCCAAGTAGTGATACCAGCGTCTTTGTTGTAAGCGGTGTCTGTGTACAAGGACGCCATCTCTTTACTTTCAGAACTCAGAGCTTTGTCTTTCTTTCCCATGATACTCTGAATATCATTTTGTATACTCCTCTGTTCTTCGCGCCTGCAGTTTACGAATTAAGTGAGAGTAATGATATGAGAAAGGTGACGGGATAGTTTTAAATGCTGGAGGCATATAAAATATATCATCATACGTAAAATAACTCTTTAAACAAAATGCAAGCATTTTTCATTAATGAATGACAATCAATTTGTTGATTAAACATTAAAGCGCATAACGGAGTTTTGATTATGGAAAATATTTTCTTTGTACAACGAGCCTTAAGGAATCTGTGATGATGCGATATGCGGTTTGCTTCGCAATATCGCAAAATCGCAATTTCGCAAACCGCAAATATTGCAAATCACAAATATCGCAAATCGCAAATATCGCAAATCGTAATGGTGCCATTTGAAATTGTTATATTGCAATATCGTAGATTGCAAGACATCTCATATTTGTTAAAGTATTTTCTGCGAAATGTGATTTGCGATACATGTTATCGCACATCGGTGATTTGAAGTTTCTCAACATAAAATATGATATTTAAAACTTTGCGATGCGATGAATGTTCTTTTAGCGCGTAGTGCCGCATCGCACTTTTAAAATTTCGCTTGTAAAGAGGCACTCATTATCCTGTTGCGATGCGATATTTCTCAAAGAATGATTTTATTCTATAATATCATAAAACTTAAGCTTTTTTAAGGATTTTCCAAGGAATTTTCCTAAGTTTATGATAGTAAGTTTTATTGAGAAAGGAAAAACAAGCACTAAATGATTTTTTGGATTTTTGATTAAGGGTCCCCACTTATTTAGCATTATTACTAATACTAAATAAGCAGGGGGGTTTTTGTTGGCCACAAAAATTGGCGATTCACTTGTAAGAACCAATTATCTCTGCTTTTTCTTTTGAATTTTCTAAACTTTTCAAAACAGAAAATTTTTAAAGAAAATCAAAATTTATTCTAAAAAGACAAAGTACATTATGCTTTTATCTATCAATGATATTTCATTTCTTATTTATTCAATTTTGACTATTTACTTCCTCAAGCTAGTCCTTGTATCTACATCAATCATTACTTGGTTTATAAAGATAAAAATAAAGGCTTCTATGTAAATCGGCTTTAAATATGCTCACTTGTCGTAGGTAGAGCCACTGCTGCCAGCAAGCGTTTATAGCCTCGACAGGGTTACCTGTTACCCATCAATGATCCTGTATCCTACTTAGAGAAATATACAATTTTCAAAGATAAATCCATATTCACACTTATTTCTTTTATTTTTATTTTTATTCTTAAAGAACAATGTCTTGGTTTGGTAGCCAATTTATGACAGTGCCATTCACTTGATTTATAACTTTGCTGAACAAGCTGGCTCGTGATGAGACCCCTTGTCTTTTGATTACAATAATCTAGAGTCATTGCCCTGTTGTGGTATGTAGTATTGGCAAAGTCAGCAAGTTATAATATCTATGATCATGGTAAGTCGGCTCGAGATGAGACCTCTTACTCTTTAAGTTAAAAGTGTATCATTGGATTATTCCTTGAACATTGTGATTTCATAGGTGGGGAGGAAGTCATTGTTTCCTTAAGATAGCTCTAGACGACAATGGTAGAGTTTTTAGGAAGAAATTTTCTACAGAGAATCTTCGTTTCGTTATTGATACCTTTCATTGAACTAATATAAAACAATTTCTCACTTAAAGGTCATTTATCATCAAAATCTACAAAAGTTGAAACTAATATCATTTCTAGGCCTAAAGCTTTTAACTATATCTTTGAATAATAATGATCAATTTTTTAGAAGAATTCTATTTATATAAGTGAAAAAAAACAAAATCTAAAAGAAAATTTGTATCTTTTTCGTGAATTCCAAATGTAACCATTAACAACCGGTTTTATTGTGAAAAAGAAAGAAAACTAATATACAATATAGAAGAATGATCTCCTATGGAAAATATTTTTTGAGGATCTGTCCATTAATAGGTAAAGACTCTCTTTTTCCTGTTAAATCCTGTAACATAAAAGTTGATGGACCTATGATTTCTGCAATTTGGAAAGGACCAAGCCACATTCGTTGAAATTTTGTATGTTTTCCTTTTTCCTCATGAGCCTTGTCCCATTTTAAAACAAGATCTCCAACCTGAAAGTCTTTTCTAGTTATCATGTTTGAATCAAAAGAAGCTTTTACTAAGGCTTGATGATGAGCATGAGTTATTTTGGCCTTTTCTCTTTTTTCTTCTAGCTTAATTATTTCCATTTGCCTTAGTTGTAAGGAAGAAGCTGGTGTTTCATCAATATATTGAACCAAGGCTAAAGAAGGAATTGCTAAATGAGTTGGAAGAACTACTTATTTCCCATAAACTAAATTAAAGGGAGAAGTGCCAATGGAGGTCTTCTGTGTTATTCGATCTACCCATAAAGCATATGTTAAAGACTTATGCCAATTTTTATGATTTTGATCAATGGTTCACTTAATGATTTTCATTAATTTTTTTTTTGTGGATTCAGCTAACCCATTTCCCTGTGGATAATAATTGGCAAAGTATTTAAGTTTGAAACCTCTCTTGAGTGCAAATTCAATCATAGAATTACCAGAAAAATACGATGCATTATCAAACATTAAAGCAGAAGGTAAACCAAACCTGGTGATTATAAACTGATCTATGAACTCGATGATATGCTCAGCATTAGCAGTCTTGAGAGGGACTACTTCTACCCATTTCGTAAAATAATCAGTTGTTGTAATGATATACCTATGTTGCTTAGAAGAGTGAGGAACGATCTCACCTATTATGTCCAATCCCCATTGATCAAAAGGTTGTTCAATGTTTACTGGTTGTAATGGCAATGATGGTTTCTTTTGCCTCCCAGCAGTGGTTTGACAAACTTGACATTTTCTTATGTAGTTATGTGAATCCTTGAATAATGTGGGCCAGAAATAGCCTGCGTGAAGAATTTTATGTGTAGTAGCATCTCCAGCATAATTTCCACCTGCTGGCCCATCGTGAAGTCCTGTAAGACTTTTTCAGCTTCAGATTTCTACAGACATCTAGGAAGAACAGAATCATAATTCATTCTAAAAAGAACATCATTTATAAGCTGATATTGTTTAGCTTTCAACCTTAGAGCTTTTTTCTTGGTGTAATTGAGGTTTGGAGGAGCATATCCATTTTTTAGATAAAAAATGATATCAGCATATAATGATTCAACATCGTTTAGGCTTACCTCATACATTTGTATCTCTAAAGATGATTTTTCAGAAATCTGCGATGCTCCAGCTTGTATTTTGCAAAAGCCTTGACCTCTTACAATATTTACTGGTTTAATTTCTACATCATATTCTTGTAAGGCAGTAATCTAATTAGCTTTTTTCTCACCCACATCTTTTTGTACTAAAATATTTCTTACCGCTGGAAACGGTACTATGATTTTTGTACGGGTTTTAAGTAAAAAGGGTCTGAAATATTTAATTGCTTTGAAAACATTATAAGCTTGTTTCTCGACATCTGAATAATTCAACTCGACTCCCTGTAAATTTGAACTGAAGAAAGAAATTGGGGCTTCTGCCTTGTCTTGATTTGCTTGAGTGAGTATCACAGCATAAGATTTATCAGAGGCAAATGTATACAAAATAAAAGGATCAGAAAAATTTGGAGTTGCTAAATATGGAGCATTAATAATTGCTTGTTTGATCAGATTGAATACTTCATATTCTTTTTGGCCCCATTTGAAGTTTGAATTTTTTTTAATCATTGCTTGTAAAGGAGATACAATTTTTGAAAAGTCTGGCACAAATCTCTTTACAAAATTAATCTGGCCAAGGAAAGATTGCATAGCTTTCTTGTTGTGAGGTAAAGATATTTTAGAAATCTCCTTGATTCTATCAGGATCAATATGAATTCCAGATTTTGACACTATGAATCCAAGAAGTTTTCCTTCACTTAATGCAAAAAAGGATTTTTTGGGGTTAAGTGAAATTCCATACCTTTGACAATGTTGGAAGATCTGCTTCAAATCTCTAAGATGATTACTTCGTTTTTTGGAATATACAGTTATATCATCCAAATATATTACCACTGATTTGTTAACTAATCCCTTGAAGGCGATGTCCATGGCTCTTTGAAATGTGGCACCAGCATTGATCAGACCAAAAGGCATCTTTTGATATGCATAAGTGCCCCATTTGGTTCTAAATGTAGTTTTCAATTGATCATCAGGATGGACTAACACTTGATTGTAGCCAAAGAAACCATCTAAGAAAGACATTAATTCTGATCCTGCAACTGCCTGTAATATTTGCTCCATGGGAGGCAAAGGAAAATTATCTTTTTGACGGGCTTTGTTAAGATTTCGAAAGTCAATGAAAATTCTAATATCTTCGTTCTTCTTTCTAACAGGAACCATATTGGAAACCCATTTAGAATGTCGAACGGGGAAAATAATCTTGGCTTTCAATAACTTATTGAGTTCAGATTTGATCTGATTTTCTAGATTGGGATGGATTTTTCTCAGCTTTTGTTGGACAGGTTTTTCATCATTTATCATTGGGATAGTATGTTGGATGATAGAAGTGTCATAAGTTTTGAGTTCATCATAGTTCTAAGCAAAGACACTTTTATATTGTTTCAAAAGATGAACATATGCCAATTTTTCCTCCGGAACTAGACCAAGGCCTAGGTTGATATTCTGTGGTTTGGTATCAGTTCCTAGATTTACTAATTCATAATTCAAAGTTGAACTTTGTAATTTTGAATTGGTAGATCTTTTAAATCAGTCTTTCAAATCATAAAGGTCTTCTAACTTGACTACTGACTTTGGCATAGCATTATTAGTGCTATCTTGTTGCAATTGTCTATCATGTTGGTCCTCATCAATTATCTAATTGGTGTAAGATCCTTCAGATGTGAGAAAGCTTACAATATCAGGATCATCGTTGAAAATCCTCCAATTGGTAATGTTATCAGAAATTGAAGGTCTAAAGATTAATTCAATTGAAAATCGATCAGGACTAAAGTCTTCTGCAGGAATGAGCTTGGAAGCTACATTAGTTACGAGATCTGCATTAGCATTCTGGATTCTGGGAATTGATGAAATATTAAATGCTATAAAATGTTCAGTCAGATCTTGAACTAAAGATTGATAATGCTTTAAATGGCCTGATAAAAAATGTATAGTATTGCGTACCTATTTGATTACAATTTCAAAATCCCCGAAAACTTGTAGATATTTGATGTCTAATCCGATTGCTTTGTATAATCCTTGGACTAAAGCCTCGTATTCTGTGGTATTATTGGTACAATCGAACTCGAGTCTGCAAGTTAACATAATTTTGTTTCCCTCTGGAATAACTAACATGCATCCTGCTCCTGCTCCTTCATTAGACTTAGAACCATCAAAAAATAACTTCCAAAATAAAGATTTATTTATAGGAGTATCTACAAAATTAATACATTTAGAACTATCTGTTTGAGAAAAAATTTCTATTTGAGATAACATAGAATGTTCTAAGTAGGGTGAAGTATAAGCATTGAAATTTCCTAAGAAAGAATCAACTGAATAATTGTCAATGATATTATTGTTGTATGCAACTGGTTCATTTTCTCCTTCCAATTCTGTCACTGTGTATTTCTAATGCTTTTCTCGCTCAACCTTTATCTGATTTGGTTTACCATTGTAAGGAAGCCACATATGCGACCAATCAGTTGCGAAGTATCCATGAAGTTTTTCTGACCAAACTCTGCTAATAATTAAGCCATAAAATTCTGGAATATCTGCAACTAAAATATCAATTACTTGACATACCTTTGGATTAGATGATAGCCTTATGGTAACCTGGTTTAATTCGCCAATCACTTCAACTTGCGTCGATCTAGCTGCACTATGCGCACAGCAGATTTTTGTGGTTGAATATTCAACTTTGCACATACTGATTTTGGTAGAATATTAGATGAAGCTCCAAAGTCCAATAAACAGTTATGCAATTTTTTATTGAAAACTTCATAAGTAAGAAGAAATGGAGGAGTATGAGATCTCGACCTTCCTCCAATTAAAGCTATATTTTCAAGATCAACTTTACTAATTGAATTAGTTGGAGGTCTTCCCATCTCGTTGGAAGCTTGAGAAATTACAGGATCAGGCAAAGGTTTTTCTGGTACAGCATGTAATTCTTTCAAAAGTACCTTTTGTTGGTGCTTTAATTTGCTCAATTCATAAAAAGTGATGTTAGCCCTAGTCTTCTTCATATCTTCTATGATGTTATATTCCATTTCATCCGAAACAATCATTGTTCTTGATGGAGTTGATGAATCTGTTTGGACTGGGCTGATTTGAATTGCTTTATATGTCGTTTTCTTGGGTGCAACTTTATCCTTAGTCATTGAGCTTGCACTCTTTGGCTTAGGAGTAGATTGAGGAGGATCAAGTTGATTTCTACTTCGAGTGCTAACCAGGGATGCTTCTTGATCTTCCTCATCCAGGAGGATGAAATCCCACATACCTTGTACTTCTACAACTTATTCTTCATCAGTGGTTTCTTCAGTAATAGTCTCCTCTTCATCTTCTTCTGATTCAGCATTTGTAATAGCATTTGGTGGTTTTGAATCAGTTGAAGGATTTCTTCTAAAAGGCTTGAATGGCTTTTTAGAAGATGTTTCTGCCACTTGTTTCTTGATATCAACCATTTCATTGGACATGGTTTTCAAAACTTTCTGCAATCCTTCTAAATCAAATGGATCTTTTGGTTGTTTTTTCTTGGGATCTTCCTTAAAAGTAATTTTCTTGGATTTTCGTTCTTCTATTGCATTTTTCTTTTCTAAAGCAATGATTCATTTCTCTATTGCTATTGCTTCCTTCATATTGTCTGCTAAAGTTTTTTTGTTAGCCCTATTAACGAAGATTTCTATGTTTGACGGTAAAGCATAAATATACCATTCACTTCACACTTCTTCGCTAGGCTTGGAAGCAGTAGGAATTTTGTTTAACAGTTTGTTAAAACATGAATTAAAATCCTTTATAGGCTCTCTTGACTCAACTCTAAGATTAGAAAAGTCATTGATCAATGTCGTTGTAGACCTATCATCACCAAATTTAGTCAAAAATTGATCTTGAAAAATATCCCAACTAGTGATAGATCCAAATGGTAATGAGAAATACCATGATCCAGCTGCTCCTTGTAGAGTATAGGGAAAAAGTCGGACAACAGCATCTTCATTAATAACTCCATTGAGATTTATGGACAGCATAAAGTTGTTTATATGTTCTTCTGCTAGCATGCCTGCTTCAAGATTAAACTTAGGCAGCCATTTTTCAGGATGGGCTAGTAATTGACTCAAGGGCGCAGGCATTAAGACTGCCCCTGGATTATTCCATGGCATTTGGGCCATCATTGAACTACTAATAGAGGAAAGTGCAGAAGATGATATTTGTGACTGGGAAGGTGAAGATGTTATGATTTGAGAAGGAGATGTGGAAGATTGAGTGGAAAGATGTACAATAATTTGAAATGGAGGGGTGGATGGTTGACTTCGTGATGAAGAGTTTGAGATGGATGATGATGATGAAAGAGTCTCACTATCAGACCCTTTAGGTGATTTACTAGCTCTTTTCCTTGTAGGTAGAGGTAACTCAGTTGGATGAATGTCAAGCTTTTCACTCTATAATCTAGTGAGAGGATGAGCAGGGTTATATTGCGAAGTCACACTGCCTTGAGATTTATCCGACCTTTGAGGTGATATTGAAAATCACTGAAGTTTATGGATCAAAGATTCGACTTCAGGAGGTTCAATAGCAGATTCGTCTAAAAAGTCAGGGTTTGTAGCAGTGTCTATTGTTCTTTCGACTTCTAGCTCTTGATTTAAACTTTCTAAGTGCGATGGAGAAGTTGGGAGAGATGGTAAGGGCGATTTACTCTCAGAATGGTATTTAGATTTAGATTTAATTTCCATTCATAGTTTGTGGCCCTCCTTCTAGCGCCAAATATGTTGAAGCCCCGAAAATCGGGTCTACAACAAGGGTGATGCCCACCCAGTCCGGACCTTGGTTAGCAGCTTCTTTTCCGTTTGGTGTAGTGGGTCCGACTGGGGATAATGGGACCAGTTTCCCAATATGTGTGTGTGTGTTGAGAATTGATATTTCTTTTCTAAAATTCCTAAGTGAAATGCTTTTATTCTATTTCTAATCTAATCATATGCAAATTGTATTCTAATTTAAACAGAAATATCTAATTCTAAACTAACCCGAGATGTAATCTTTCTGTTTATGTGATCTAAAATGATTTTGAATAACAATTGGTAATAAAGATCATTCAACTGTTATAAGAAAATAATTCAATAAAGATAAACCACTTCATATAAAAAGTTAGATGAAACAGTTGTGAAAAACATATCGCATAATAAGCTGTTCATACCTCAAGCATAAATAAAAAGCTATCACCGTACAAAAGTGCTAATTATAACTCAAGTATTCAAGCATTAACATATAAACAACAGAACATAAATATCACTTTAACACAAGGCAGAAATAGTTAAGAGATAAAAGTACCATTTATAACTAGTTCTACTCATGCGCTTCAAGCAATAATGACTTATCTATTCTTAATCCAACATCTACTAAGAGTACAAAAGTGCAACATCAGTAGCAGATATTAAACGTAGATATCAATAAATCTTGTTCCATTCATTCATCAAAACCTCCTCGGAGGGTGCAAAAGTGCATGTTCTGAGGACAAGTTTTTGACAAATTTCAGGACCCTTCTCTAAATGCATGAGAAGGGTTTAAATACTACTAACTAAATCTAAAAATAGTTTATTACAAAAATTTAGGATTCGGTTTAAATGACCGTCCTTTTTCAAGGCAAAAATAAAGTAAAACTAAAACTAAATCTAAAATTAAAAACTATTAACTAACTACTTATGAATCTGATCTCTGAATTTGCTAGCATCCATCATTGACTTGAGGAGATTAGGCTGGCCGACTTCAGATTTTAGCTGTCCTATGAAAATAGAATCGACAAGTGTTGGCGCGATCTTCTTAGCAGAATTAATGATGCAATTAAGAGCACTACATTGACTGTGTGGTTTTACCAGATATGTCCAGTAAGAATCCCAATTTAATTTTGTCAATCCTTGAATTGATTTTGCCTTTTCTTCAGCTTTCTGTTTCCACTCTGTTTGCAATTGTTGTGCTTGTGGTAGGTATCCAAGAATAGTTTCTAAAATCAAATTAACCTTGTGCAAATTTTCATTTACACAATCAGTAATGTTACTTGGTGATGTAGCTGCTTCCTCTGCTGCCTTTTCTGCCTCTCTGATCTGTGCATCCCAATTATTGAAGAGCACTTATTTATGACTATCATTGATGATTGGTGCTCCTGCTCTTTTTCCTTCTTCTGTCTTTTTCCATGCCAAATAATTAGTAACTCTTTCATTATTTAAATCATAATCATGTCGTAATTCTACGACATGATTAGTGATTTTATCACTTTCTTGAAAAAAAGAGTTCCATTGTGAGATTTTCTGGCATAATATATCTTGTTGTTGCAGTAGTTGATTATTCAAAGAAATAGACTCTGAGATAAACTCTGGAAGCTTGGGGTCATCTTTGTGCATTTCTTGAATAGCGTGCAATTTCTTCTCTTTTTCAGCCAAATTATTCTGATATCCAACTTGCATTTGTTGAAACTCTTGCTGTAACTTTTCAAGTTTTATCTGTGCTTCACTGTTAGCATGGGCTTGTTGCAATTTTTGTTGCAGAACTTGTATTTGATCTTATTTTTCATTTAATAAAAGTCGTACCTCAGACTCTTTTTCAATAGTTGTGGAGGCATAAGCTCCTGTAATCTGAGATAAATTAGTAAGATTTTCAGTTGGATCCGTAGTAGGATCTTTCCATAAAACATCCAATTGTTCTGCATCAGTAGAGAGCACACTTTCTAATTTATTTTTCTTCCTTTGTTTCCTTACTACTGCTTTATGTTGTGGGCTATAGAATATATCCAGAGGAGGAATTTACTCTATTTTAAGTACAAGCTCAGAGGAGGGAGTAATGGGTATATGTTTTGTTTCTGTGACATTGCCACTTATTCCTGTGATTAAACCTTTTGTTGTCTATACAGGGGTCTGTGTATTTTGTCCTTCAACATTAAGCAATTCATTAAATGTTTCCCATTCCTTGTCTAATTCAGTCTTGACTGACGGTTGCTGTACATTGAGTGGTGGAAGATTCAACTGTGGAGTGGTTGAAGTCTGTTGTTGTGAAAGCTCTTTTGATTGAGCTGTATCCTTCACTGAGCCTTCACATTTATCATTATCAGACTTTTTAGAATGTTCAGAAGTTTCTTTGCCAGACTTTGACTTAGACCTTTCTGTATCTGAGCTGCCACTGAGACTGACAATAGGAGTTGGTTCCCTTGCGGGTTCCAAGCGCAAATTATCCAAAGGGATAGTGGTCAATCTTCTTTCTCTGTATATTTTAAACTCTTGAAATTCTTCTGGGGAAAACCATGTTTGAGCTAAATGCAAAATTTCTTTAAATGAACATTTTTCTTGAAACATATCATCAAAAAGATCTTCTTCTCCATAAAATACTCTTACCTTGACTGCAGTGGTGAAATCCTTAACAACATCATATGGGTCGAATAGCCTTCTTGAAAACTTGAACAATTGTAAGCATGTAATATTGCTTACTTCTTTAAGTCCATGAGCAACATCAAATAATGAAAATGCTCCGCAGGCCACAGGAAATTGTGGCCAGATGGCCTTCTTTTTATCCTTTAAATCCTTGGTCAAACTTCCATCTCCGTAGGTTTGATATGCAATTTCTCGGGCCAGGAGTTTATCCGGAACATACAGGGGTAAAACATGAAGAGAAGCAGAACTTCCAAAAACCCTAACATAGGTAAACAATTCTTCTCCAAACCATCTTGTGACAGGGAGAATGTCTACTTTTGCCTCAGGAGAAAATCTTGGAGCATCCTTATTATACAACATTCTGAACAGTGGCAATATTATGCCGTGGCAAATCTTGTAAAAATGGGGAATGAACTTTGAATCCCATAATTCCTTGTGATAAACATGAATGGGTAGGGGGTCATGAATTTTCCATTGCCAATCCATTAAAGGAAACTTAGAAACAAAACAGATTGAATCCATTACATAAGCAGCTAAGTAAAAAGTAGGATAAATCCTCTAAGAGACAGTCCGTTTAGACCGGTAATTGAAAATAGCCGTGGCTAAGTTATCAGATAAAATCTTAGCCCAATCCATAATGGTAGCATTAATAGCAGCATTCAACAACGGTAGCCATTCAAACGCAAACTTATTAATGTCAGGCTTTCCAAAAAGCCTACATAACATAGCAGCAGCAAAACAATATGGAGAAGTGAGAGAACCGGTACTATACATACCGTGTTTATCTTTCTTCAGTGGTTCATCTCTTTTGGACCATTCCTTGGTAAATTCTGCTAAGTTTCGATTTTCCTTGGCAAACTTTTCCATAAACTGTTTATTGTAAGTTGCCTGAGGCACCGACAAATGATACATAAGCCTCAAATCTTCTGGAGGAAATGAGCCAATGAGCTCTTGCCCCTGAGTCCTGAATTGTCTGTCCGTAATGTCAGTGTTATCTAGCACCCACTTCACCATGTCTATATATGGGAGAATTTTCAGTCTGGCTGCTATCCGTTGTAAAAATAAACAAGCTAACTCTGTAAGAGATGCTTCAGAAGAATTATTTGAGCCTATAGTAGCCGAAACATCCATTACTCTGGGGTTTTCTTCCTCAATCAGATTATGCATACCATCCCAAGTAGTGATACCAGCGTCTTTGTTGTAAGCGGTGTCTGTGTACAAGGACACCATCTCTTTACTTTCAGAACTCGGAGCTTTGTCTTTCTTTCCCATGATACTCTGAATATCGTTTTGTATACTCCTCTGTTCTTCGCGCCTGCAGTTTACGAATTAAGTGAGAGTAATGATATGAGAAAGGTGACGGGATAGTTTTAAATGCTGGAGGCATATAAAATATATCATCATACGTGAAATAACTCTTTAATCAAAACACAACCATTTTTCATTAATGAATGACAATCAATTCATTGATTAAACCTTAAAGCGCATAACGGAGTTTTGATTATGGAAAATATTTTCTTTGTACAACGATCCTTAAGGAATCTGTGATGATGCGATCTGAGGTTTGCTTCGCAATATCGCAAAATCGCAATTTCGCAAACCGCAAATATTGCAAATCACAAATATCGCAAATCGCAAATATCGCAAATCGTAACGGCGCCATTTGAAATTGTTATATTGCAATATCGCAGATCGCAAGACATATCATATTTGTTAAAGTATTTTCTGTGAAATGCGATTTGCGATACATGTTATTGCACATCGATGATTTGAAGTTTCTCAACATAAAATATGATATTTAAAACTTTGCGATGCGATGAATGTTCTTTTAGCGCGTAGTCTCGCATCGCACTTTTAAAATTCCGCTTGTAAAGAGGCACTCATTATCCTTTTGCGATGCGATATTTCTCAAAGAATGATTTTATTCTATAATATCATAAAACTTAAGCTTTTTTAAGGATTTTCCAAGGAATTTTCCTAAGTTTATGATAGTAAGTTTTATTGAGAAAGGAAAAACAAGCACTAAATGATTTTTTGGATTTTTGATTAAGGGTCCCCACTTATTTAGCATTATTACTAATACTAAATAAGAAGGGGGGTTGTTGGTGGCCACAAAAATTGGCAATTCACTTGTAAGAACCGGTTATCTCTGCTTTTTCTTTTGAATTTTCTAAACTTTTCAAAACAGAAAATTTTTAAAGAAAATCAAAATTTATTCTAAAAAGACAAAGTACATTATGCTTTTATCTATTAATGATATTTCATTTCTTATTTATTCAATTTTGACTATTTACTTCCTCAAGATAGTCCTTGTATCTACATCAATCATTACTTGGTTTATAAAGATAAAAATAAAGGCTTCTCTGTAAATCAGCTTTAAATATGTTCACTTGTCATAGGTAGAGCCACTGCTGCCAGCAAGCGTTTATAGCCTCGACAGGGTTACCTGTTACCCAGCAATGATCCTGTATCCTACTTAGAGAAATATACAATTTTCAAAGATAAATCCATATTCACACTTATTGCTTTCATTTTTCTTTTTATTCTTAAAGAACAATGTCTTGGTTTGGTAGCCAATTTATGACAGTGCCATTCACTTGATTTATAACTTTGCTGAACAAGTTGGCTCGTGATGAGACCCCTTGTCTTTTAATTACAATAATCTAGAGTCATTGCCCTGTTGTGGTATGCAGTATTGGCAAAGTCAGCAAGTTATAATATCTATGATCATGGTAAGTCGGCTCATGATGAGACCTCTTACTCTTTAAGTTAAAAGTGTATCATTGGATTATTCCTTGAACATTGTGATTTCCTAGGTGGGGAGGAAGTCATTGTTTCCTTAAGATAGCTCTGGACGACAATGGTAGAGTTTTTAGGAAGAACTTTTCTACAGAGAATCTTCGTTTCGTTATTGATACCTTTCATTGAGCTAATATAAAACAATTTCTCACTTAAAGGTCATTTATCATCAAAATCTACAAAAGTTGAAACTAATATCATTTCTAGGCCTAAAGCTTTTAACTATATCTTTGAATAATAATGATCAATTTTCTAGAAGAATTCTATTTATATAAGTGAAAAAAAACAAAATCTAAAAGAAAATTTGTATCTTTTTCATGAATTCCAAATGTAACCATTAACAACTGGTTTTATTGTGAAAAAGAAAGAAAACTAATATACAATATAGAAGAATGATCTCCTATGGAAAATATTTTTTGAGGATCTGTCCATTAACAGGTAAAGACTCTCTTTTTCCTGTTAAATCTATCTTTATAAGTAGATGGACCTATGATTTACTGATTTGGAAGGACCAAGCCATTTGTTGAAATTCTAGCTGTATTTTCTTTTTCCTCATGAGCCTTGTCCATTTAAGAACAAGATCTCAACTTTTTGAAATTACTTACTGATTTATGTATTGAATCAAAAGATTTTACTAAGGCTTGGTGATGAGCATGAGTTATTTTGGCCTTTTCTCTTTGTTCTTCTAGCTTAATTATTTCCATTTGCCTTAGTTGTAAGGAAGAAGATGGTGTTTCATCAATATATTGAACCAAGGCTAAAGAAGGAATTGCTAAATGAGTTGGAAGAACTACTTATTTCCCATAAACTAAATTAAAGGGAGAAGTGCCAATGGAGGTCTTCTGTGTTATTCGATCTACCCATAAAGCATATGTTAAAGACTTATGCCAATTTTTATGATTTTGATCAATGGTTCACTTAATGATTTTCATTAATTTTTTGTTTGTGGATTCAGCTAACCCATTTCCCTGTGGATAATAATTGGCAGAGTATTTAAGTTTGAAACCTCTCTTGAGTGCAAATTCAATCATAGAATTACCAGAAAAGTACGATGCATTATCAAAAATTAAAGCAGAACGTAAACCAAACCTGGTGATTATGAACTGATCTATGAACTCGATGATATGCTCAGCATTAGCAGTCTTGAGAGGGACTGCTTAACCCATTTCGTAAAATAATCAGTTGCTGTAATGATATACCTATGTTGCTTAGAAGAGTGAGGAACGATCTCACCTATTATGTCCAATCCCCATTGATCAAAAGGTTGCTCAATGTTTACTGGTTGTAATGGCAATGATGGTTTCTTTTGTCTCCCAGCAGTGGTTTGACAAACTTGACATTTTCTTACATAGCTATGTGAATCTTTGAATAATGTGGGCCAGTAATAGCCTGCATGAAGAATTGTATGTGCAGTAGCATCTCCAGCATAATTTCCACCCGCTGGCCCATCGTGAAGTTCCTGTAAGACTTTTTCAGCTTCATATTTCTGCAGACATCTAAGAAGAACATAATCGTAATTCATTCTAAAAAGAACATCATTTATAAGCTGATATTGTTTAGATTTCAACCTTAGAGCTCTTTTCTTGGTGTAATCGAGGTTTGGAGGAGCATATCCATTTTTTAGATAAACAATGATATCAGCATATAATGATTCAACATCGTTTAGGCTTACCTCATACATTTGTATCTCTACAGATGATTTTTCAGAAATCTGCGATGCTCCAGTTAGTATTTTGCAAAAGCCTTGACCTCTTACAATATTTGCTGGTTTAATTTCTACATCATATTCTTGTAAGGCAGTAATCTAATTAGCTCTTTTCTCACCCACATCTTTTTGTACTAAAAGATTTCTTACCGCTGGAAATGGTACTTTGATTTTTGTATGGGTTTTAAGTAAAAACGGTCTGAAATATTTAATTGCTTTGAAAACATTATAAGCTTGTTTCTCCACATCTGAATAATTCAACACGACTCCCTGTAAATTTGAACTGAAGAAAGCAATTGGGGCTTCTGCCTTGTCTTGATTTGCTTGAGTGAGTATCACAGCATAAGATTTATCAGAGGCAAATGTATACAAAATAAAAGGATCGGAAAAATTTGGAGTTGCTAAATATCGAGCATTAATAATTGCTTGTTTGATCAGATTGAATGCTTGATATTCGTTTTGGCCCGATTTGAAGTGTGAATTTTTTTTAATCATTGCTTGTAAAGGAGATACAATTTTTGAAAAGTCTGGCACAAATCTCTTTAAAAAATTAATTTGGCCAAGGAAAGATTGCATATCTTTCTTGTTGTGAGGTAAAGATATTTCAGAAATCTCCTTGATTCTATCAGGATCAATATGAATTCCAGATTTTGACACTATGAATCCAAGAAGTTTTCCTTCACTTAATGCAAAAAAGGATTTTTTTGGGTTAAGTGAAATTCCATACCTTTGACAACGTTGGAAGATCTGCTTCAAATCTCTAAGATGATTACTTCGTTTTTTGGAATATACAGTTATATCATCCAAATAGATTACCACTGATTTGTTAACTAATCCCTTAAAGGCGATGTCCATGGCTCTTTGAAATGTGGCACCAGCATTGATCAGACCAAAAGGCATCTTTTGATATGCATAAGTGCCCCATTTGGTTCTAAATGTAGTTTTCAATTGATCATCAGGATGGACTAACACTTGATTGTAGCCAAAGAAACCATCTAATAAAGACATTAATTCTGATCCTGCAACTGCCTGTAATATTTGCTCCATGGGAGGCAAAGGAAAATTATCTTTTTGACGGGCTTTGTTAAGATTTCGAAATTCAATGCAAATTCTAATATCTTCGTTCTTCCTTCTAACAGGAACCATATGGGAAACCCATTTAGAATGTCGAACGGGAAAATTAATCTTGGCTTTCAATAACTTATTGAGTTCAGATTTGATCTGATTTTCTAGATTGGGATGGATTTTTTTCAGCTTTTGTTGGACAGGTTTTTCATCATTTATCATTGGGATAGTATGTTGGATGACAGAAGTGTCATAAGTTTTGAGTTCATCGTAGTTCCAAGAAAATACACTTTTATATTGTTTCAAAAGACGAACATATGCCAATTTTTCCTCTGGAACTAGACCAAGGCCTAGGTTGATATTCTGTGGTTTGGTATCAGTTCCTAGATTTACTAATTCATAATTCAAAGTTGAAATTTGTAATTTTGAATTGGTAGATATTTTAAATCGGTCTTTCAAATCATAAAGGTCTTCTAACTTGACTACTGACTTTGGCATAGCATTATTAGTGCTATCTTGTTGCAATTGTCTATCATGTTGGTCCTCATCAATTATCTAATTGGTGTAAGATCCTTCAGATGTGAGAAAGCTTACAATATCAGGATCATCGTTGAAAATCCTCCAATTGGTAATGTTATCAGAAATTGAAGGTCTAAAGATTAATTCGATTGAAAATCGATCAGGACTAAAGTCTTATGCATGAATGAGCTTGGAAGCTACATTAGTTATGAGATCTGCACTAGCATTCTGGATTCTGGGAATTGATGAAATATTAAATGCTATAAAATGTTCAGTCAGATCTTGAACTAAAGATTGATAATGCTTTAAATGACCTGATAAACAATGTATAGTATTGCATACCTGTCTGATTACAATTTCAGAATCTCTGAAAACTTGTAGATATTTGATGTCTAATCCGATTGCTTTGTATAATCCTTGGACTAAAGCCTCATATTCTGCGGTGTTATTAGTGCAATCGAACTCGATTCTGCAAGTTAACATAATTTTGTTTCCCTATGGACTAACCAACACGCACCCTACTCCTGCTCCTTCATTAGACTTAGAACCATCAAAAAATAACTTCCAAAATAAAGATTTATTTACAGGAGTATCTACAAAATTAATGCATTTAGAACTATCTGTTTGAGAAAAAATTTCTACTTGAGATAAAACAGAATGTTCTAAATAAGGTGAAGTATGAGCATTGAAATTTTCTAAGAAATAATCAACTGAATAGTTGCCAATGATATTATTGCTATATGCAACCGGTTCATTTCTCCCTCCAGTTTTGTTACTATGTATTTCTGATGTTTTTCTCGCTCAACCTTTATCTGATTTGGTTTACCATTGTAAGGAAGCCACATATGCGACCAATCAGTTGCGAAGTATCCATGAAGTTTTTCTGACCAATCTCTGCTAAGAATTAAGCCATAAAATTCTGGAATATCTGCAACTAAAATATCAATGACTTGACATACCTTTGGATTAGATGATAGCCTTATGGTAACCTGGTTTAATTCGCCAATCACTTCAACTTGCGTCGATCTAGCTGCACTATGCACCCAGCAGATTTTTGTTGTTGAATATTCAACTTTGCACATACCGATTTTGGTAGAATATTAGATGAAGCTCCAAAGTCCAATAAACAGTTATGCAGATTTTTATTGAAAACTTCATAAGTAAGAAGAAATGGAGGAGTATGAGATCTCGACCTTCCTCCAATTAAAGCTATATTTTCAAGATCAACTTTACTAATTGAATTAGTTGGAGGTCTTCCCATCTCGTTGGAAGCTTGAGAAATTACAGGATCAAGCAAAGGTTTTTCTGGTACAACATGTAATTCTTTCAAAAGTACCTTTTGTTGGTGCTTTAATTTGCTCAATTCATAAAAATTGATGTTAGCCCTAGTCTTCTTCATATCTTCTATGATGTTATATTCCATTTCATCCGAAACAATCAGTGTTCTTGATGGATTTGATGAATCTGTTTGGACTGGGCTGATTTGAATTGCTTTAGATGTCATTTTCTTGGGTGCAACTTTATCCTTAGTCATTGAGCTTTCACTCTTTGGCTTAGGAGTAGATTGAGGAGGATCAAGTTGATTTCTACTTCGAGTGCTAACCAGGGATGCTTCTTGATCTTCCTCATCTAGGAGGATGAAATCCCACATACCTTGTACTTCTACAACTTCTTCTTCATCAGTGGTTTCTTCAGTAATAGTCTCCTCTTCATCTTCTTCTGATTCAACATTTGTAATAGCATTTGGTGGTTTTGAATCAGTTGAAGGATTTCTTCTAAAAGGCTTGAATGGCTTTTTAGAAGATGTTTCTGCCACTTGTTTCTTGATATCAACCATTTCATTGGACATGGTTTTCAAAACTTTCTGCAATCCTTCTAAATCAAATGGATCTTTTGGTTGTTTTTCTTGGGATCTTCCTTAAAAGTAACTTTCTTGGATTTTCATTCTTCTATTGCATTTTTTTTTTCTAAAGCAATGATTCATTTCTCTACTGCTATTGCTTCCTTCATATTGTTTGCTAAAGTTGTTTCGTTAGCCCTATTAACGAAGATTGCTATGCTTGACAGTAAAGCAGAAATATACCATTCACTTCACACTTCTTCGCTAGGCTTGGAAGCAGTAGGAATTTTGTTTAACAGTTTGTTAAAACATGAATTAAAATCCTTTATAGGCTCTCTTGACTCAACTCTAATATTAGACAAGTCATTGATCAATGTCGTTGTAGACCTATCATCACCAAATTTAGTCAAAAATTGATCTTGAAAAATATCCCAACTAGTGATAGATCCAAATGGTAATGAGAAATACCATGATCCAGCTGCTCCTTGTAGAGTATAGGGAAAAAGTCGGACAACAGCATCTTCATTAATAACTCCATTGAGATTTATGGACAGCATAAAGTTTTTTATATGTTCTTCTGCTAGCATGCCTGCTTCAGGATTAAACTTAGGCAGCCATTTTTCAGGATGGGCTAGTAATTGACTCAAGGGCGCAGGCATTAAGACTGCCCCTGGATTATTCCATGGCATTTGGGCCATCACTGAACTACTAACAGAGGAAAGTGCAGAAGATGATATTTGTGACTGGGAAGGTGAAGATGTTATGATTTGAGAAGGAGATGTGGAAGATTGAGTGGACTGATGTACAGTAATTTGAAATGGAGGGGTGGATGGTTGACTTCGCGAAGAAGAGTTTGAGATGGATGATGATGATGAAAGAGTCTCACTATCAGACCCTTTAGGTGATTTCCTAGCTCTTTTCCTTGTAGGTAGAGGTAACTCAGTTGGATGAATGCCAAGCTTTTCACTCTGTAATCTAGTGAGAGGATGAGCAGGGTTATACTGCGAAGTCACACTGCCTTGAGATTTATCCGACCTTTGAGGTGATATTGAAAATCGCTGAAGTTTATGGATCAAATATTCGACTTCAAGAGGTTCAATAGCAGATTCGTCTGAAAAGTCAGGGTTTGTAGCAGTGTCTGTTGTTCTTTCGACTTCTAGCTCTTGATTTAAACTTTCTAAGTGCGATGGAGAAGTCGGGAGAGATGGTAAGGGTGATTTACTCTCAGAATGGTATTTAGATTTAGATTTAATTTCCATTCATAGTTTTTGGCCCTCCTTCTAGCGCCAAATATGTTGAAGCCCCGAAAATCGGGTCTACAACAAGGGGGATGCCCACCCATTCCGGACCTTGGTTAGCAGCTTCTTTTCTGTTTGGTGTAGTGGGTCCGACTAGGGATAATGGGACCAGTTTCCCAATATGTGTGTGTGTGTTGAGAATATATATTTCTTTTCTAAAATTCCTAAGTGAAATGCTTTTATTCTATTTCTAATCTAATCATATGCAAATTGTATTCTAATTTAAACAGAAATATCTAATTCTAAACTAACCCGAGATGTCATCTTTCTGTTTATGCGATCTAAAATGATTTCGAATAACAATTGGTAATAAAAATCATTCAACTGTTATAAGAAAATAATTCAATAAAGATAAACCACTTCATATAAAAAGTTAGATGAAACAGTTGTGAAAAACATATCGCATAATAAGCTGTTCATACCTAAAGCATAAATAAATAGCTATCACCGTACAAAAGTGCCAATTATAACTCAAGTATTCAAGCATTAACATATAAACAATAGAACATAAATATCACTTTAACACAAGGCAGAAATAGTTAAGAGATAAAAGTACCATTTATAACTAGTTCTACTCATCAGCTTCAAGCAATAATGACTTATCTATTCTTAATCCAACATCTACTAAGAGTACAAAAGTGCAACATCAGTAGCAAATATTAAACGTAGATATCAATAAATCTTGTTCCATTCATTCATCAAAACCTCCTCGGAGGGTGCAAAAGTGCATGTTCTGAGGACAAGTTTTTGACAAATTTCAAGACCCTTCTCTAAATGCATGAGAAGGGTTTAAATACTACTAACTAAATCTAAAAATAGTTTATTACAAAAATTTAGGATTCGGTTTAAATGACTGTCCTTTTTCTAGGCAAAAATAAAGTAAAACTAAAACTAAATCTAAAATTAAAAACTATTAACTAACTACTTATGAATCTGATCTCTGAATTTGCTAGCATCCATCATTGACTTGAGGATATTAGGCTGGCCGACTTCAGATTTTAGTTGTCCTGTGAAAAGTGTTAGCGCGATCTTCTCAGCAGAATTAATGATGCAATTAAGAGCACTACATTGACTGTGTGGTTTTACCAGATATGTCCAGTAAGAATCTCAATTTAATTTTGTCAATCCTTGAATTGATTTTGCCTTTTCTTCAGCTTTCTATTTCCACTCTGTTTGCAATTGTTGTGCTTGTGGTAGGTATCCAGGAATAGTTTCTAAAATCAAATTAACCTTGTGCAAATTTTCATTTACACAATCAGTAATGTTACTTGGTGATGTAGCTGCTTCCTCTGCTGCTTTTTCTGCCTCTCTGATCTGTGCATCCCAATTATTGAAGAGCATTTCTTTATGACTATCATTGATGATTGGTGCTCCTGCTCTTTTTCCTTCTTCTGTCTTTTGCCATGCCAAATAATTAGTAACTCTTTCATTAGTTAAATCATAATCATGTCGTAATTCTACGACATGATTAGTGATTTTATCACTTTCCTGACAAAAAGAGTTCCATTGTGAGATTTTCTGGCATAATATATCTTGTTGTTGCAGTAGTTGAGTATTCAAAGAAATAGACTCTGAGATAAACTCTGGAAGCTTAGGGTCATCTTTGTGCATTTCTTTCATAGCTTGCAATTGCTTCTCTTTTTCAGCCAAATTATTCTGATATCCAACTTGCATTTGTTGAAACTCTTGCTGTAACTTTTCAAGTTTTATCTGTGCTTCACTGTTAGCATGGGCTTGTTGCAATTGTTGTTGCAGAACTTGTATTTGATCTTCTTTTTCATTTAATAATAGTCGTACCTCAGACGCTTTGTCAATAGTTGCGGAGGCATAAGCTCCTGTAATCTGAGATAAATTAGTAATATTTTCAATTAGATCTGTAGTAGGATCTTTCCATAAAACATCCAATTGTTCTGCATCAGTAGAGAGCACACTTTCTAATTTTCTTTTCTTCCTTTGTTTCCTTACTACTGCTTTATGTTGTGGGCTATAGAATATATCTAGAGGAGGAATTTACTCTATTTTAAGTATAAGCTCAGAGGAGGGAGTAATGGGTATATGTTATTCATTTTTAATGACATTTGCCACAACATTCACCTCTTGTGATTAAACCTTTATTTTGTCCTATCCCCAGGAGATTAGCATTGTAATTGTCATATCTGTCATAAGCATTAAAGCAATTCTTCAATCAACACATTCATACATTATTCAGTCTCACATTGCATTGTTCTTCATACATTGAAGTGGAAGATTCATTTATTGATTGGTTAGCAAGTACCAATTTGTTGTGAAATCTCTTTGATTGGCTGTATCCTTCTGTAGCCTTCACTTATCATTATCTTTTTTTAGATATTCATAAGTTTTGGGCACAGGTTAGTATACTGTGTCAGGCACCCAACAGTGACCACAGAGTTGGTTCCTGCAGGGTTCTGGCATAAAATTATCCAAAGGAATAGTGGTCAATCTTCTTTCTCTGTACATTTTAAACTCTTGGAATTATTCTAGAGGGAATGAAATCTGGGCTAAATGTAAAATCTCTTTAAATGTATATTTTTCTTGAAACATATCATCAAAAATATCCTCTTGTCCAGAAAATACTCTTACCTTGACTGCAGTGGTGAAATCCTTAACAACATCATATGGGTCGAATAGCCTTCTTGAAAACTTGAACAATTGTAAGCATGTAGTATTTCTTACTTCTTTAAATGCATGACTAACATCAAATAATGAAAATGCTCCGCACACCACAAGAAATTGTGGCCAGATGGCCTTCTTTTTATCCTTTAAATCCTTGGTCAAACCTCCATCTCTGCAGGTTTGATACACAATTTCTCGGGCCAGGAGTTTATCCGGAACATACAGGGGTAAAACATGAGGAGAAGCAGAACTTCCAAAAACCCTAACATATGTAAACAATTCTTCTCCAAACCATCTTGTGACAGGGAGAATGTCTACTTCTGCCTCGGGAGAAAATCTTGGAGCATCCTTATTATACAACATTCTGAACAGTGGCAACATTATGCCGTGGAAAATCTTGTAAAAATGGGGAATGAACTTTGAATCCCATAATTCCTTGTGATAAACATGAATGGGTAGGGGGTCATGAATTTTCCATTGCCAACCCATTAAAGGAAACTTAGAAACAAAGCAGATTGAATCCATTACATAAGCAGCTAAGTAAAAAGGAGGATAAATCCTCTAAGAGACAGTCTGTTTAGACCGGTAATTGAAAATAGTCGTGGCTAAGTTATCAGACAAAATCTTAGCCCAATCCATAATGATAGCATTAACATCAGCATTCAACAACGGTAGCCATTCAAACGCAAACTTATTAATGTCAGGCTTTCCAAAAAGCCTACATAACATAGCAGCAGCAAAACAATATGGAGAAGTGAGAGAACCGGTACTGTACATACCGTGTTTATCTCTCTTCAATGGTTCGTCTCTTTTGGACCATTCCTTGGTAAATTCTGCTATGTTTGGATTTTCCTTGGAAAATTTTTCCATAAACTGTTTATTGTAAGTTGCCTATGGCACCGGAAAATGATACATAAGCCTCAAATATTCTGGAGTAAATGAGCCAATGAGCTCTTGCCCCTAAGTCCTGAATTGTCTGTCAATAATATCAGTGCTATCTAGCACCCAATTCACCATGTCTGTATATGGGAGAATTTTTAGTCTGGATGCTATCCGGTGTAAAAATAAACATGCTAACTCTGTAAGAGATGCTTCAGAAGAATTATTTGAGCCTGCAGTAGCCGAAACATCCATTACTCTGGGGTTTTTTTCCTCAAGCAGATTATGCATACCATCCCAAGTAGTGATACCAGCATCTTATTTGCAAGCGGTGTCTGTGTACAAGGATGCCATCTCTTTACTTTCAGAACTCGGAGCTTTGTCTTTCTTTCCCATGATACTCTGAATATCTTTTTGTATACTCCTCTGTTCTTCGTGCCTACAGTTTACGAATTAAGTGAGAGTAATGATATGAGAAAGGTGACAGGATAGTTTTAAATGCTAGAGGCATATAAAATATATCATCATACTTGAAATAACTCTTTAATCAAAACGCAACCATTTTTCATTAATGAATGACAATCAATTCATTGATTAAACTTTAAAGCACGTAACGGAGTTTTGATTATGGAAAATATTTTCTTCGTACAACGAGCCTTAAGGAATCTGTGATGATGCGATCTGTGGTTTGCTTCACAATATCGCAAAATCGCAATTTCGCAAATCGCAAATATTGCAAATCACAAATATCGCAAATCGCAAATATCGCAAATCGTAATGGCACCATTTGAAATTGTTATATCGCAATATCGCAGATCGTAAGACATCTCATATTTGTTAAATTATATTCTGTGAAATTCGATTTGCGATACATGTTATCGAACATCGGTGATTTGAAGTTTCTCAACATAAAATATGATATTTAAAACTTTGCGATGCGATGAATGTTCTTTTAGCGCGTAGTCTCGCATCGCAATTTTAAAATTCCACTTGTAAAGAGGCACTCATTATCCTTTTACGATGTGATATTTCTCAAAGAATGATTTTATTCTATAATATCATAAAACTTAAGCCTTTTTAAGGATTTTCCAGGGAATTTTACTAAGTTTATGATAGTAAGTTTTATTGAGAAGGGAAAAACAAGCACTAAATGATTTTTTGGATTTTTGATTAAGGGTCCCCACTTATTTAGCATTATTACTAATACTAAATAAGAAGGGGGGTTGTTGCTGGCCATAACAGATAGGTAGAGAATAGGGGTTGAACTATCAATCATCACGACATCAGGAGGAGGAATCACTTTGGTGAGTTGAGAAAGCTCCTATCTTGGCAAAGCATTGGGGCCAAAACCCACAAGTAGAGGAGAAGTAGATTCACTACGAGAGACATATAACTTGTGAAGCACTTGAAGGGTATCATAAAAGTCTTTGAGATGGGTATAGTGATGGGAATAATTTCCAAACTTATCACACAAATCCCAAGGGTATTTCATGCATAAGGATTTTTTCTTCTTGGTGGACTCGGGTAAGGTGACATGGACCTCAAGAATGTTAGGGTTAGGGAAATTATTAGAGACCACATTCTTAATATGAGGAAGCTCAGGACAATTATTGGTGGCATTCCCAAAAACATCGAACAAATCACATGGTGGTAAAGGCTTTGGTGTTTTAGGAGGAGTAGGAGTTACTCGGGTTATCTTGCCTTCTCCCCCCCCTTTTCTGGTCTTCCACCCCTCACTAGATTATTTCGCAACAGGAGTTGCTTCCTACTGAAGTTGTTGTGGAACTAAAGAAAAGGAAGGGGAGGGAATAATGGGTTGAGACAAACTCAAATTCATGTAAGGTTTAAGTTGGTCGGAAGGACTGTTTGTAGGAGGATCAATGTATTAGAATGATATCCCTAAATTAGTGTTAGGAAGACTCAACATAGCCATTATAGGAGTAAAAATCATTCTTGGTTGTGGGAATAATAAAGGTATTCTGAAGGGAGGGGTAATGGCCTGGAGGAACTTCTCCTGGGTGGGAAATACCAGAAGGAACTATTTCTGGTTGAAAAATACCCAGAGGGCCACCATTCAAAGGGAATTTTACTAGAGGAATTGTTCTTGAAGGATGAGGTGAGTCTTGAGTAGGGGGCTGTTGAGGAGTTTGATGTTGGGAATACATATTGGGTCACTTGTATGTAGTCCGTGACACCTGAAGCATTCAAACACTAGAAGAACTAGGTTCTTAAGGAACATGTGGTGGGCCATAATAATCCCTAAGTGGTGTGGAATATTTATAGACTCCAAGGGAAACAACGATAATGGTAGAGGTGGTGTTTTTTCCCACCATCGATGAGATGGTATTCTGAGGATATGTTTATGACTGAGGGTCATAATAAGTAAGCTAATAGACGATAATTATTTTTCCATTATGGAGAAAGCATGTATTGTGAAAGACAGAAGATGCAACAACTGACATGGAATAGGTGTAACTACGACCCAACAAGAGGCTATAATTTGAAGGGGCATCAATGACTTTGATATTGATCATGATCTTCTTGCCAAAAACAATGATAGGGAAATTCCATTATAAGTCAAGATGTCGCAAAGGGTGACCATGACGTGCATGAAGGTTGATGGTGGATGGTAACAGGTCGGGGGAATAAAGTTGCTTCTAGACACTAGCATCCATCATACAAGTGGAGGCACCTTCATTAATTATACATTGTTTAACAATGATGTTTTCTATTGAAATTCGCCCATTTGAAAAGAAACAGATGAAGGAAGGGGCGGATGTTCCGCTTTATCAACATTAAAGGCGATAAAACGATCATCAAGAGTATCCACAACGACTAGAGCAAACAATAGATATTTTCGTCGGGATGGGAATGTTTCGAGGACATTTAGCATTGACATGGCGTCAAGAGTCTGCACCAAGTCATCTACTATAATGTAGGTATGGGAGGCTCACGAACTAAAAACATTTCAACGTAACGTGCCTTTGGTGATCTTAGGGTTAGCCTTTTCCTTAGGTAGAGGGATTTGTAAGGTTCCATTTAGTGATGAAAGGGGCTCAGTGGATACTTTGGTTTGGGAATTAGTTGATGACTTATCAGGGGGATTTTCATATTGGCGCGACCGGGTTTGGAGGTTGATATCTTCAGAATTCTTCGTGAGGATTTGGTAACTACCATTCTCGAGTTATGAAGGTTGAGGAGGTGGAGGATTGTGGGTAGTTTGGGTAGCCACATATCCTTGGTGAGGGAATGGTCTGGTAAGAATTTCTAGATACGAATAAGGAGGAGGAGGAATAATGGGTTGAGGTCCTCTAGAGGCATTTGTTTTAGCTTTCCATGCCTGACACATTTGAGGTAACAGGGGACATTCTTGAGTATAATGGAAAAAAGTCTTGTAACAAGCACAAGGTTTATTAGTTCTAAGAGACTTTTTCTACTTGGGTTGTTCGCCTCGTCATTGGGTCGTGGGATTAGGTTGGTCACCCTTATTGGAATTAGGTTATCTACCTTGGTTTTCTTGGTTACCCTGAGGTTTTTATTTTGGTTACCCTTCCCCTTATTTATTCTCTCAGGGTTGTGGGGAATGGTAGAGATCTACTAATCATACACTTGAATTTGTGGAGGTGGTGGTTGTTGTGGAAAAGGAGGTGGAGAAATGGAAGGTTGAGGCACTGGCGCAGTTGGGGTTTGAGCGCTAGGTGGTGCATAGGGATATTAAGGATTCACGGGAACATTTTGGTAACTAGGTTGAGAAATAGTTAGCCTTCGCATTAGTTGATGTGAAGGGGAAAATGCATATGGCATGCTTGTACCTTTGTAAGAGTCAACATGAGAAGGATCAAAATGGGGATAGGTTTAGGTGGAACTGGTCTCCCCCTAAGGTTGACCATAGCTCATAGGAGGTTTAGGGTATGTCGATGGATGAGGGTGGGAAATGGATCCAAAAATAAAATTGACGACATGAGATTCCCCCGGTGCGTAAGCGGCACCAGGCCTAGTTAAATCAGGGAGGATGGTATAAACATAACCTAACTGGTCATAAATCAGATCATATTTCAAGGCTACTTAGAGGGATTCTCCCTTGGTTTGAGAGAAGTGAGAGGTGACATATTTTTCAATGGGGGATAGGAGAGTTCTAAAAAATGAATTCATGTAGGTACGGTCTTCAGAGTTAGGATATTTATAAAGGCTCCTCCTTCTGTGCCATTCTTGTACATGTTCAGAAAGGTGACAGAAATAATTCAATAGTTTTTTACTGGTGTCATGGAGAAGAGGTAATTTAAAGTATGAAAGGAAGGCATTAAAAATAGTTTCAAAGGTAGAATGAGAGGCATCCAGTTGATCGACATACCACTTGGCAGAAAATATAGTTAGTGTGTGTCCAGTCAAGGCGCATTGGAAAAGACGAAGATGGATGGAGTCCTCGGTAATGGAATTGGATGAACACCACAAGTGAATAGAGAAAACATGATTGGTAGAGTCTTCTCTAGAATTTCCCTCAACATTTGGAATGTATTATGTAAGATTAGTTAACATAGGGGATCAATTTTTGTTATGGAGAAGAGGGTTGTTGATGAGATGGTTTCAATAAGGAAGGTTAAAACCAACCATATAGGGAAGCAAGGGGGGATTAGTGGCCTTTCTTGAAGATGTTTCAGTGTTACCACCTGTAGAGTTAACCTACTTGAGACCAATGTTACCACCTGGGTTCCCACCACCGACATTAGTGCTTGAAATGGTGGCGATGCAAGGTTGGTAAGATATCAAACTAAAGGAATAACTAGAGGAATCAAAAGAACCAAAGTCCAAATGTGGACTAAGTGGAGGTATATGGACCCTTACTCATTGAGAAACAATAAGAGGATGTCATAAAGGAAACTGGAGGAAAATGCCACGAATTCACCACGGGATATGCCTAGTGGGTGCAATGGGGTTAAGACAAAGAAAAATAAAAAGCCTAAGGGGTGATGATAGGGTAAAAGAGTAACAAACAACAAGAAAACACTAGTGCAATGGTGCAAGTGTAAACTAACTATAATTATATGCTACTCTAATTCAAGAAAACACGTCCTATCAAATAAAAATTGACCCCTAGCCTAAAGGTGATCTAAATCCTTAAACAAGTCCTAGTTCTATTTTTGTATATGGCCTTCCAAGAGACTTCTTACTTGAAAAAATATGATCCCCACAAGCAAATATGTCTAAAGAAAGGTGGGTTAGAGGACTGACTACTTGCCCACAACCAATCTTATAGGGTGTTTTCCTAATATTTTCTTGATCCAGGTGGATATTGGTGGTCACCCGCCTATTCCACTTGGGGCCCCACCATTTTCTCTTTCATTTTTTCAGTTTCGGCACAACTTACTACTTTTAGCAGTTTTTCAGGTCCTAAACTTTCGGAGCCATTTTGAGGCCCGAAACGACGTTTTTTGGGAAAAATGAGAGCAACATGGGTCCATAGATCAATGTTTCTTGTTCAAAATTTGTAGTCCTTGGATAGATCTTTCTAACGAGGTATGGTACGCGTCAAACAGAGATCGTATGCCAAAGTTACGCCCCTGGGAAGTTGAAACACCAATTTACCCAAACGGGGCCCATAGTTTTGGCGCTTCATCTCCTAGGGTTAGGGTTTTGGATGTTTAGGATTTCCCATTGTTTCTAAATGATAAATAGGCCCTCGAGCCTCATTGTAACTCAGTTCAGAGGCCTGTAGCTGCCACATCTCTTCTCGGAGATAGCTACCAGCGCCCTAGCTAGTTTTATTTCCATTCTGTCTGTAAGCAAATTTCAGTTCTTTGATATTAATGAAATGAAGTGTTATTTCCGCTACATCTCTGTATTTATGGTTATATGTTTATTCTGTTGCGTTCCTGCATAAATCCGGATCAGTGGTATCAGAGCGGTCTGCTTTTTCTCGATCCTTCTTTGCATGTCCCCAACGAGGTCGGGGTATAAAGAGCTAGGGCTTGATCTGGTGGAACCTTTGCAAGATCAGCCTCGCAAACCTCGACGGACGCCCATGGGGGACGAAAAGAAAGATGAGGGAGCAGGAGATCCTATAAAAATATTGCTCGAGGAGGCCCTCGAAAAACAAAGGAACGCGATGATGGATAGTTTTGCTCAAATCCTTCAACGGCTGCCCACCGGCGGCGCATCTGCATCCAGTAGCCACTCTGGAGTTGCGACTCCCTTTAAGGTACAAGTAAATTTTGACATTCCCATATTTGAGGGTAAAATAGACGCAGATGCCGTAGATAGATGGTTGAATCTATTAGAAGGATATTTCTCTGTTCATGACTTTTCAGACCGGGAGAAGATTATTTTGCACTCCTCAAAGCTACCCCCCATGTTAAGGACTGGTGGGAAACCTACTGTGAGAACAAGGACCAGACAGAACCCTCTCTGTTCTCGGCCGTACCAACTTGGAATTCTTTCCGAGACGCCGTCAAGGAACAGTACTATTCCGTGGGGAGCTATGAGGACAAGTACATACAATGGACCACGCTGCGACAACAAAGGGATCAAGATGTGCACGAGCTGACGAATCTGTTCCATACCCTGCGCACAAAGTTGGGTATCAAAGATTCAGAGAAACATTTGGTGCTAAAGTATCGCAGCTGTCTGCACAGATACATTCAGGAGGAAATGGAGTTCCTCGACATCTCCTCCCTTGGTACGGCATACCGGTATGCTGCCAAGATTGAGCAGAAATTCAAACAGAAGAAGCGAGACTTTGGATCTGCAAATCAAAAGCAAGGGAAAGGTGCTTCCAAACCGCAGAACAAAGGATAGAGCCAAGGCATGGTGGCTAAAGACAACCCGTCAAAGCCACAAGAAAAGAACAGCACCGCAAATCCAAAGAAGGACATGGGAAAGTGGTGTGAGTTCCATAAGAGCTCCACTCACAACACAAGTGAGTGTCGGGCCAAGCAGTCGCTAGTGGCCGAGATGAGGGCTTCTGAGTCAGATGCATGCTCTGACTCCGAATCAGAACCTGAAAAGGGGAATGAAAAAGGAAAACAGATTATTGATGCGGAGCCCAACGCCACTGTTGCCACTACAAAGGTCCAGAAGGAGGAACCGGAAGATCCAGAGGAGGAGGAACGTCTCTTCCACTCCCGGATGTGGGTAAAGGGCTCCCCTGTACAGTTCATTGTCGACAATGGGAGCCAAAAGAACCTCATTTCAGCAGACGCCGTGAAGCGGTTGGGCTTGCCGACCACAGCTCACCCACATCCATACACCATCGGGTGGCTTCACCAAAGACGAGATCTCCGCGTCAGCCAGCAGTGTCGCCTTCCCTATAGCATCAAGCCCTTCACGGATGAGGTATTATGTGACGTTGCTCCTATTGATGTTTCTGATGTATTATTAGGACAACCATACTTGTGGAAGCGTCTTGCTGTGTATGAGTCTCGACCTCGTGCTGTTATTATTACTTTGGGAAATAAGTTGTACAGGATACCAGAGGTACCACCTCCTACGACTATCTCTTTGGTTACTGCAAAACAATGCAGTAAGCTCATTTCCCAAACCAAGAAATTCGTTTTCCTGATGATCCACCCCCAGGGCAAGAAGAAGACTGTGGCCACGACCTCCAGACAGGGCCCCTCTGCACGACAACAACAAATGGATAAGGTCGTGGAGGAGTACGGGGACATCTTCACCTCACCCACAGGGGTTCCTCTGCACTGCCAGGTCAAGCACCCGATTGATCTGACCCCGGGTGCGCCACTACCCAATGGACTGATCTATCGACGCTCTGTTATGGAAAATGATGAAATCAAGAGGCAGATTCAGGAGCTGTTGCAGAAAGGTCACATCAGACCAAGTTCATCGCCCTGTGGGAGCCCGATCGTGTTGGTACAGAAGAAGGATGGGACGTGGAGACTCTGTATTGACTATCGGGCGGTGAACAAGATCACTGTCCGGAATAGGTACCCAATCCCACGGATTGATGACCTTCTGGACCAACTCAAAGGTGCAAAATATTTCAGCAAGATCGACCTGAAGTCTGGGTATCACCGGGTACCAATTGAACCCTCGGATGTGTGGAAGACTGCCTTCAAAGCCAAGGAAGGCCTTTTTGAATGGTTGGTCATGCCTTTCGGGTTGACGAATGCTCCCGCAACCTTCATGAGGATGATGGACGACATCTTGCGGCCATTCACCAACTCATTTGTAGTGGTGTACTTGGATGACATTCTGATCTTCAACCAAACTTGGGAAGAGCACCTTCACCACATCCGACAAGTCCTCCAAACACTGCGGCAACACAAGTTGTGTGCCAATTTGGAGAAGTGCACTTTTGGCATGACCCAGGTTCAATATCTGGGATACATTATTGATGAAGGGGGGGTGCATGTGGATCCAGCCAAGATCCAAGTCATTCGGGATTGGCCAGCCCCAACCACTATAACAGAGCTTCGCAGCTTTCTGGGTCTTGCTAATTTCTATCGGAGGTTCGTGTTGGGATTCTCTCATATCACTTGGCCCTTGAGTCAAGTCACGAAGGGAGGAGCGAGAGCAAAATTTTTTTGGTCGGAACCTCAACAGAAGGCGTTCACAGAACTGAAAAACCGCCTCTGTTCTGCCCCAGTGCTCACTTTACCAGACTTGCAACATCCATTTGAGATCGAGACAGATGCCTCTGACTATGCTATTGGGGCGGTTCTTACTCAACAGGGACATCCAGTGGCATTTCACAGTGAGACATTGTCTGACACAGTTCGCAAGTACCCCACATATGACAAAGAAATGTACTCCATTGTGCAAGCTTATCGACAATGGAAGCATTACATTTTGGGGAAGGAAACAATCATCCACACAGACCACAGGCCCCTGCAGTTCATACAGACACAAGGGAAGTTGCAGAATGATCGCCATCAGAAGTGGTCCACATATCTGCAACAGTTTCATTTGAACATCAAATACAAGAAGGGTAGCACCAATAATGTTGCAGACTGCCTCAGCCGACCACCGATCGTGGCGCTCACCACCGTGCTCAACTCTTGTGGGCACGAGACTTCTGATTGGCCGCTTCTCTATGAGAGTGACCCGGAATTCAACCACACTTACAAGGCATTCTTGGGGGGCACGCAAGTTCCAAATTTTCACCTCCAAGATGCACTTTTATGTCACCTGGGACACCTTTGTGTTCCTTCAAGCGAGCGTGCCAAGATGATATGGGAAGCACACTACAGTCGAGTCGTTGGGCATTTCGAGGTCGAGAAAACAGTAGCAATACTGCAGAAGTATTTCTATTGGCCGAACCTTCGAAAGGATGTCGAGAAGCACATTAGATCCTGCACTACTTGTGCCATTACCAAACCGACCATAAAGAAGCAAGGCCTATATACTCCACTACCTACCCCTAGTCTACCTTGGGAATCCATCTCCATGGATTACATGTCGGGCCTGCCTTCTAATAAGAATGGAAATGACTATGTTTTCGTGGTCATTGACAGATTCTTGAAGATGGCCATTATGGCGGCCTGTAAGAAGAATATCACAGCAGAAGCCACTGCTAAACTCTTCTTTGAACGAGTGTGGGTGCACTTTGGGATCCCACAGTCTATCATATCAGATCGAGATAGCAGGTTCCTCAGCACATTTTGGTCCAGCCTCTGGTCGATGTTGGACACAAAGCTCACCAAGTCCACAGCTTTCCATCCCCAAACAGATGGCCAGACAGAGGTCGTCAACAGAATGATTGTACACATTCTGCACATGTACAATTCAAAGCATCCCCGCACATGGGACGAGAGCCTCCCCTATGTACAACATAGTTATAACCGGGCCCTCCACAGTTCAATTGGCCATAGCCCCTTTCAGATGGGCTTGGGATTCCAGCCACTATGTCCCATTGACGTAGCCATGCCATTTGCAGCTGCTCAGGCCGATTCAGCTCATGTCCAGTCTGATGTTGACAAAGCAAGTAGCTTCATCGAGCACATTTAACACATCCGCCAACAGGCTCATGATATATTGGACCGAGCCAATGCAAATTACAAGCAACGCCATGATCAACACCGGGTGCCACACACCTTCCAGGTGGGCGAAAAAGTATGGCTACATTTGCAGAAGGAGCGCCTCACTGGACCCCACCGCAAGCTTCACCCACTCTGATACGGGCCGTACACTGTCACCAAGGCTATAGGGAACAATGCCTTCGAGCTTAGTATTCCACCATTCCTTGGTTTGCACCCAGTCTTCAATGTGGATCGCCTTCGTCCTTACTTCCCACCTCTACTAGACACCTTGGACATTGCAGAACAACTCACACCAACATAGTTAAACCTAGACTGTATGGAACATGCCACCACAGATTGTATCATGGACATGCAAATCAAGAACACCCGCCAACAGAAGATCCAACTATATTGGGTTTTCAAAGCTAGCCAACTCCTGCACCAAGGAAAGTGGTTCACTAGAGACCAAGTTCAGCAGAAATTTCCTAAGGGGGGAGGAATGATCCAGGTGGATATTGGTGGTCACCCGCCTATTCCACTTGGAGCCCCACCATTGTCTCTTTCAGTTTTTCAGTTTCGGCACAACTTACTATTTTTAGCAGTTTTTTGGGTCTTGAACTTCCGGCTCTGTTTTGAGCCCCTAAACGACATTTTTTGGGAAAACGGATAGATCTTTCTAACGAGGTATGGTATGCGTCAAACGGAGGTCGTATGCCAAAGTAACGCCCCTGAGAAGTTGAAACACCAATTTACCCAAACGGGGCCCATAGTTTTGGCGCTTCATCTCCTAGGGTTAGGGTTTTGGCTGTTTAGGATTTCCCATTGTTTCTAAATAATAAATAGGCCCTCAAGCCTCATTGTAACTCGGTTGAGAGGCCTGTAGAAACATGCAGTGCCTAGCTAGTTTTATTTCCATTAAATATGACAGAAAATTTCGAGTTCTTTGATATTAATGAAATGAAGTGTTATTTCAGTTGCATCTACCTTGTTACTTTAATATGTTTATTCTGTTGCATTCACACGCAAATACGGATCATTTCCACTATATTTACCTTCATTCCATGAGGGTGGTCTAGTATTGGGCTTCTTTGTGATCAAACAAAGCATGGGATTCCCTACCATGAGTTGGGTAGCCTCGAGGAGAACCACTCTCACCATGACCTAGCCTAACCCACTATAAATCAATCTTTTGATGTGCTCTTGATTTGGACCATGGGATGGTGAAGGATTTTAAGCTTCCTAAAATTTCAACCTTTTACATATCAATGTAAGAAATCAATGGGCATTATTGTGTATAAATTATATACAATATGCATGTATATATCCAGACTCTCCTGATCTCACAATATGCATATATATATCCGGACTCTCCTGATCTCACAATATATATCTTCTTACAAAATACAGAATCCTTTCACTATAATTCTTGTGGAAATTTAATCAACAATTGCAAAACACATGAAGCAATAAAAACACACATAACACAGTTTTTTAACAGGAAATCCTGAAGATGAAAACCCCAACTATATATTATGTAACATGGAGATCATATGAAAATCTCATACAAACATACAAATCTTATCACAAGCTCTCAAAATAGTACAATCTTCATACACTAATCAGGCCCGATCTTGTAAATCCATGCACCGATCTTTGCCACCTGCTAGCATGCCTCCACTGTGCAATCCCTGCTGAAGAATAGCTCTGAATGAATTCGAATTATCCCTTCTTGCACCGTGCAATCCTCATTGGCATCTCCACTATGTGTGTAGGTGCAATTCATGCATCACTAGTAGTCACAACGAATAGTCCATCTTTCCCTTTCACCTATCTCTCCACTAGGTCTCCACTGGAACTGTCATGCACTGTAGTTAACTGCTATATTGTTCAGTTGATTAATGAGTTATTATTTGTGAATTAATTAACTAATTAATTCACTCCACTCTCACTAGTGTATCATTCAGTTAGACTAGATGCAACTAGCTCAACTGAGTTAAACTGAATACAACTCCATGAACTACTCTTCCAACTTTGTCATAACTTTGCCACTTCGGTTCTAGCCAGGTCCTCCATGCATGAACTCCAGTAAACCCTTAGGAATTGTGTAATTCCTTCAGCCTGCTGATTTTCCAAATCTTGTCACTGAAATAAAGTGCTCTAAGAGAATAAGTTGTTGTTTATTGTCGGATTATTATTAAGAGCTAATAATAACCGACATGCATCTATTTTTAGATCAGTGATCTATAAATAGACTTCGCCCAATCTTCTAAAAATAGAATCTCATCTATTTTTCACATTTGACCAACCATCTAAAAATAGCCTCCTACTACATATAGAATATGCTCACCATGTCTAAAAATAAACATACACCTAAAAATAGCCTGTGTGGCCCCCACCTAGTTTAGGTGATTATTTTCCAACTAGGATCAAGGATGATGTTTCAGGATTCCTCCTTCACTGTTTCTTGTTGGAAACTTCAACACTCCCTCTCAACAAGAAAAGACTGTCTTTGCATGCGACATGCAACTCCATGCATTCACCCTGCAACCTTTGCAAGCGCCCTGAAACTCCATGCATCTGCTCTGCAACTCTTGTTGCAACACTTTCAGCGAAAAGCAAGCGACAACTCAATCGGTATAATGCATACGCTCATCAAAGTCTTCGACTTCTCGCAGATTCATGTTTGGTCTCAATCTGATCTCCTAAATCGGGCTCATTTGGTATCCTTGGGATTTGTAAGCTGAAGTGAAGTGTCTTGT
Source organism: Pinus albicaulis (assembly GCA_034641835.2). NCBI lineage: Eukaryota > Viridiplantae > Streptophyta > Pinopsida > Pinales > Pinaceae > Pinus > Pinus albicaulis. Next base: position 1,260,314,867 of record CM076580.1, read on the forward strand.
ATGTACCTAGGTACTTGTTTCCTAATGTGTTGTGTGTAGTGTTTTGTGATATTTTTGGTCTTTTGTGATGATTTATGATGTTTTTGGTCTTTTGGTGATTTTATGTTCACAATGAAAATGCCTAGAAAACTAATGGAAAGGAGCTGGTGGTCAAAAACAGAGTTAAGCCTAATTGATAGAATGACAAATGGCAAATGCAATTGGAAACACTGAAGCAGAATCAAATCTAAACTAAGACTAAGTAAAAGCAAATCTTGATAATGACTTTCAAACAAATAATTCAAAACACAAATTAAACTTGAGAAATGATCACTAAGTATGCAAATCCTCTAACTAAACATCTAAACAACTAATCTTACAATGATGCAACATTTTGTCCTTAATTAGAGATTTGAAACAGATTTGGAGGAAAAACATTGATACCATCCTAAGATCTTCTATTCTATGACTAATTCCTAGTTCTATTCTGCAATTTAATTAAATGTCACAAAACCTTTACTCAAAAGTTATTGATTTATTTTTCAAAGTAGTTCTTTTGAGGGAGAGCTCTGTTTATGAAATGATGAGGAAATTGCAGAGGTACTTCAGGCCTTAAAATGATGTTGTCTTCTGCTCTTATGGTTGTAGATCAATTGTAGATTTTAGAACAAGAATATGTTTGTAATTAATGAAGGCCGTTTTATTAATCCTAACAACTGAAATAATCTATTGTGCAGTGGATGTCAATCTGAATGTGAAGTGCAATGCAATGGGTTAATCTAATAATGAACTTAAAATGCCACTAATCTAAAACAATGCTGGACTACAAGTCATCATCAAACTCAAAACAAAGTAACTGAACATGAGTTAAGTGCAATTAAACTCCGGAGCCTCCTAACTAAGCTACCATGCATTACTCTATGAAATTATACAGTCTATTTGTCCATCATTATTGATATTTTGGAAGAATTCCTTCTTTTGGAAGAGGTATTAGAACAACTACATTTGTGCCAGTAAATGCAAATGCAAGCAAAAATTTGAAAGCAATGAAAAACTAAGTTATCACATCCATACCCTACTCGTCATTATGATGTCTTGGGCAAGCGTTTAAGAGCAAGATCAGAGATGATACTTAGTACACACACACAACTAAATCATTCATTATCATGGTCATGTCTTGAACTTCTTAAGAATTTCTTGGAAGAGTTTCTTCTTGTGGAAGAGTGATTAGAACAAGTGTAACTGTGATAGTGAACAACAAAAACTACAACTAAATCCTATAGTACTATAGCCATTTTCCATTCATCATTATAATCTTTTGGAAGAATTTCTTCTTGTGGAAGAGTTAGAATGAATATAACTACAGTAGCTAATTAAAAACAACTATGAATTCAACTCCTAATCCTACAATACTATAGTCATTTCCCATTCATCATTATAGTCTTTTGGAAAAGCTTCTTCTTGTGGAAGAGTTAGAATGAGTACAACTACAGTAGCTAAAAACAACTATTAATTCAAATTCAAAATGTAAAGGCAGCTAGAAGACTTATCTAATTTACGCAAAATAAATCCGTGCAAGAGGCAGGGGCCCTCTACCACCTGACGGAATTCAACTCCAAATTAAATCACGCCTTCAAAACAACACGGTCTGCTCCATTAAAGATGAAATAGTTTGAACATAACACTCTGCGTCTTCAGAAATGTAGCACAGAGTCTAAACAGAATCTAGCATAAAATCTAATATCAAATCTAACATAGCTCTCGGTTTCCCAAGTGTTTATAAAGCAAATGCACATAACAAAACTTGCAATAATTTAGGAACATTGTCTTTTCTTATCGGAATCACGTTAGGACTCTTGAAATGGCTGTGTGAAGAGGAAAAAGACATCTGGACTGAGACAGTCCTAATAGAAGTCTGCTTTCCTAAATATGTTCCCACGTTCCAAAACCGTACCCAGAATTCGTTTCTTCCTCCATGATGAGCAACGAACCATGTAGACATGACGTGGATCATGCCCATATGCGATTTTTCTCAAGAGGCCACCTGGAACATACTCAAACGTGAAGGCAGCTGCAGAATCGCCGGTTAGCTACGGAATGTCTGCATTCTGCAGCTAGTTCCGGTCAAAATGCTTTACAATGGCAAAAATCACAAAACTTAGCAAGTCGGTCATGTAAATCATTCTAGAAGTAATTTTAACTATATTCATTGATCAATTGGGTCTAGGATAGCAATGGACAAGGGAAAATGAGGTAAAATGAGGTGAAAGAAAGCACAATTTTGAGGCTCAACGATTCTGCAATGTCTTACCGAGGAACCAACTGCCCCATTGTTAGACTCTACACCCATGCACTCTGCACTTGCTCTCAGCTTCGAATCGCGCTCCGGTGACCATGTCACTTTGATCTTACTTTGCATCGAAATCCAAGTGATCATGCTACTATTTTGCTTTCTATGGGCACCTCATAGCCGAGGTTCAATTCATGAGATCCACTATGAGTGTCTTCTTGAAATATCCTTCTGGGGATTACTCATGTATGTTGCCCCACCTCTCACTGGTGGTATAGGTACATGCACTCCCTACTTCCTCTGCCCATCTGGCACAAAATTTCTCTGCATGAGTGGTTGCTCCCACTCCATGATCCTCATCTTGTGGCTACTCCACATTTTGAAGTTCACTCTTATCTGCATGCAAATCTTGCTCCCTCTCAAGCTTCAATTGCATGCCTTTCTTGCACTTCCCAATAGTAGGAAGCTCCGTCGAAATCCCATCTACATCAAATCTATAAAGATTCTTCTGCATCTCTAGTTGTGGCTGCTCCAAAACCTTCTGAGAATGTTTCTCAGGTTGCATGTTGAGAGGCTCCCTCTCAACCACCAAGTCACTAACCTCTGCTTTGCTCCTCAAAGCTTAGCATGCATCTTGTATCTCAGTGCATGTAGATTCTTGGCTCGCGCACATTGTAATTTTCCCGCCGTCGCAAAATTTTCTAACAAAAGAGCTGATTTTAAATTGATGATATCTCCCTCATCCGAGCTCCGATTCAACTGATTTTTTTTTTCAATTTGGGTATTTTTTCGCAAGGAATCCAAATATGATATTTGTTTCTGAAAATATTTCACCAAAATTTTCAGATATTCTCTGCAAACTCGCGCACCGAAAAATTCCTGCTCTCATTCCATGTAGAAAATCTATAACACAACTCCGATACCAAGTAGAAATTATATACAATATGCATGTATATATCCGGACTCTCCTGATATAAAAATATTTATCTTCTTGCTAAATACATAATCCTTCCACTATAATTCTTGCGGAAATTTAATCAACAATTGAAAAACACATGAAGCAATAAAAACACACATAACACAGTTGTTTAATGGGAAAGCCTGAAGCTAAAAAACCCAAATATCATATATTATATATCATGGAGATCATGTAACAATCTCATACAAACATACAAAAAAGCTTATCTACAATCTCTCATTAAAGAATGCAATCGTCATACACTAATCAAACGATCTTTAGAATCCATGCATAGATCTTTGCCACACAACAGCTGCCTCCTTTAACGCAATCCTTGTGAAGAATAGATTTGAATGGTCGAGATTACCCTTGCTTTACCCTTGTGCAATCCTCATTGGCACATCTCCTTGTGTGTGTAGATGCAATTCATGCATCACTAGTAGTCACAATGGATAGTCCATCTTTTCTCTCTCACCCATCTCTCCTTCAAGGTCTCCACTGTTGTCATGCACCTATAGTTAAGCATTTGTATTGTTGATTGATTAATAAAGTTATTATTTGTGAATTAATTAACTAATTAAGTCACTCCACTCTCACTAGTGTATCATTCAATTAGATTAGACACAACTATCTCAACTAAGTCTAATTGAGTTAAACTGAATACAACTCCATGAACTACTCTTCCAATTCTGTCATAACTTTGCCACTTCAGTTCTAACTGAGTCCTCCATGCATGAACTCCAGTGAACCCTTAGGAATTGCGTAATTCCTTTAGCCCACTGATTTTCCAAATCTGTTCACTGAAATAAAGTGCTCCAAGTCTAGAATAAGTTGTTGTTTATTATCGGATTATTATTAAGAGCTAATAATAACCGACATGCATCTATTTTCAGACAAGCTATCTATAAATAGACTTCACCCAATCTTCTAAAAATAGAATCTCATATATTTTTCACATTTGACCAACCATCTACAAATGGCCTCCTGCTTAGTATAGAATATGCTCACCATGTCTAAAAATAGACATACTGACAAAATAACGTGTAGGCCCCAGTAGTCGCATTCGCATATTTCCAACTAGGATCAATGATGATGTTTCAGGATGCCTCCTTCACTGTTTCTTGTTGCAAACTTCAACATATTGGAAGCCTATCCCACTAATCCTACACCTATCTAAAAATATTGTTTTGGCCCTGGTGCCCAAGTGGGATTAATCTATATGGGTTAAGTTATTATTATGGTGGATTGTTTCAAGCCTTGGCTTGATGGCTAAAACCAAGCTCACATTTTCTTTAGGTGTGCGTGTGTGTGAGACATGTCAAGTGGATGATATAATTAAGCATGTTTTGACGATGCCATGTGCTACTGAAAATAAAGTGTGTAAACTGTAAATGATGTTGAAAATGAACAATAACATAAACAACAAACTAAAGCACACAAACCCCCACCCAAGAAGGTAATCAAGCAACAAGAAAAATGATGGAAAATAAGCAACCAAAAGACACAAAAATGGCCAAGAGATATATTATCTAAGGGACTAGGATCTAAAGTCAAAACTCTCGCTAAAAATGGTGCAAAAAACTAGTAAGAAACAAAGAGTAAAATGCTAAAAATTCGAAAGAAATAAGCTACCAAAATAAGGATGCACAAAGGGATCTTAAAGAGGAGAGACAACATAATATTTTAAATGGAATGGAGTGTTATAAAAGCTTGTCTAAATGGACTGTAACAACCTATAAAAATGGCTGAAAATTATAGGTTGAAAATGTTGCACACTAGACTCCTCACTTCAACAATTCTCTTCCTAAATGATATAGGTGTACTCTAAGCCCTATGGGGCTTTTTCCTTCCTCAATGAGAAACTACTAAGTGTATCTAGGTCTAGAGGTGACTCAGTAAATAATAGAAACCCTTCTCGACATACACACAAATTCTCAGTAAAAACTGGAAAAACTGAAGAAAAAAATTTCCGGAAAAGTGGAAACACAGTCTTTGACCTAGAAAGTGCATCCAAAAGTATAAAATGGGTTGAAAAGTGCATTTGTAGAAGAAAAAAATGAGCCAAAAAGTATGATTTTTTTTCGATTCTTCCACTTGACAAATATGTTCTAGATAGTTTCGCCACCCACTCGGCTGGTACCTGTGACCTGTGAAAAGATGTGAAAACCCACCCAAAACAAAAATATTCAAGAAAAATGACAAATAATGATTAAAATTGAGAAAAATAAAATTTTAAAAAACACTAAAAATGGTTGAAACAACAATCACCAAGGTTTTGATTTGCTACATTATTGGATCCATCATTTTTTATTATGGATAATTTCTACAAGTGTAAAATCCCTTCACTTAATTTATAGGTGACTTATAACCCTAACAGCAAAATATGGTTGTCTCTATGCTTCAAATTTGCAACAAAATGTTAGATAAAAACTTGCACCAAAATAGATCATGCAAACATAAACATATAACAACAAAATGTAGAAGTGCAACAATCCAATGGAGGACTTGAATAATTTTATTAACGAGTACATTTGGCAGGGAGAAATTACAATTGGGCCTGTGGAGGACTTAAATAAATAATTTTATTAAGGAGTACATATGGTGAGGAGAAATTACAAAATTGGGCCTATATATCCCCTTCCGTGGGATGGGTCCTTCTTGACCTTGTGCTTCTCTCTCTCAATATATGCTATGCAATGGGTAAAAAGAAACAAAAATAATGTTTGAACTCAAGTGGGAAATAAAATGCTATGAGATGATAATGTTGACGATGAAAATAGTCATGGTGAAGAATGGAGAGAAAAACCTCTATTGAAAAAATATTGAGTTGGATTAGGAATTAGAAAAAAATAAAATATTACTGAGTCAATCAAAATTTAGTTGTTATAAATACTTTATTATATTTTTTTGGGAGGGAAAATATATTCAAAATGGTACAAAAACCTTAATTTAGAAAGTGGTTAAAGTAATTAAAAATTAAAAACCTTTTTTGAGTTTTCGGGAGGAGGTTGGAGAATGGCAGCGCTAGGGTTCACGCTGATCAGTTTTCCGTTGGCACAGAAGACAGGGGAGGCTGCGATGGCCTGCGAAGGGAAGCAGGCCAATGGATCTCACGCTTGAACGTTCTTTCCTCCAGACCATCACCCATCTTCACGCAGTCAAAAATCCCTGGAACAGAATGATGAAAACGTTTTTTGTGGGCAAAGAACGAAACAACCATTGGCTTCTGAAGAGAGAGATGTAGTTTCGACGAGCGATATGTGGGCTCCAGAACACCTGCCCCAGTCTAGTACCGAAGATCAGTTTAGAGGAAATCAAAATCCCCCTTGTGGAATTTCGCTGAGTTGCGTGCCTCTGGCTAATGGAAGAGGCACCAATGAAATCAGATTGGTGGTTCAGGGCCCCCTACCCTCGGCACACAATTTCTCAGTAAACCACAGGATGGCTAAGATGCTTTTCTGTCTTGGGCGAGGAAGAGGTTGGTTGGCCCATGTGTGTAGATATGGGCTGGAGTTTTTGACCCTTAACTACTCTGAATATGCCTCCGACAATATGGGGCAAGAGTGGGCTTGTGCATTTATTTTTCACTTTGGAGGATGCTCTACTCTGTTTCAAGCTCCAAGGACAAGCTTCCATACCCCGTTGAAGTAGTCTTCACCTTTGTATCCAGATATGGAACAACGAGAAGGCATTTTAACACATGCAGATCTCTAGCAACAGGTAACCCCCTGTAGTTTCCAGATTTTTATCAAACCCCTTGTGGGAAAATATCTTTTAGTTTGGGTACAAGAAGACAACATTATTTTGCAGCTAAAACAAAAAATATGGGGTTTGATGGGTTGCCCAATTCTGATTCAATACCTAGTTAGTGGCAGCCGGCCTCTTCAGGATTGTAGGTCTCTGAAGGACCACACTATTGGTGCAGAAATGCCTATCTCCCTTAACCTTCATCTGAGAGTGAGTGCTGCGGACCAGGGCACCTCTAGATCTGCAGGGGGATAAAAGGGGGAAAAAACCCACAAACCAGCAACAAAAAAAAGGAGGCCCATCCTACAAAAATGTTCTACAATGGAAAAAAGTCGCATTAATACCTCCGGAACAATATGGAAATTCACTGAGGCCATACATAGTAGAACAGATGGGTCAAACACCAACACTAAAGATATATATCCTAGAAATAGAGGAGTGCATCAAGACATATGAATTTCAGGCGTTAATACGTCGTTTTAACTATTTCTGGCCTAAACCAATGGAACTCTTCCATTGGATTTTCACTCAATGGACCACAGAATGTGAAATCCACCTCTACTCCAAGGAGTTTTTTATCGTTAAATTTAAATCCTCAGAGGACATAGATCTTATCATCAGAGAGGGACCTTAGTTTTGGGGAACCACCGGTATTTTTATCACGCCATGGTTCCCAGAATTTGACGCAAACACTATGATAGTCTCTAGAATGCTAGTATGGGTTAGATTATACAACCTTCCCCTTCACTTCTGAAATGATCAGGTCTTTGAAGGTATTGGGAATAGTATCAGGTGATACATCAAAATAGACATGGAGAGAATAGACGAAAGGATCTACACTTTTTCACGGAATTGTGTGGAAGTAGATCTAAGAAAAAGGTTATCGGAAAATATCATGATGATCTACAAACAACAAAACTGGTTGTAATCACTAGACTATGAAAACACTACATTTAGATGCAGAATTTATAGGATGACAGGAAATTTACAAAATACATGTCCTGATGCCAAGAAAGAAAACTAAAAAAAGAAAAAGAATGGAAAACAAAAAAAGGCTGGTAATATCCCCCTCCAGAGTCAAAGGAGGATGCGTCAGAGGAAGAGGATGAAACAGTTCCTATGGGAAGCAATCAGTCTACAAAGGAACATGAGGTACAAAGGAAGGGTACAATAGTACACATTGATCCTCAAACTCATCCGAACCAATCAGATAGGAATCCAGAGGACAGAAGAAATGGAGGGATCAAACAACAACACTCATCAGATACTTTAGACTCAGACAAGGACACTAGAATCCATATAGAAGATAATCAAATTGTCCTTGCCACATGCTTGCCATCTTAGGGCGAATGGCACAAGGTCGAGAAGAAGAAAGGGAGGAAAACCTGATTTGTGGTGTTTCTACCCACCCTGGTGGCTGAGGATATTTCGGGGCCGTCATTTTTTTCCTCCTCTCTTCTTCTCTTTTGGCTCTTATTTTTTAATTTTAATTCTTATGGAATGCTTTGGTAGCCTCGCTACGATGCATTGTGTTCATGAGCACATGAGCCCTATTGGCACTTTCTAAATGCTTAATTGCATATACTACATGTAACTTTTCATTTCTTTAATAAAAAGGTTGAACTTTTTATTTGGAAAAAAAAATAAAAAAATTAACAAATAAAAATGATTTATTAATTACTTTGTGAGGATTAAGACAAATATGAATTTGAAATAATTATTAAATAATGATTTAACGCTTATCTCAAAAATAAAATAAGGGATAAATATAGAATAATAAATAAATAATGATTTATTTAATTATTCCAATGTGATTAAGTCGAAAGTGATAAGAAATAATCATCAAATAATTATTTGTATAGAATATTAAATAAATAATAATTTATTTAATTATTCTCATGAGGTTTTTGGATTTTAATGAGAAATAATTTAGGAAAATGGTTCAGTAAATTATTTCATATGGTAAAGTTATCCTACATGGTGTATGTCAATTAATCTAGTAAGAAATAACTGGATGAAATTTTTTTGGGTGATATATATATATATATATATATAAAATAAGAACAAAATAAAAATGATAAAATATATATATATATATATATATACAACAAAATTTAAAAATAAGAAAAAAAAAATGATATAAAAAATTAAAATTAAAAAATAACTATAGAAAAAAATTTTGAAAAACAAATTCAACACAACTGCCACTTGATGGGCAATCCTCGTCCATCATACAATTGTCTCCACAAATACACTAAAGTCGTTGCCACCACTACGAGGAATCAAAAACATGCATAGTATGACTGCATAACCAAATCACCTGAAAGTCAAACTGCTGCAGTCGTTGAAAAATTTTGGACATCTCGCATTTGACAATTTGCAGTCACCGCACAACCCACCATCAATGTTCGATTATATGGAGTTGAGAAATTAAGAGCATTATAAAAAAGAATAAAGTCATTTCTCATCCATATTGTCATTTAAAAAAAAAAACATAACATCATAGTTTGCCATCCGTATTTGCAGTTGTCATATCACCACCCCATTGTTGCCTGTCTCACCTTGTATTTTTGCCCATGAAAACTAGTCACTTTACATCGTTCTAACATTCCACTAGTTTGCAAATTTGCATATCGGCATAACTAGTACTCTTGGAAAAAAAATCATATATGTTGAGTTCGAAGAAGGTTGAGGTTGAAACAAATGAAAATAAAATATTAATAACTAAATTAGCAATAACTAAGTTGAAGCTATATGAATTTTATACCAAACAAAAAGTGTAAAGTATTAAAATTGAAGATATTATAAGGAAAAAGAATATTTGAATATCTTGAATATAGGACTTATAAAATATCAAAAATTTTAAAAAAAATTATTTAGAAGGTTTTTCTTTGTTAAAAACAAAAATAACAAAAGTGAAATATGAGGTCCACATACAACTCAACATTTTGGACCAAATGTTCATTTTGTAAAACATACATTGAATATCTGTGGATTCATAAAAATTGTGAATTATGTTGTCTAACATGAAAAAAATTATTTAATACAAAAGAATGGCAAGGTAATGAACAGATGCAAATGAAAGAAATAGATGACAAACTTGCAAAACTGGAACAAAAATTTGAGGTATCACAAAAATGACATAAGGATATTGAAAGTGTGGTTTATGAAAAAATAACAGAAAAGGACAAGGAAATTTTTCATCTAAGGGACATCCAAAATTTACTTGCAAAGGTCAATAAGTCCAAATAAAGCAAAAAGAATTAGAAGAAGAAAATGAATGTCTTGAGAAGAAATTCAACGAGAATTTTTCAGAGAATGAAGAAGGAAATTTGTGCTTATAAGACCTTAATCAAAGATTATTACAACAAATTATAATTTTAAAAGATGAAGAGAATGATCATTAAGGATAAAGTCAACAATTCAAAAAATGAAGAACTTTCACGACTAAGGAATCATAATCAAAACCTTCTTACACAAATAAAGAAGCTTAAAAGTAACAAGAAGTCGCTAAAAGACAAGTTAGAACAACTTATTAAAAAAGAAGCATCAAAGTCTTTAAAGGTAACTATTTGAAGGAAAAGTAATGAACATTGATCTAGTCAATATTACAACTCAAGAAGAGGACAAAATAGTTGAAGTGAGGGCGTACTTAGAAATTGCAGTTCAAACAACAAAATTTTCAAGTGAAGATCTTGCAATTAGTTAAGCGACCTCTATACCTGAAAGAAATTGGATACCTCTAATAAACCAAGAAATCACCACAAAAATATTAAGGTGAGATCAAATCATAAGAACCCCTTCTCAACATCAAAATCACAAGAGTAGGAATATCAATCAGTCTTCATTTTTGTATCACTCAAAAGAGAAACAACATACTTGTGTTCCAAAGAATACTGATGTCTGCACAATCCAGTCTTACAATAACACTTCAATACAAATTTCTGGTAACCATAATATTCCACATGAGCTTGACTTAGGATGGTTAGATCCCTTATCAGTTCAACAATTTTATTTAACACTTAGAGGATTGTATTCTTGTATCATCGAAGATGACCACTAGAATAACTTTGAAAGATATAAATAGATTATAAGACAAAGAAACAAATGATATTCCTTCTCAACAATAAGTTTTGAGGATGAAGCTTTTTTGAAGGGGGAGGAAATATAATGAATAAAATATATAAATAATAATAATTAGTTATGAAGAGGCATATGTCTAAGGACATGGTTTTTCATGAAGGGGCATCAACCTAGGTGTATAAGTTGGCCCTCATTTGTATCTATAACATCTCATCATCTCATATCTTTTATACATTTCTATAAAAAAATTATTATACTATCATAGATATTTACATATATCACATCTTCTAAATATTCCGATGCAATTATGAACTTTTTTCATAACATTTGGTATTAGAGCGTAAACAAACTTTTTTTATAACAACATCGAACTGTATGTGTTAATTCAAGGGGTTGGAACTCTGGCTATGTGGGTGCTCTATTTAGAATTGTGAAGTTCATCCCTTATGAATTTGTTCCTTTGACTCTAGTATTGTAGACTTTGATGTCATTCCTCTGAGTTCGTTATTGGTTGCTTAAAATAAACTTTGGGTTTGATGTTCTAGGTTTATCAACCTATTAAGACATGGTTTTTCCTTATAGATTGACCCTCTATATCTAGACTAGCACTTACGGAATATAGATATTTGCACAAAATCCATAGGATCCTTCATTCTCATGAAGAAATTATTCAAAACAATGAGACTTAAAATCTCGGTTATTTCTAAAGTTCATGCCAATGAACAATAATATATTTCAAAAATTACAACTATAATGAGCACTTTCGTCCAACTAAAACATCAACTTGTCATTCTTAAAACAAAGTGTCACGTGATAAGGAACTTGGTGGTGAATTTGTATAAAGATGTTTAGTTTGGGGTATCGAAATAATAAGTGTATGTGAATTCAAGTTAAAGGAATTGGAAGAAAGAGAACGTCGTGCACCAACTCATAAAGGATACAAAGATACAGATTAGAGATTAAGAATAGGTAACAAGCACATTAAGCTAAGAAAACGCCATAAAACATCATATATTGTTAGATCGAAGACTTTTGTGATCCATAATGTAGATAAAAGAACTTTCAGATTATTCTTCACTATTTATTCTTCGAGATCGATGAGTCTCTCTCCACCTATCCTAAGGATGAACCACATTAGTTGGTTCGAAATGTCCTTATCTATGACCTAATCCTAATGATGTGATTAATCCAAAACTTCTTTTATCTATCATATATTGTGTTAAAGATGTGTTTTGAAGTTATGAATAAATTATAAATCTATTATAAAATTTTGGAAATCTTATCAACTATATATTTTTTATATTTTGTTTAAGAAATATACATTTTATTTGAAATTAGATAATGTTTAACATTTACCATTTAATTGACTCCTAATAATATTATTTTAACATTTTTTTTAAATTACTAAAAATTAAATAACTAACAGAATATAGAAATTAGTATTTAATCCATTTAAAAATTAATTATATATAAAAATGCACATAATAATTTTATTTTATTTTAAATATTTCCTTACTAAAATAATGTGTAGAAATAATAATTTTATAATTAATATTGATAATTACAAGATATCAAAAGTCATAGTAATTAGATGTGAGCGAAATTAGAGTTCCCTGACGAAATTAAGGTTCGTTGATTGGCTCCAGTGAATAGTTCTTGCACTCACAAGTTCATATAGAGAATGTCTTAAGCTTAATTAGTCTGGAAAATAGTAGAAATTTTAGCAATATTATAATAAAATTTGGAAGATTAGAGTGGTTAGAGTTCAAGATGACTGTAATTTTTTTTTATGATGCTAAATATATATATTTTTTTAAATTATTCCAATACATTTGAAAAAAAATTTACCATTCCAAAATCTGCATTCCTAATTTATGATCTCAGTAGACAACGCCGAAACATATTATCAAATTTTAACGGTGATCGAGATGAGAAAATAGTAATAAATGTCCATATGGCTGAAGATTTCTTCAGTGTAGAGAAAATCGCAGTATTCTCAAATTTTAATAAAAAAGTGGTTGAATTGGGAAAAGTGATGACAGAAGTATTTGTATTCACTGTGAGCGAATAAATCGGGTGGAAATTTCTGCCATGGAATGGAAATTGCAATACAGACAAATTCTAACTCTGTAATTAGTGATAGAAAAGCAGTGTCATCAGATTTTAATGAAAATTAGTGATCAGAGAAATGTCTGTATTGACTTGACTTGACTTGAGTGAGCCTATAAAGTCAACGAAATTTTTTTCATTGTAGTGAAATTTTCTTCTAAATTTCTTGGAAAATTGATCAAAGAACCGTCTGTATTGACCGAATAAATCGGGTGCAATTTCTACCATAAAAACAGACGCATTGTTCTCAGATTCTAAGGCTGCAGTGCCCTTTAATTCTCGTGACTTGTGAGTATTGATTTGACTTGAATAAAGCATAAGGTGAGTTGATCATATTAATTTAAATTTAGTGTGGCTAAGAAATTTGGAAGAATTTCGTGATAAAGGTCAAATCGCCCTACTGTTGCTCAGAAACTACACCACGTTCACATGAGGTGTTGTAACGGGTTGCCGTGGTCTCAACATTACATACCCCCTACACAAACACATTTGTTTGTTATTGCTTTTCAGAAAAGGGTTAAGAAAGGTTATTCATCAGCAAAACAAAAATTAATCACATGAATCACTATGTTGAATATAATATTTAACGTAAATTTTTTTTTCCAGTATAGCATAATGTATAAGAGTATATATATTTCAATTATTATTATCTATGAGGTATAGATTAGTTAGTTTGCATGGAATTTAGTTTTCTATTATCACATTAATTTTAGTGTTTGTGGAGAGATTGGCAATGAAAACCACTTACAAAAAGTTATAGAATAAAGATTATGTTTAAAAAATCTAGGTAGAAGTGATTTTCCCTCCATTATCACATCGTTTTTGGACATCCTTCTTATCATAAAGAATTTTGTTAGAATGGTAGGGCATTTCCCACTGCCTATAAGGCTAGTACAATTAAATGTTTACAAAACAAAATTAGTAAAAAAAAAAATTAGTAAAAACACTAAATGAGGATGGGATCCACCTATGGGGTTGCAAAGCAAGACTAATAGCTGCAACACAACATAGTACCTATCTCTATCACAATTAATTGATTAAGGCTACATCTCCTTATGCTAGGTACGCATTTTTTCATTAGTCGAGAATGTCTTCATTTCTGCAATCCGCCTCTGCACCTCCATATCGCACTCAACACAATGACCTTACAATACTCCACATTCTACATTCCATACCGCAATCAACATAATGAACTTACTCTAAAGATTCCACATTCCACATTCCGCACAACTATTCCTAATATTCCAATTTTTTTTTCCTCCTCTACGTGGATGTGGATAAGAAGCCTTTGTCCACATAAACATGTATTCACAACATCAAACATGCATACAAATATCATGTAGCATTATCATTTTGGTCGCATTGTAACCAAGATAAAGAAAAAATAATTGAATTATGCATGAAATACATATGCAGTGCATTTAGGTTACTATATTTTAAGAGCGTAGGAGGGTATCGTCTCTAACATCTTGAAATTGCATACAATTTCTACGAGGGAAAGATTCCATGGTAGCTCAACAAAATGAAAGATCTTGAGTATTTGGAACAACACAATCTTATGTTTGACTCCCCTGCGATTCTCTAAGATCAAAAAATTGAAAATGTTGAGCCTTATGTATAATAATTTAAGAAACAACATGCACGAGGGCTCGTGCTTCATTCAATTCGCAATTAAGCACATGAAATCATTGTGTGGAGACCTTCATTGTGCAGAGGTCATGTGGAGTTATAACCATCATAATGAAAGCCTCTACACAATGGTTATATGTGCAGAGGTGAAAATTGAATGAAAATGGACGGACGGTTCTACCATAGTATTTTCCTCTTCCCCAACTGTGAAATACCGTGCAACGAACTTCACATAAATTTTCGACCATTACACCTTTGTCTTTGAGAGTTATGAAACCTTTTCAATAGAGGTATCTCATCAATTCTGAAAATTGGGGTGGAACTTCTACCAAATCCTCGATATTTGTGTATATAGGAAATGAAGGCTTCATTGAATGGTTTGCACAAAACACAAGCTTCATGTTCAACATTTCTCCACAGTTTAAGTCCCTGCTTGTTTTCACTGAGGTATGCGGGCTGATCTATTAAGATGTAACCTTTTGGAGACCGCTTGATTTGAAAAAATAGGCATAAGAATTTGGAAATTGTGATTTGTTGTAATTGTGCTCATGTGGTTTTATAATTTTTCTTTCCAGCATTGCTTCTATGGTCATTCAATTCCATTTGGAAGCTAGAAAGTTGCCTACAACAAGTCAAGTACCCATGGGTTTCTTAGTTCCACACAAGCTTTGACCAATTTCGCCACATTGATTATAGATCTCAAGAAAATTTTGTCAGTAGAGGATTCACGAGTTGTTGTATTTGGAGGATCTTATGGAGGAAGTAAGTTAAACTATTTTGTACAATTGTGATCCTAATGTTTATACCTATAAGTACTAATCATATAATCACAATTACAAATAGGAATTTAATGGAGGATGAGACATATATGTAATTTGCAATGTCAGTTGTTTGGCTTCGATTGAAGTACCCACACATTGTAATCAATGTAGTCTCATCCTCAGTGCCTATTTTGTATTTCAATAACATAATGCCTTCAGTGAGTTTGGACAATGTTGCATCTCAATACTTCATGGTATAAATTTCCAACAAATATTGTTTGAATAGGGTTTTAAAATTTATTTTTATTGTGGTACACTCATTCTAAATTTGCATGGCAGAGTGAAAGTGAGAATTTCTTCCAAGTGATTAAAGGTTCATGTAATGTGATAGATAACATGGCTTCAACCCTTGAAGGCCCAAAATCTTGAAGAAAGGCTCCCAAAATATGTGAGTAATGACACTGACTCTCTATGAAATGTGTGCCTTTGTTATATGGATCACAATACATATTTCCTGTATTGTGTTGTATGTTTTAACTGATTTATTACATTCGTTTAATAATGAAAATGCTAAAATTTGGTGGTTCTCTTCTCTTTATTTTGAAATGGTTAAGCAACCATATAACTAGCCATTGGAACTTAACAAATATTATATTATAAAATTGCAAGGAAATTATATAAAATGAGTAATTCAATTTATTTTCTTTTCATATTTCACGTCATGGGAGTTGAAACCAATTGAATCACTCCACACAAGGTTATTTGAACTTGTAAAGAATGAAGTGAGTGATCTTGACATGGAAACCACATGTAAATAGTCGATTTTTCCGACCTTGATGACCTCAACATCTTATTCAAGAGTGTCATACAAATAATATAGTTTCCCATGTAATAAATGGAAATAACCACACCAAATCCACGAAAATATCTTTCTCCCAGGATTTTTACATCATTTTTCTTTCACAAGCCTAGTGTAAATAGGAATGGCCTTAATGGCATGGAGAAGGGGTATTTTCACACATATTCTTCAGTTCTCCCAGAATTTCAATCTCTTCTCAGGGGTGTTGACTAGGGTGGATCAAGCACTCAAGAAAAGGATGTTGATTGGCCTGAGGGTTGCTTTCTTTCTTTTCCTCCTCAACCGCTGCAGGTGAATATGGAGGATGAATCTCTGGGAGCGCTCTTCCCAAACTGAGGTTAATTTCATGTATCTCCACAGCATAAGTTGGATAATATGTTTCCCCACTATAAACACGGTGTGCCTGCTTATTGTTCGGGTTCGAATTGGGCTGGGAAAGCATCTGAGGCAACTTAGGTGGAGAAGAATGAGTGACTTGATGTTGAGGTTTGGGTGGAGGTAGTAAAGTAGGTGGTTAGTTGTGTTGGGGCCTCCACCCTTATGATGGATTTATCCACTGAGGTGGTTGAGGAACATACTATTGAAAGGGTTGATTTATAGGTTGAGGGTGATATGGAGGGGTATAAGGCCAAGTAGGAGGTGTAGTCCATGATGGAGGAATGGAGATATACCAAGACTACATAGGTGAATTCTAGTTTGCATGGTAGTAGGAGTAAGCTGCACCTTGCATGCCCTACTAATATGACCGAGGCCCTTGAGGCCTTCTCTGATTTATGAAATAGATTCTCTCTGGTCCTCCTTTCCCACCTTGATATATAACTTTGAGACCAGGTAAGGAGGGACATTTATCTGTGGCATGATTCTCTTCACAGACTAAGCAAACATCTATGACATTTAGTGGACACTCATTTCGAGGGTGTTTTCTGGTACATCTAGGTCGGAATATAGCTAGGGCCCTCTCTAATTGCTTTTATTTCCTTTTGATATGCATTGTGTCCATTTACAAATCAAAGGTACACATCATCTCACTTTTGAAGTCCTCCAACATATTTCCAATCTCATGCATGATGGATATGGAAGAGAGAGGGGTGTTGGTCATGCTTTGGATAGCTCTACCTTTCTTCCTAGCTGCCCTAGAGTGGTTTCTAATTACTCCCTTGATGTCCTCATAAGGTAGCTGGTAAATATCTCCTCCAAACAACATATGAACGATTTCTATCACCTCTTCCATGATCCCTCAAAGAAGTACCAATTTGAGTGATCCAGGATCAAGGGTGCAGTTGGATCTTTTATATTTTAGTTGGAATATTTCTTCATAATCCTCCGAGGATTCATCAGGTCCCAGAGTCATCCTAAATATCTCCTCTTTTGTCTCTTTGGACCTGTAATAGTCTCTATATTTTTTGTTGAAATATTTTTTCATTTGTGCCCAGGTTGTGTTACTGTTCTCAGGAAAACCCATGAACCAGTGCAAGGTTGCATCCTTGAGGGTGGATGGGAACAATTTCATCTTTTGGTCATCTGAGGAATAGTCATAAGTCCTATATACAATAGACAACTTGAACATGAAGATGTCAGGATCCTCAGAAGTAAGGCCATGGAAATGTGGAAGGGCTGAGGGAATGATGCTCTTCATTCTAGTTTCTCCATCAGTTTCTCTAATGGGAAAGACTCCTTGGGCCCTAGTTTCGCCCATGGCTTGAATTGGTGAAGCAAGTTTCTCTTCTTCCCCAATAGGTTCTTCAAATTTTTCAAGTGGTTCATCTATAGGGTGTTCTACCTCACAGTCACTGAAGAAGAGTGAAGGGTGACTATGTGGGGATGTGGGGGTTTTTGGTAAGAATTTTCCTTGGTTGTCCCTACTCCTATGAGGCATGAAAGTCAAACTATTTTTTTATTTTTCAATATTTTGGAACTGAATGTAAAACAGAAATCAAAAAATAATGTTGAAGAAGAAACAAACATCTACTTAGACACCTCCCCGACAATGGTGCCAAAAATTGGTGATCCCTGATATTTCACCAAGAGTACTGAAACTCCCAGATGCTACTCAACTTTACTTTCTCAACTTGGTGTTCATACAAAATTGGAGGTGACAGTGCTATATGAACAACATATGAGCTCTACTCATGCCATCCTCATCTTAGTTCTACAATGAGGTGCTAATACTAGGGTTACTTCTAGGAAAGGAAACATGTCACACTTCTAAATGCAATCTAACACTGGAAATAGATAATACCCATTACTCTATACACAAGGAAATAAAATACTCTAGATCACACTGATTCATCTAACTATTTGCAAGAAAGAAAGGTTCATACTTATGCTAAGGCAAGAAAAGGAAATAACACTAAGTGGCATTCATAATATAGATTATTGAATTAAATTGTAGAAAAGAAAACTAATATAGAGCACACATCCTAAATAAATGACTAAGTAAGTCCTATCTAACTTATGCTTAACTAATGTGTTTAATGATGGATCTTGTAATGGACTAATTACACTTTAAAATGGCTCTGTTTTGCAGCAAAAGGAGGCACTTGGGTGGTATAAGAGGGTCCCTAAACCAAATATTTAGGGATAAAGGTCTGTTGGTGGCTTGGTTAGGCTGAAATGAGGTGGAAGAATGATTTGGGGCTAAAGGAGAGGGTGTTTGGCACTGCTAAAAGAAGCTACTATAGGATTTCTTATAGTGCTACAAGATGTCGTGAAAAGCTATAGGAAACATGCCAAGAGGAATTTGAGGCCATAAATGATGAGAATATGGCTAGGAAAGGTGGTGGAAAGGTGGATCCTAGTAGATGAAGGATATGCAACCCCTTTGCCAAGCTCATAGCTATTCAAAAAGCTTGTCTTGCACCCACAAGTTTCTCTTGGTGATGTAATGGTGACCTCAAAAATAGGGTTGTAGGTGATCCAGGTGGATATTGGTGGCCACCCGCCTATTCCACTTTTCCCCCACCATTGTTTCTTTCAGTTTTTCAATTTCTTTAATTGTAGCACAATTTACTATTTTTGGTAGTTTTTCGAGTCCTGAAATTTTGAAGCCTTTTTTAGGCCCTAAACGACGTTTTTTTGAAAAATCACCTCTAGCAAAGATTAGTTTTCAACTTGAAATTCGTCGTCAACAGTTTTATTCCTCAAATAGATCTTTCTAACAAGGTATCGTACGCACCAAATGAAGATAATATGACCAAGTTACAACCCTGGGAAGTTGGCGTCTCAACTAACCCCAACGGGGCCCATAAACTCTCAGTGGTACATCTCCTCGAGTTAGGGTTTTGGTTGTTTAGGGTTTTCTCTTATTGTTAAATAATAAAAAGTCCCTTTAACCTCATTGTAACATATTTCAATGGCATGTAGCCGCCACATCTCTTCTCAGAGGTAAGCTACCATTTCCCTAGCTATTTTATGTCCATGATGTTTGTAAGCATATTCTATTCATTTGATATTAATGAAATGAAGTTTTATTTTTGTTGCATCTCTGTGTTTATGTTTATTTTTGTATTTTATTTGTTCCTACATAAATCTAGATCAGTGGTATCAAAGCATTCTACTCTTTCTCGATCCTTATTTGCATGTCCCCAATGAGGTCGAGGTATAAGGAGTTAGGGCTCGATCTGATTGAACCTTTGCAAGATCAGCCTCGCAAACCCTAACGGTCGCCCATGGGGGAAGAAAAGAAAGATGAGGGAGTAGGATCATGAGGGAGTAGGATATCCTATAAAATATTTCTTTAGGAGGCCCTCGAGAAACAAAGGAACACGATGATGGATAAAGTTTCCCAGATCCTTCAACGGTTGACCACCAGCGACGTATCTGCATCTAGCAGCCACTCCGAAGGTGCCACTCCTTTCAAGGTACAAGTCAACTTCGGAATTCCTTTATTTGAAGGCCAGATAGATGCAGACACCATAGATATATGGTTGAATTTGTTGGAAGGGTATTTCTCGGTCCATGATTTCTTTGACCAAGAAAATATTACTTTTGCACTCCTCAAAGTCATCCCCATGTCAAATACTGGTGGGAAACCTACTATGAGCAAAAGGATGAGAGGGAACCCTCTCTCTTCTCAGCCAAACCCACTTGGAATTCATTCTGAGATGGCATCAAGGAAAAATATTACCCCGTGGGGAGCTATGAGGACAAGTACATCCAATCGACCATGTTGCGGAAACAAAGGGAGCAAGATGTGCACAAGCTGACGAATTTGTTCCATACACTGCGTACAAAGTTGGGTATTAAATATTCAGAGAAAAATTTGGTGCTCAAGTACCGCAGTTGTTTGCACAGATGCATTCAAGTGGAAATGGAGTTCCTTGAAATTACCTCGCTCGGCACAACATATCGATATGCCACCAAGATGAAGCAGAAATTTAAGTAGAAAAAGCGAGACTTTGGATATGCGAATCTGAATCCAAGGAAAGGCACCCCTGAACCATAGAATAAGGGGCAAAGCCAAAGCAAGGTGACTCAGAACAACACCAAAAATCCAAAGAAGGACACAGGAAAGTGGTGTGAATTTCATAACAGCTCCATTCACAACACAAGCAAGTGTCGAGCCAAATAGTTGCTGGTGGTAGAACTGAAGGCATCCAAATCAAATGCATGCACTACTAGGAAAAGACCCTCTAGTGGATGTTTTTAAGGAACCCCACAGAAAAATACCCCATACATCCATTTCTAGCAGAGGTTAGTAGAGGAGGTTGGTGGGTGGAGGGTTTTGCAGATGGTTTCTTCTCGGTGCACTTATCATTATCCATTGCCCCGGTGCTCTCGAATCAAGAAAGCACCGATGTGGACCAAAACATTGGCACACCAGACACCGTTCACTCCGTACGCACCCGCCTGATGCATCTTATTATTCTATAGCACTGGTGTGTCACAAATATTCTGCACCGATGCATCATAAAACACCGCGCCAAAACCGAAACCACCCAGTGCGGTAGAAAGAAACTGCACCGGTGCATCATAATACATCGCACCAAAACACAAATCGACCAGTGCGTTTGTAAGAAACAGAACTGGTGCACCTATAAACAATGTGCATTGGTAAAGGGTTAAATTAAAAAAAAAAAATACGGCAAAAGAACCTAGATTTTTAAGTTTTCCAGTGCTTCTGAGCTCTCAATTACCGATGCACGTCCTACCATAGAACGCACCGATGCGGATGAGACATTGGCACACCAGATAGCTTGCGTGATGTACACACACATATGAGGCCTCCTATTACTGTAACACACCGGTGCTTCACCACTCTTCCACGTCGGTGCATCATAAAACACCGCGCCAAAACAGAAATGCCCTGGTGCGTTCTTATCCAAGAGCATCCGTGCGCTGATACACTACATGCACCGGAATAGCATTACATAAAAAAAAACTAAGGCCCAAAAACCGGTGCTTTACGGATATTCCGCCCCGATGCATCATCTAAATTTCGTGCCGAAACTGAAACATCTCGGTGCGGTGTTAGGGAAACGCCCCGGTGCATTATAAACAACGCGCCAAATTTGACACAACTTGGTGCGGTTGTAGGTAAGCATATGGGTGCACCTATAAAACCCCATGCACTGGAACAAGGTAAAATAAAAAAACAATTATGGCCAAAAAACTTCATTTTTCACTTTCCTCAGTGCTCCATAGCTCTCAAACACTAGTGCCATTTCCCCTTGTCTGAGCCACCTTGACATCGGTGCTCTCATTGCACCCATTGCACGCACTGGTACTCTACATTGGCCACCAATCTCTAGCTTGCATTTTGAAAAATGGTGGGAAATTTTTCTTTTGCAAATTTTACAGCCAATATGCCTCCTCGACAGTGAAATGTACAGGTATTTTTCTAGTTTTTCCATAATTAAGCCTTGTAGCGGATTAGAAATTGAAATAACCTTA
This sequence comes from Pinus albicaulis, assembly GCA_034641835.2. Lineage (NCBI taxonomy): Eukaryota > Viridiplantae > Streptophyta > Pinopsida > Pinales > Pinaceae > Pinus > Pinus albicaulis. Next base: position 1,260,337,174 of record CM076580.1, read on the forward strand.
AAAATGACCACTAAAAAAAAAAAAAATTGTCACGCAGTGCGCCGGAGCTATTTGGCTCGCACCGGATAGCGATGCTGCTTGTAAAATTTACAGGCCGCATTGCCACTGGTGCTAATGGTATCCGCACTGTTTTCAGGGCGGTACCGAAAGGTGCCCCAAATAATTTTAAAATAAATAAAATAAAATAAAAGATAGTGCGCTCATTTATCTAGGTGCATCGTTGACCACGGGATTCACAGTGCGATGCGTTGACGGAATTATCTGCCCCGGTGTATGTCAGTGCACTGCGTTCTAGATTCCGAGAGGGTCAACGGTGCGACTAGGTAAAAGACTGCACCATCGGCTATGTAATTGTCATGAAGTCAGTGTGCTTACATGACTATATGCGTCGGGGCGTATATTTCAGTCAACGCACTGTTATTTCTAAACTTTGATGAAGTTAATGGTGCTTGAAAAATAGATAGCTGCATAGAAGCCAGTGCATTGTATTTCATTAGGAGCACCGGGACCGGTGCTCTACATTCTTAAGACACACCGCGACCGGTGCGTGTCTGTTTTTATGGTGCACCGACTTGTCTGTTTGTTTTTTTTTTCAAATATATATATATATATATATATATATATATATATTCCTAAATACATGTCTGTTTTAATTAAAAAAAATATTTAATATGGCAATGATTCAGAGAGAAGAGGAGGAACAGCAGCAACAACAGGCTGAACAATATGACATGATTCGCCAATGAGAGACCCGAGAGAGGGAGAGAGATGCATACCCTCGCCCTATTACTGTAGATACCCAGGAGATCCTTAGGCAAGTAAGCCTCCTCAAGTTCTATGAGGAGGCTACTTCTCTAAAGGCGCACAGTGTGTTTTTGAGATATCTTATCCTAAGGTGGAATGCCCACTCACAGGCTTTCCAGGTTGGTCCTGACCAGTGGTACACACTCACTGAGGAGGATTTTAATTTATTACAGGACTATCGAGGAGAGGGGTGGATTTTCCCTCATTACCAGACGTGGCAGCTGGTTTTGTAGCAGGGAGTCAGTTAGTTTACTCCTAGACATACATTGGAGCACATGTACTGTCTCCTTCAGAGTTTCAGGTACCTGGAGGTCAATTACTTATAGGTACTTTTGGTAGGCAATACATGCAGTGCCTCTCCCTTATCATTTCTACCATTTCACACAACACCAGTGGCGGGCAATGCATTAGTTTCTCGCTTTTATATTATGTTTATTCTTTAGTACAATAGCCACGACTTGTCAGGTGGTCTACCATTTTTTTGCAGCAGTTTTGAACGGCCTTAGATAGATTTTGTGCTCATGCACAAGGGAGGGTCAACTTCCCTTTTTCTTTAGAGCTGTTTTGTTTATTTTTTGAGAGGTTTCTAGAGATGAGACTTAGTTTTGTTCGACAGCCACATAGGCCGATGTTTAAGGCCGAATGCACATGTGGGGGCAGATGATGCCCAAGAGGGGAGACACTTTGTTTCCAGCCAGGATATCACATGATTCACTAGACTTACTAGCCAGTTTTGATGGGCTGTGTCCCTTCATTTTGGTCCCATGTCCTTATGTTGGCTTAGATTGGTGAGGGTGTCCCAACATCCTCTTCACCGCTGATGAGCTACCAGATGATAGAGGTAATATTACTGTTTTATTTATATTTATTCTAACATGTTCTTAATTAAATTGTTTGTATTAAATTGTGTAATGAAATTGTCTAATTATTGTTGTGTACTTGTATATATTTTGCAGACATTGGCTCTTTTGATGGCGAGGAGATGCCGGGTCCACCACATGATCCAGGTGTGGATCCTGATGATGACGATCAAGATATGGCTGATGTCGAGCATGATCATGATGAGGATGAAGCCAGTGCAGCAGAGAGACATGCTCCTGCTCATCATGGTGCACCGGTGCCACCTTTTTCTAAGCGTGGTCGACTTGAGACCAGATATAGGATGGAGTTGGCCAACCAACTCTTTGCATTGATTGTTGATGCGGGCATCAGGCCCGCTCAATACAAAGACATACATGCCGACGATAGTCTGTTACGGATGTGGAGAGGCATGCCGCATGACATGTACGGTCTGATGTGTCATGTCATAGGAGTTACGACAGATGTTACGCAAATCAAGAGGACTGTCCATAGCTATAGACATAGTCGAGCCGCGGCACGTGATGGACATGAGTCCACGAGCAACGACTCACATGCATCTCATGATCATTCACCTCGCGGCGTGCCTGATGAGCATGACACTCCACTGGCAACATCTGACAGTCATCATGGACCATCGGCCACCTCTAGTCAGCAGCCTGCAGCTACATCCATCAATACTATTCATGATGATCATGAGCAGGCTGGACCATCGACCATCAAGGTTGCACTATTCACTGAGCATGCCTCCACTACTACTACTCATATTGATGTTGTGCTACCACCAGAGGATGCATCCATCAGTACTAGTGATCATGATCATGAGCAGACTCAACCATCGACTGTCGAGGCTGCACCCAGCTTTATTGAGCAGGCATCCACTTGTAGTACTACTATTGATGTTGTTATACTACCACCAGTGCCTGATCCGTGACTTTTATATTACAGTTGTATATTTTTAATATTATATATATATATATATATATATATATATATATATATATATATATATATATATATATATATATATATATATATATATGGTCCATGTATTTTATGTTCATGTTGCAGTTGTACTTAATTTTCATGTCGATGATCACCATGATGTGGCGCCTATTGTTAGGTCATATTAGATATGTTAATTTAATGTTTAGCTTGCAGATAGATGTGTATATGTGATAGCATGAGTTATTTTACATATTGAGATGTATATTTGATGTTTGTGTTGTGATGATATTAATATATAATGTTAATTTGATGTTTGAATGTGTTTATTAGTCAAATATGATGTTTGTACAATGGTTATCATGATCGTGATGATGCTTATTAATTAATTTAATATTAAATGACCATGATATTTATTAAATATTATGTCATGATTGTAATTGTAATTTAAATTTTAATTGTATGTAAAATTGTAAAATTGTATTTGTATTTGTACTTATTGTAATTTAAGTTGTAAATGTATGTAAAATTTTAATTGTAATATTTAATTTATTCTAAAATGATTGTAATTGTATATATGAAAAATTCTAAAATTGTAATTGTAAATGTAATTGTATGTAAAATTCTAAAATTGTAATTGTATTTGTAAATGTAATTTTAATTGAATTGTATATAAAATATTTATAAATTTGTAATTGTAATTGTAAATGTAATTCTATGTAAAATTGTAAATGTAATTGTATATAAAATTTTAAAATTGTAATTGTATTTGTAATTGTAATTTTAATTGAATTGTATGTAAAATATTTGTAAAATTGTAATTGTAATTGTAAATGTAATTCTATTTAAAATTGTAAATGTAATTATATGTAAAATTCTAAAATTGTAAATGTATTTGTAATTGTAATTTTAATTGAATTGTATGTAAAATATTTCTAAAATTGTAATTGTTGTAAATGTAATTCTATGTAAAATTTTAAATGTAATTGTGTGTAAAATTAAAATTCTAATTCTAATTCTAATCGTAATTCATGTATGTGAAATTAATGTAAAATTGTAATTGTAATTTTAATTCTAATTATAATTATTGTACTTTTAATTGTAATCGTATGTAAAGTATTTGTAGAATTTTAATTCCATTAATGTGAAAATTTTAATTGTATTAATGTGAAATGATTTTATTAAAATATTTAAATTTGTAAATTTGCAAATAATTGTAAAATAACAAATCTAGAATAATACGAATTTTTGTAACATAATAAATTTTAGAAAATAATGAAAATAAATTCATGTACTTTATAATTATCCTTATTTTATTATGATCTTACATACAAAAAAAAAAAAATTATACAGTCCAGTGCGCTTATCATCCTAACACGCACCGGTGCGTCGTATAAATAAGACGCACCGGTGCGTCACAACTCTTCTGCACCGGTAACGAATAAACGCAAATAAAAAAACGCAACTCTATTTTCTTTAAGTGAAAAAAAAAATGGCAATTTGAAAAATGGGCAGCAAAATATTTTCTAAAATATAATTTCATAAAATAATTCTTTAAATACTAAACACTTTTCATTATTTCACTATTTTTGCTAAAATTTTCAGCAAGATATTTGCAGGAGACAACTTGGAGCAAGAGAGCAGGAGGGCACTGTGGAGCAGCAAAATACGTTCGAACAGAAGTATTGAGACAATCAGAAACCAAACCTCTAGCGATTCAAACCCCGTATCATAGAATTTGAAACCATCTCGTGATTAAATTTGATTATTTTTTTTACTTTTTTCTACAGTTTTATCCATTTTTACCCTAAACCCTTCATTTTTTTGTTTTTGCCCTTTCTTCTCCCTGTTTCTATGATTTCAGAATTAGGGTTTTTCATTTTAGATTGACGTCCAACTCACGGGATGACTTGCATAGTCGGATCCCAATCCATTCAGCCATTGCGTGAATTTTTGAAAAAATGGATTTTTCTTTATCGGTGCACCCTGCATACTATACCGCACCAGTGCTCTGTATTATATAGCGCACCTCGAAAGTACTGTAGTAAAAAAAATGAAAACATTTTTTCTAAATCTATGCGCCAAATCTGAAATAGGGCACCGGTGCTCCATTTAACTAGGAAAACATTGTACGGTGTATTACACCATTTTTGCAGTGCGTTTATAATACCCCACGCATAATTAGGTCTATTACACTATTTTTTGCGGTGCGTTTACAATACCCAATGCACCATATGGTGTATTATATTGTTTTGCGGTGCGTTGTTAATATACCCACGCACCAGCAGCGGTGCCAACCTCGTGAAAGGCGCATCGGTACCTTGAGATTTATTTTCTACCCGAAAAGTTGAGAATTTATTTATAAATACATTAATGAATGATATGGTATAGGTTTCAAATTGATAAAGAAATCTCTGACAAGAGATCAAGTAACAAAAATACTGTTAACACATCAAGAAAAGCAAAAAAGACAAATTATTTGTAAATTCTTTATAAAAAATATTATTTTTGAAGTAAATGTAAGTTTAACTAATATGTATTGTTTACTGTGTATCATGCAAAGCCACAAAATGACGAAGCTCGATATGATTATTTATGATCTAGGACCAGAAGAGCGTAAAAGTTTAATGAAAAATTTGCAAAAGGATGAATCAGGTGAATGAAAAAATACTATCGATCCAATTTGAGTTTATTTTTTTAATTATCATTAATAATATACTTAAAATTATTAGATAACATGTATCAAGCAATCTACTAATTCACATTTGTTTAATGTTGTACAGGGACCAACAACTCATAAAAGGAATGTTGTTCTAAGAAAAGAAAAGAAATAGAACATGCAAATGAAAATCAATTGCTCCTTAGCTCATTTGGAGTGGTGTTGGAAGTTAACGAAAGGGGAAAAACTTTTACAAAAGTTTGAGGGATCTAGTGGAACGAATGTATAGACGTTCTTTCCAACAACAAAAACGTGCTTCAAATGTAATATGTAATCATTGAATTTTTCGATCTTTAGGTACAATAAATAAACAATTTAGCATTAAATATTAATTTTCAAGAATTTTCTTGCAAAAAAGAAAAGAAAATGAAACCCATTCAGCACATAAAACAGGACAACAAGGAAGAAAATGATTGATCTCTATGTTTGTGAGTAATTATTACTTCCTTATAAAAACTTAACTAGATTTCATTTTTGTATTTTTTAAGTTGTTTTATAGAAATCATCATTGAATGTCTTCAAACAGGTGTTAACATACAAAGAAGAACCATCAGAAGAATTGATTGAAATTGGGTTAAATATGGGTTGTGAGTATATGTTGGCATATTAGAATTTAATTGTGGAATTTGTAAGAATCTATCAATCTTGTTTTACTTAGCTCCGTCTATAATTAATAGAACAAAAACATCTTTTATATTAAATAATGATTTGTTATGGGGTATAAAACTTGCAGGAAACAAAGTATGGAACTGCGCCAATAGATGAAATTTTGAAATATGGCATGGTACATGGTTTTGAAAGAATGCGTATAATTTATGAGTCAATTGTTGCTATGGTACGTCATTTTTATTTTCGATTTACATTGATGTATTTTATTTAATATTGAAATTTTCATTATTTTCATCAATGTATATACACTCATTTTAGTTTATTTTTAAGTTTGTAGATGGAAGGTGAAGAAGAAGAAAAAATCAACGTCATGAATACAAAATTCCTGAAAATAACCCAAGTCATGGAAGTAGCTCTAGCAGTGACGGCAATTCAAGCGAATAATGATGATCACTATGTTTGGATATCAAAGCAAGGCATTTTATTTTTTGAAATATGTATGTCTATGAAATCAGACATTTTGTTTAATGTAATGGACATAGTGTCCCAATTGAAAGACAAAGGGATACCAATAACTGTCCCATTTTGTATGATTAAGATTGTCTTTTATATATATATATAAAATATGTTTTAATTTATTCTATCGCATTCTCCATTTTCATTCTCCATTGTCGTTCTCAAATGCACTAATAAAAATTTAATTCATATGAATATTGTTATAATACATATATGTGTCGACTTTTGATGAATAATGAATTTTAAAAAACCACAATAATTATGATATGATATAACAAATTAATCCAAACATCACATTCAAATGCATTAATAAAAATGTAATTAATATGAATATTGTTATAAGATGTGTCGACTTTTGATGAATAATGAATTTAAAACAATTAAAATAATTGGACTGTCATAGGTCGATGTTTCTAAAAAATACAACATGAAAACCGGTGTGTGTCAATAACTGTACACCGGTGCGTTTATGTGTCTATATGCACCGGTGTCGTTATACGATCTATGGGCACCACACAAATACCGATACCAGTTATCAATATCGGTGCATTTGTGTGATACTGTGCATCGGGGCGTTTTCATATCTATAAGCACCGGTGCATTTTTACGATCTATGGGCATCGCACGAATACTGATACCAATTATAAATCTCGGTGCCTTTCTTTGATATGGCGCACCGGTGCGTTGATACGACCTATGGGCACCGCACAAATCCCAAGACTAATTATAATGGCCCCATGCGTTGTATGACCAACACTGCACCTGGTGCGGTTTTACACCTAAACATCCCGGTGCATTGGACTGACACATCCCCAGGGCACTGTCGGCATGTATGCACCGGTGCGTTAAAGGCAGAGTAGCGCACCGATGAAAAAACATCCGTAATAACCTTCGTCCACCCATTTTTTTTTAGTTGTGTTTAATTTTCGTTAAAAGCTCTGCCAAAACCTCTGTAATCATAAACATATGTTGTAGCAAATGTTTTTTTGATAATTTTGGCCAAGTTTATAACACTAAAAGCCTCCTTTATAACCTCCGCTAGAGGGTCTTTTCCTTGTAGTGATGTTCTGATTCTGAGTCAAAACTGGACAAGGGGAATGAAAAATGGAAGCATATCATTGATGCGAAACCCAATGCCACTATTTCCACCACTAAGCTCTAGAGGGGGGAGCTTGAGGATCCAAAGGAGGGAGAGTGCCTCTTCCATTCCCAGATGCGGGGGAAGGGTTATCCACTGCAATACCTTATCGATAGTGGAAGCCAAAATAACCTCATTTCAGCATAGGTCGTGAAGTGGTTTAGCCTACCGACCACAGCACACCCACATCTGTATACCATCTGGTGGCTTCACCAAGGAAGACATCTCCACGTTAGCCATTAGTGCATCCTTCCGTACAACATCAAGCCCTTCACAGATGAGGTACTATGTGATGTTGCTCCTCTTAACGTGTCTGATGTATTATTAGGCCAACCATACATGTGGAAGTGACATGTTGTGTATGAGTCTAGGTCTCATTCTGTTATTACTACTTTAGGAAATAAGTTGTAGAGGATATCGGAGGTAGTAACACCTTCCACCATCTCTTTGAGTACTACAAAGCAATGTAGTAAGATTATTTCCCAAACCAGGATTTTTTTTTCATTACGATTCACCCATAGGGAAAGAACAATATCATGGCTGCAGCCTCCAAACAGGGCTCTCCTGCTCGACAAAAATAGATGGAAAAAGTCGTGGAGTAATATATGGACATTTTTTTACGCCTACAAGGGTTCCTTTACACTGTTTGGTCAAGCACTCCATTGATCTGAACCCAAGTGTGTCATTACCTAATGGGACAATCTAACGATGATTTGTTCTAGAGAATGATGAAATCAAGAGGAAGATCCAAGAGCTATTGAAGAAAGGACACCTCTGGCCAAGCTCCTAACATGTACTATCTAAGGCTGGTAAAGCAACCAGATTTATTGAACTCATCTAACACGTCTACCAGCAGGTCCACAACATCGTGGATAAATCCAATTCCTGGTACAAGCGTCGACGCGATCAACATCGAGTTCCACAGAAGTTCCAGGTGGGCAACACATTTTAGTTGCATTTGTAGAAAGAACGCCTGACTGGAGCTCGTCAAAAGCTCATACCACTCTAATATGGGCCTTACACCATTATCAAGGTTGTGGGAGACAATGAATTTTAGCTCAGCATTCCCCCATTCCTTGGCTGGCACCCAGTGTTCAATGTGGAACACCTTCGGCCATACTTTCCACCATTACAGGACATATCCGGCATTGCAAATAACTCACACCAACAGATTTAAACCCTTACTGCATGGAACAAGCCACAACTGATTGGATCATGGACACACAAATCAAGGACACCCGACAGTAAAGGATCCAACTATATTGAGTTTTCAACGCAAGCCAACTCCTTCACTAGGGCAAGTGGCTCACCAAGGACCAAGTTCAGCAGAAGTTTCCTCATCTCATGGAGGAACTCAACGCAATGAGGACCATTGTTTCGTAAGGGGGGAGGAATGCTCCAGGTGGATATTGGTGTCCACCCGTCTATTCCACTTGGACCCCCACCATTGTTTCTTTTAGTTTTCTAGTTTCCTTAATTGTAGCATAATTAACTATTTTTGGCATTGTTTCGAGCCCTGAACTTCCGGAGCCGTTTTGAGGCCCTAAACAACATTTTTTTGGAAAATCAAATTCGGATAGATCTTTCTAATGAGGTATCTTACGCACCAAATGGAGATAATTTGACCAAGTTACGACCCTAGGAAGTTGGCTGCCCAACTAACCCCAATGGGGCCCATAAACTCTTAGTGTTACATCTCCTCGGGTTATAGTTTTCATTGTTTATGGTTTTATCTTATTGTTCAATAATAAAAAGGCCCTTTAGCCTCAATGTAACAAAGTTCAAAGGCATGTAGCCGCCACATCTCTTCTCAAAGATAAGCTAGCATCACCCTAGATAATTTATGTCCATTTTGTCTGTAAGCATATTTCAATCATTTGATAATAATGAAATTAAGTTTTATGTCTAATGCATCTCTGTGTTTATGTTTATTTATTGCATTCCTGCATAAATATGGACCAATAGATGACTTGGATGGAAGGTGTTTGTTAAAGGGTGAAAACTCAAGATGATGGTGCTGAAGTGTCCTTTGCTGCTCTATTCAAATCTACAATGAATACATCTATTCATGCATTCATCGTTGACAAAATTATCATAAAAATGATGGAAAATATGAGTTGAGTTTAGATATCTCTACCTATGCAATGGAAACATAAATACCTCTAAACCTACAACATGTTCATGATATTCAAAGTAAAAACTATCTAACTTTGCCAAGAACGCATAAACTGAAAAGATATTTGGCTTGTGGTGGAAGACCTTTCTCCTCAAGCTCCAAAAAGAGAAGTGAGAGAGGGAGGCTTAGTGCACAATTTTAAGGTTTTATATGCTACCAAACATGTAATGAAAGAATCAGCTACTAAAACATAAAAGAAAGGCACATCTATAAAAGAGAGGCTGAGGCCAATGGATTGGGACCTAACCCACAAGCTCAACTCCCTAAAGTCAACCCAGTGGAGAAGAAACCAAATTATCATCTTATTTCATAACCAGTATTTTACATGAACAATGAAAGTTAGAAATGTCTAATACAAAAGCCAAGAGTTCCCTAGTTGTATCCAAAATTCAAATCCTAGTGAGCTCTTGCTCTATATTATTTATGCTAGAGGGTAACTACCAACATCTCCCTAAAAAGTAGGTCGTTGTTCCCTTGGAACTCGAGAGAAGTGGAGTTTGGGTCCCTTTGATCATTCACTTACTTGGCTGCCTCTGATTTTGAGTTGTTGGAGAAGAATATTGAAGAGATATTGGTTTCCTTTAGGAGTTAAAAAGGTGGTCAACGTCCTATAATTACTCCTTATTGTCTACGCTGAGCCCTGATTATGCAATATTTCTCAAAAATGGAATTATTCCATTCATTTTCCTGCATTTAAACGACATTAGGCCTCGAACCATGAAAACCATTAATACACCATCCTCACTAAGCAAAATATGACAAAATGCAATTAAATGTGTGTGAAAGATAATAATTAAGATAAAAAGGTGACAATTAACCCCTTAGAATATACCTAATGATGGTGCTCATTAGTAAGGATGGATGAGAGAGGTATCCCACTAAGGTTTTGGATTAAAGGTATTCACATAGCAGTAGTTATTTTGAATAAATATCACTTCTGGAAAAACAGTGACAAAACAACCTACAAACTATGGTACAATAATCCAACAATAATACAACACTTCAAAGTGTTTGGTACAAAGTTTTACATAAAGAATAATGATGATAATATTGGTAAGTTTGATTCTAGAGCAGATGAAGGTATATTTTTTAGGTACTCACATAACAACAAAGGTTACAAGTTTTATAATAAAAAGAAAAGTATTTGATTGCAACAATGTGAGAGTGGATGAGTATACTCCTCTTAAAGACAAGAATCCTACAAATATCAACTCAATTAATCAGGCCATCAATGAAGATGATGATGAACATATTGAAGAAGAATCCAGTGAAGATGAAAAGAGTCCTCAACCAAAATATCCCTCATGGTATGTTCAAAAGCATCATCCTGCTAATCATACTATAGGTGATTTGGATGCAAGAGTTCAAACAAGAAGAAGAATAATGCACACTTCAGATCAGGCACATATAGCTCTCTTGTCCATGATTGAGCCAAAATATTTTTCATGGGTAAGCAAAGATGATAATTGGCTAAATTCCATGATGAAGAGTTAGATCAAATTGAGAAGAATCATACTTGGGAATTGGTTCCAAGACCAACAGACAAAAAATTCATTGGAACAAAATGGATCTTCAAGAATAAATTGAACGAGGATGGAAAAGTGGTGAGAAGTAAGGCCAGATTAGTATGCAAAGGTTATGCTCAAGTTGAATGATTATATTTTGCTTAAACCTTTTCTCCTGTAGCTATATTTGAGACTATCAAATGTTTTTAGCCTTTTCAAGTCACAAAGTTTCATATATATCATATGGATGTAAAATCAACTTTCTTGAATGGTGAGCTTGAAGAAGAGGTTTACATTGAGAAACCTAAAGTATTTTAACTGTCAGATAATTCTAATTATGCATGTAGGTTGATAAAGCAATTGTATGGTCTTACAAAAGCACCTAGGGAATGATATTCCATATTAGATAAATATCCACTGCAATGTGGATTCAAAAGAGGAGCAATAAACAACAACTTACATATTAAATTTGAAAATGGTTTTGATTTGTGTTGTTTATATTGATGATATTATTTTCGGCAGTGATGTAGATGAAATCAATCAAAAGTTTGTAGATGATTTGAATAATGAATTTGAAATGTCCATGCTTGGATAAATTTCATACTCCTTGGTTTATAGATTACACAATCAAAAAAATAAATATTAAACTCCCAAGGAAAGTACCTCAAAGTACTAAAGGAATTTGGAATGGAAGAATACCCACTTGTCAGTACTTGAATGGCCATTAGATGAAATCTCAACAAAGATAATGAGTCACCTAAGTTCGATCGGACATTGTATAGGTCACTTCTTGGCAACCTCTTATATTTAACAACTTCAAGACCATATATTACGCAAGTTGTTGGTGTTATTGTAAGATTCCAATCAGCCCCAAAACAAATTCATCTCCTCGCATAAAAAACAATACTCAGATGTTTGATAGCTACAATGGCTTATGGATTATGGTATCACTGAGGTAAAATTTTCTCATTAATAGCATATGCAAATGAAAATTGGGAAAGAAATGTAGATTACAAGAAAAGAACAAGTGGAGGTTAGTTGTTTCTTGAAGAATTCCTAGTGGTATGGTTGAGCAAGAAGCAAACATTAATTTATCTCTCTACTGTAGAGGAAAAGTACATTACACCAACATCTATCTGCACTCATATTTTATGGATGGAGCAAACCTTGTATGATATGAAGGTAACTTATGTAGATAATATTCCCATTATATGTGATAAAAAAGTGTTATCAACATATATAAGAATCATGTTTAGTATTCAAAGAATAAGAATATTCCCATCAAGTACCACTTTCTTAGAGAAGAGATTGAAAATCAAGTTATGAGACTAGAGTTGATCTAAATGTGATAACTTCTTATTTCTAATACAGAGATGGACTATAAGGGCATTTACAGGATATGTCACCTTTCAAAGAAAGGATGAGCTCCCGAAGCTACCTGGACCTTTATAGACTCTGCCTAAAGAAATCATAGAAGTAATCACTAATGATCTAGAAATGAAACTACTTGTTTTCTGATGCAAGGTATTCATTATCCATTAACATATGTATGCAAGATTTTTAATATGTTTTGCAATTGGAAAAAAGTGACTTTGATGAGTTTATTAGTCTTTTTGTATGTAGGAGGCTTATTTATTTTTATTGTTTAACATATTTAACTCTGAAAATAAGTAGCAAATAAATCACAAAATATAACTCAACATATGATAAGGCAGTTCACCCCTCCTAGGCTACATCTGTCGAGTCCAAGGCCCCAAAATGGGCATGTCCTTGCTCTTATTATGCTCATAAAATGGTTATACAATGTGTAGAAAGCCTAAACATGAGAAAATAGCTACAAAAATGAGTTCAGAGTGCAAAAAACAGTAAGAAATGACTATAATTTCACCTCCAACGGATAACTATAACCCAATACAGTTCTCCAATTCATAAGCCCTGGTAGTTCTTCAAGCTCTCTTGCTGATAAAAAACATGAAGAAATGCTCTAATGGCTCTAAAACTTTCTCCAATGGCTTCGGAATGCTGAGAAGATACGAAATCAAAAAAAAAAAAATCGCTCAAAAAGGATCTCCCTTGAGAAAGATATGGCCAAAACAAATTTTTTCCACTTTGGCCTAAAAAAACTCCACCAAATGTGGCTAACTGGAGTTAGCTCCAGTTAAAATTGGCCATTCCGCCAAAGATGGTGCACCCTCCTAAATAGGCAGTCAGTTTAAATAGTTAGAATTAAATGTTTTAGTGCTGGCCACATGGCCGCATTAACCGCCGGAGAAGAAGTTTGTTAAACCACGTAATACAACTTTAATTGCGGCATATAACTCCAATGGAGCAGTCACATGTATGGTTTTGTGTCGACAGTTATATAAACCATTACTGCCGGTTGGTCTGGAGCCTCCGATTTCGAACGGTTGGTTGTATGTTATACGGGGGCTGGCCCCCTTTGCCGCCACACAACCCTTTGACACAATTTAAATATGTATTGTGGCACCATATGGTTAAGAATCAAACATAGGACGCCCGGTCGAGCCTCTCGGCTAGTAGCGTGGAGGCACTGGTTCAAATTCGGTGCAATACATAAACTTTTGCCACAAAATATTCACCGGCCTGGGGGCCATGTGGCGGTCTCCAGGCCTGCCACGTGGCAGCTCGTGATTGGCCAGAAATATGAAAAGTCAAACTTACATCCAATCCCTGTCTACCACTTGTCAAAATATGATTAGACCAAGTGGAATATTTTGGGGAATATTCCAAGAATATTCCTTATAATATTCTTTTTTTAATAATTCCAATTTGAAGGTCAAACTTGGTCAAACTCATTTTTTGGAGTTTACTAAAAACTTCAAACCTGCATAACTTCAACATAGAGTGTCGTATTTGAGTGTCATTTGCGACTACAAGATCGTATCACCGAGGCCTATTCGATCGTTCAGGTTGCAACCAATTCTGAGAAAATAAAATTTTGAGCATTTTTTTTCAATTAGGACATGATCACTTGATCACACCTCCCAAATGGGAAGCTTTTGGACCCACAAAAGCTCATTGAAATTCTGAAACTGAACTGTAGTACAAAAAATGAGAGAATAAACATCCTCTTCTCTTCAGCCCTTCAAAAAATTTCTTTGCATAGCAAATGAAATTGAACCCAAACTTGAAAGAAATTCACTCTTCCCTTCACTGATGCTGATCCTCCTGACAAGAGCTACTTTTCTTGCACTCACTCAGAAAATTACTGGTGAGAAAATTGCAAAAGTAATCTGAACATCACGTCCTAAATGGACTACAAGCTTCTTGGAAAAAATTTCCTGACTTGTCAACTGAAATACATGCATACAACATCTGAAATTTGCATGTACAAAATGAAGATGACTTACTGCATTAAGAATTTAATCCACTTCTTACCAAGCCAACTCCATGGTGTCTTTTGTTGCAATACACCTTCATGTGAATCTTCCATTTCCACATCGATAATGGACTCCATAGATCCACTTATGCCAAGATTATTTTCCTCTAGCTGCATGTGATTTGGACGATTTGTTGGATGCAAAGTCCAACAATGAGAGACATCATGTCCCTTCCTTTGACAAAATGTGCAAATTTTAAGCACTTTCTGAGAAATCTTTCTTTCCCTTTTTTGCTTCTTGTGTGCTTTCTTTTTCAATCAACATCTTGAAGCAACATGGTTAACTCCACCACAAAATGTGCAACAAACTTTTCTTTCATTTCAACAAGAAAAATGATCATTCTTTGTTGAAACATAATCAAATTGATCATTTGAATGATTATACATATTTTTCTGCATGGAATGTCCATCCTTTTTGTCTTCAAAAGACGATGAACTAGTAGAGGAAACAACTTTCCTTTTCAGACTTTTATCAATGTTCTTGTCTTGAAAACTACTTACATTTGCATGCTCGCCATAAGCAACATGTTTACATACTACTTGTTGCAATGATGGCTTTAAACAATGGAAATCATCCTTAAAACAATTTTGACATATATGTATTTGAGAACTTGGGATAAAGGTTCTCTTAAAATTTGCATTACATGCATTCAAGGATTTGAATTCTTTGCCATAAAACTACTCATATCAAAGACCAACATTCTTGGGTCACTCCACAACTGAAATAGGGTCAACCATGTCTTGTGCATGCTTTCCCAAACCTTTGCCTTCATGATAGCCCATCTTAAACATTAGTTTGGACCCGATTCCCCTTGTATGTTTTTCAAAAGAACCAACACACTTTTCAATAGAGGAAATTGAAGACAAGTTTGAATGGTTTACCTCTTTCTCAGGCATTTTCTTGGATAAAGCTTCTTGAGCTTGAAGGAGTTGTTTCCCCATGCCATGCAACCTTTGTAGAATAATTTCTTTCTCTTCCTTCATAGCCAACGATTGTGCATGAAGCTTAACACTTTCTCTTTGATCCTCAATGAGAATCTGCACCATGTCCTTCACCTTAATGAATTCATTCTTCATGTCATCATTGAAGAATCTCGTGAAGGAGGAAACTTCACTTGTGGAAGAAGTTGACATTATGTAAATGGTCAAAAACAAAAGGAACTTCCAAATAAGTTCTCAAATCTTTCCAAACAATGACAAGCTTTTTTCCCAAATGGCAAGTTTTTAACCAAATGTCTTTTTAGCCAGACTCTCATTCAAACAGCCATTTTACAACCAATTAAACAGTAAGATTAACTGTTTTAACACCTTTTGCACAACAACAAATTCTCATTCAATGCTCAACCTGAGCACAACCAAGCTTAACCAAAGCTCTGATACCAATCTGATCTGAATGTGAGAACTTCTTATTTCTAATACAGAGATGGACTATAAGGGCATTTACAGGATATGTCACCTTTCAAAGAAAGGATGAGCTCCAGAAACTACCTGGCCCTTTATAGACTTTTCCTAAAGAAATAATAGAAGTAATCACTAATGATCTGGAAATAAAACTACTTATTTGTTGGTGCAAGGTATTCATTATCCATTAACATATGTATGCAAGCCTTTTAATGTGTTTTGCAATTGGAACGAAGTGACTTTGATGAGTTTATGAGTCTTTTTGTATGTAGGAGGCTTATTTCTTTTTACTATTTAACATATTTAGCTCTAAAAATAAGCAGCAAATAAATCACAGAATATAACTCAGCATATGATAAGGCAGTTCACCCCTCCTAGGCTACATCTGTCGGGTCCAAGGCCCCCAAATGGGCATGTCCTTGCTATTATTATGCTCAAAAAATGGTTATACAATGTGTAGAAAGCCTAAACAGGTGAAAATAGCTGCAAAAATGAGTTCAGAGTGCAGAAAACAGTAAGAAATGACTATAGTTTCACCTCCAATGGATAACTATAATCCAATATAGCTCTCCAATCCCCAAGCCCTAGTGGTTCTTCAAGCTCTCTCGCTGATAAAACACCTAAAGAAATTCTCTAATGGCTCTACAACCTACTCTAGTGGCTTCATAATGCTGAGAAGATATGAAATCAAAAAAAAATTCGCTCAGAAAGGATCTCCCCTGAGAAAGATATGGCCAAAACAAATTTTGTTCAGTTTGGCCTAAAAAAACTCCACCAACTTTGGAGTAACTGGAGTTAACTCCACTAAAATGGCATTTCCCGCCGAAAATGGGGGCTCCGCTCCAGTTTTAGCGCGCTGTTTAGTTTGGCAATAAATGTTAGGGTTAATGTGGCCACATGGGAACATGTCGAAATCATCGGAGTGGATGGTTTTATAAACCATAGCATTAAACTCTAGGCATAAACCACGCCATGGTTCATGTGAATACAATGGTTTTAAAAACCGTGACTGTTGGAGTTTATTAACAGCCGGTTGTAAGCCCTGAGGTCACAGCCTTGTGGCCATATGGTATGGGGGCTGGTCCCCTTTTGCTGCCACCCATTTAAATTGTAAACTTCAAATAAATATTCAACCGCTCATATGTTACGTCCTGCATGCGTGGTGCAACGGTAGTGGATGGAGCTGGTGGTAATAAGGTCGGGGGTTCAAATTCCTTGGCCTCCACAAAATTTTATATGATTTGTTCTAGGCCACGAGGCGGCCTTCAAGCCTGCCACGTGGCAGATTTCCATTGGCCCATAAAAACAAAAGTCAAACCAACCTCAAATGAACGGAAGCCACTTGTCAAACATTGATTGGCCTAGGTGGAATATTCTATGGAATATTCCCTTTTTAATATTTTTTTATCCAAAGTCAAACTGAGTCAAATTGGGCTTTTTTTTGTAGTTTACTGAAAACTTCAAACATACATAAATTTCACATGCGAAGTCGGATTTGAGTGTCGTTCACGGCGTTGGGATCGTATCACCGAGGCCTATCTGGTCACTTAGGTTACAAGTGATTTTGATCACTTTCAATTTTGAGCTTTTTCCATGGCTTGGACTTGAGCTCCTAATCATTAATGCATGTAGACAAAGTCAAGTTTGACCAAGTAACCTAAGCTAAGATGGAGGATGTGGAACATTAATGAAGATAACTCAGTGGGAATATAGATCTGTTTAGATAGATATAATAAAGCCACATTGACTGTGGAAGAAGACTTTGCATGGAGATCCAGTCAAGGTTGATCCGGTCAAGATTGATCCATTCAAGATTGACTAAATCAAACAACGTTGTAAAAAAATGAGTAAGACTGATGGAGACAACGTAATTTTGGAGGGAGATTCGTTGCATGAAGATGGAAACCCTAATGAGTGGGATCCAAGGTTAGAAGGCTCACATTGTTTATAAGGAGGAGGATGGCAGCCATATGGGGTTAGCTTATGATTATGATTTTATGATTATATGGTCTGTTTAGACATATTTTCTTTCTCTAGCTGTTTAGCTGAGATAGAGTGATGTTTAGCACAAGGTCTTCCTGTTTAGGAATTCCTTCTCTTCCATTGAGTAGCCGTTGGAGGAGCCTTGCACCATATTGTCCACTATCTGGCTTGAGGCCAAGCTTCATCTTCCTTTGACAGTGTAGATCCTATTGAGGATTTGCATGTTTCAGTAAGCTGAAGCAAGTGGAGGCTAGATCTTCAGATCTAGGCCATATCAATACTTATTTTCAGTGGAGAAGTCTTCTAATCCATTGGGAGGACAACATTGAAGGTTGTGAGCTACATTTCCATATCTTGGCTATAGGCCAACATTATTTTATCCCCTACAGTGCAGAAGAAGTCCAGATCTGCGTTATTTCTGAAGGAGCGGCTGCAGGGTGATTCAGTGCACCATTTGGAGAGCTGATTTTCTGAGTGTTGGGGATCTACCCTTCACTTTGGAGATATGTTGGAGGAGATCATTTTATTGTTTATATCATATTAGATCCACTTTCTAGATCTGAATATTTCCATAGATCTGCAGTCTTAGATCTTGGATCTACACTTTGTACATGGTGTTTTGCTGAAAACCCCAAGGGGGATTGATAAAAGAGCTTGTACAGTGCATGGATCTACTGTAGATCTAACTTTTTGTCCACATACTTGCTCTAGATCTGATGTACAACCTACTGTTGTTGCAGAGGTAATAAAATAACGTTGCCATGGTATTCCAGCTTTCATACATGGTTGCAGTCTCTATTTTTGCATGATTTTCAGATATTTATGGCATGGGAGGCATGTTTAACTATGAAATAGTGATTTGTTTTTGAATTCCTTTTAGATCTAGTTACTATAATATCAGATCTAAGGGATCCATGAGCTGCATTTAACTTTTATTGCACATATTTCTAAAAAATGCATTATTTTAGCATGTATTGCTGAGCAGTCCCATTTTGGGATATTATAGAGAGAGTAGAAATGAACCTAAACTAGAGCTGCCAAGAACTCTTCTTTGTTAGATTGAAACAAGCTTCCTAGTGCCGAATATAAAGTCCAACATGGCTATAGAAATATGGCCCTCCTTCGAAGGTTCTAGCTTTATCTTCTAGATTGGAGAATACGACGATGAAAAAACCTTTTGGCCCCAATCTTATGTCAATCTCTCCTTCAAGTTGCTAGGTCTGTTGAACCCACCTCTCTAGTTCTCTTTTCGTGGGCCGACCTCCAATAAACTTGCAAATAAAAGAATGATCCCTCATGTGCTTTCTACGATCTTCCAGACTATTGGACAAGTTTACGAACCTAGGATTTTTGGCTGCTTTCAGGATACACTGGCCTTTCAAATTGGCTTGCCATTGATCCCCTAGAATGGACGACTATTGGTACCTCGAGGTTCCTCCCATTAATTCCCATTTTTCGCTTAATTGAACTGTTTTTCCAAAGAGGATGTTTCGGAAAGAGGGGATCCCCCAACCTTAACACTCATCCTTCTGTATTTATTTGCTGTTAAAAAAACTAAACCAAAAAACTAGGTTGTTCATGACAGTGTCTGCTATAGAGCAGACATGAGCATGCCTGAGTCTCCCTCTGTGATGCCTCAAATTTTCTCCACGGCCTTAGCTCACTTCATCTTTCTCATTATTTAATATTATGTTATTAAATAAATAAATTAAATCTTTTAAATAATTTTTTATTATAACCTATTTATTTTTTCGGAATTTCAGTAATCCAAATCATCGTAATATAGACAAAACCTCCTTAACGTGATAAAGTTCCATAATAAGAATTATGACGAAATTCTCATTTTTATCGTTCTAGATTAATAATGTCAATCCAAATATCATAAAAAGACTTCAATGAAATTCATATTTATGTCGATTGTGAATCACATATTTCTATTAAATTGAAGTTACGTAAATGCTCCTTGAAATTAAATAAAAGTACATTCCATAATATCATAAATATGATAAGATATGTAAAATATAAATTTAATTTAGAAAAAATTAAATAATAAAATTTTCAAATAAACGTGTATACTTTTTAATAAAACCATGGCTTAAATGGACATACAACCAAAACACAAGACCACCCAAGAACCTTTTACCTATTATTTAAAAAATCCCAAAAAAATAAAAAATTCTCATAATATAAAATATTTTTTTTTTATAAAAATCAAAGTTGCTATCCTAATATGGAATGTAGTAGTTACTTTTAATCCTTTATTCATATTATATATATATATATATATATATATATATACCTTTATGGATTGTGTGTATAAATACCTATAATTTACATTCCGGAATATAATCAAAAGTCAAGACACTATAATTTACATTTTATAAAATAATCAAAAGTCAAGACCCACTAAATAATATTCAAGTTAGGTAATAATTAGGCAATTTGAACTTTCTATAAGTTTGAATTAAAGTAATATGATTATAATGTAAAAACATAAAATACCATAAAAACTGCGGGGATCAAACCTGAGAACAAAACGGCGTGACACATTTGACAACTTGCAACTTCTCAATATGAATTTTCTTTCTCAAATATTTGTCCGTTGTCCACGCTTATGGGCTCTTTTTAATCATGTGTAAGTTATTTATGGTTTTTTGGCTGTTATTTTTTCTAATTTGATTTTTTTGTTTTTTTCAATTTGATTTTCTATATACTCTTTTTTTATTATTTAATTATATTTTTTAAGTATTTAATTATATATAAAGTTATTAAGAAGAAAATACACTGAGTTTGGATTATATTTTAAAAGTGCTTTTGTTTGGTCAAGAGTTTATTTTTTTCAGACTTAAATATATTAACTACTCAAGACTTGGAGGCATTTCATGGGAGTGAAAACTCTCTCTCTTATGGACCACTAGTGAGGTAATCTCATGTGGTGTGCTTTTCCTTAAATAACAATTATGAGTCAAATTACATTAAAAAAAAACAATCATGATGACTATTTCCATCGCTCTTATAGACCACTAGTGGGGTAATCCCATGTGTTGTGCTTTTCCTTAAATAACAATGATGAGTCAACTACCACTCAAAGATAATAATCATGATGACTATCTCCATTGCTGATTTGACAACTCAGTTATGATAAGTTTTCTCACTATGTAAAATAAAAATATTACTTAGAATAATTGAAAATGAATAAAAAAACATAACAACATAAAGATTGGTATTGTAATGACATGAAATATATTAAAAAATAGAAAATTGGACAAGAATATTAGTGCAATAAACTATTGGTTATTTGTAAAGAATTTATGAAACCTAGTAGATTTTATCAACATAACATTAATGGGATAATTAGTTACATAAAATAATTGTACATTTAAAAGAATTTTTTTACACATAAAATATATTTACTTTGTTAATTTTTGCTAAGTTCTTATGACCTAACAATGGAAATAGAAAGATGGAAAAATATAAATACATAGAATATTTATGGCTACTTTGCAAATAAGAATAACTATGCTTATTTGCAAGGGTGGTTGCCTAGAAATGACTTATTCATTGGTTTAAGGGACTTCCACAAATAATCAGGTCAAGGTGTATGCCCTCCTTAAGGGTCTAATCTTAGTAAATGTAGACAAACTAGGGATGTTGATTGTCATTTACAACTCAAGTATAATCCTTAGTGTAATGACTTCAAAGAGAATTCATTTTTGATAGTAAGTTAGCATATCATAACAAGGATTCAAAAAGAGATTTCCAAATCCAAGAGGTCTCCATATTCAAGGTTCTAAGGGATCACAGTAGAGAAGTTGAAGCTCTCACAAATGAAGCAAATATGTTAAATGTTGGGGTTCTTCAAAAAATGGGGGCATATTTCCTCAAGCCATCCCCTAACCTCATTTTATTTTAATTAGTCATAAATACATGTCTTAAATTTCATAAACAACAAATGTCATGTCATGGTACTTTGATCGCCATGCAATATCAAGTGAGGGGATGAGATGCAAAGATGAAAAGGGACTTGTTTACTGCCCCGACACATGCTAGACTTAATTTCCAATTGACATTTCTTATCAGGGCTCAAGTGGGATAATGAAATTATGTGGCTGGTCTAAGCACCATTGTCTAGTGGTGGATTACTTTGTGACAATTTTCCTCCCTAGTAAGGTCTACTCTCTATTTTTGGTATGTGTTTTGGAATTTTCATATGGTGCAAAAGGTCCCAATGGTCTTGTGGTAATATTCCATTTCCCTATTCAACAATATTGTGGCTTATATAGTGTTTCGAGTTTTGGTGTTTATATGGTGTTTGGTGCTCTAGAGCTCTTGGTGTTAGTGACATTAGGTTGGTGTGAAAATAAATTTTCTGGTAGTAGATCTTTGTCCCTTCTTCATGTTGCTCTACCCCACTTGGCTCATTTCTTTATGGTAGTGATAACCTAAAAATTACTTAAGTTACATTTGGGGACCCATAACTTTACTTTCTTTTGATTGGGTACTAATTCTAAATAAGGATTACAAAGAGGCATGAGAATTTCATAGAGTGCTCTAAAGACATGATGGGGACCCGTCATTTAACTTCTTTGATCTGAGCATCCCTTAATATATTACAAATATTACGAATTTCATATGGCACCACACATGAATTCAATAGGGAATAAAATCTCAATGTTTTCATTGAGTTTTAAATTCCATGAAAATGAACATTAGTGTGTCATTCATAATGCTATGTTCATGACTACTCTGATTCAATAGACACAACAAATCGAGGTGTTGAAATTAGAATGCTTCATGTACTTGAGAAATATGGTTTGCAATCTTAGAAAAGGTTCACACTCAAGATATAAATTAATTCAACTCAAGAAGACCTCAAGGAATAAGATATTGCATATCATATGAGGGAGAACGTGGATTTGGCTAAAAAGTGTTCTCACCTTACCAACTTTGGACAAGATGAAGACAACGATAAAACATATTTTCCATTAACTTATATGTTTTGTAAATTAACATTTTTTTGCTAGTTTATCCATGACTTCTGGGAGTAGTCTTTGATTAAGAAATAATAACTTAGGGGGATCTAAGCCATCACAATAATTTGGGGATCCCACTCAGTCTAGGCCACACCAACCCGTAACATGGTTGGATATTTTGTATACATAGGGTTTAGAATCAATGACCTTCACTGTAAGCACCTCCTTCCACATTTACCCAAGTTCACTGGTCTACTGGGGTAAACATGTGATGAAGAGTTACTATGATATGACTCGACCTCCTAGATATAATAAGAAGGTGGGGTCGACAACTAGAAACCTTACTAACCTTCCTCATGAGCCACAGGACCCTTAGGAGTTAAACAACCACCCCAGGTGCCCAAACCTTGAGTTAGATTGCTTTTTCACTAACCTAGACTCCCAGTCGCATGCATAAGCCTGCATCAATGTGATTGTAGGCTTCCAGTTGCATGCATAAGCCCACAAGCCAGCGAATCCAGTCCCAATTTCCCATTTCTGTGCTTGAAATCGTGAAATTTGTGCCACCTTTTTAGGTCTAGACTCTAGATCACTATCCAAAACTTGATGAATATTTCCAAACAATAAATAACACAAAGACAAAGCCTCTAACACAAAACTTGATCAAGGACTTGACCTAACCAAGCAAACCATGACGATAATTTCATCAAAAATACTATGCGAACATGAAATCTACAAGTGATCTGAAAATGGGTTGGATAACTTGTTATGCTTTTCAAGAACCTCCCACTCAGTTAAACAAATAAAAGATCTATCTTATAGTTGACTTTTGCAGAATTTTATACTTGAAACATGTGTATGTTTTTTAAACTATTTAAGTGCTTTAAGAACATTTTTTTTGTTGATATTAAACATGTGAAACAACCATATAATGCAACAAATAAACATCAACATATAACAACAAATTTAATCTAGGATTTCACCCGAATATCGTGGGCTACATCTCTTTGAGCTCTTGTCATCTTGACTTGGCTCTTTGGGATTATGGAAAATTTCTTTTACAAGTTACAAAACTTAACTCCAATGATTAAATAAACTGAACCAATGGGTTTAGAATACCATTTATATCCTTTTCATGGTTTTAATCACTCTAAAAAAAAATCTAGGCTTTCTTAGACTTGATTCCTTGAGTCGGTGCTCTTGAGCTGCACTGAGCTTCTCTATGGCACTAACTCCCTCAGAATTATTTTTCTATCCATGAAACCTCACCTATTATCTCCAACACATATCAGTCTTCCAAAATGGACTGATCATTTGCTCAAAATGAGCACTGGCTCCCCAATCTAGGCCTCCATCCACTGTTGACCATTGGCTGCGCAAAACTTCGATGTGGCTCTTCGACCTTCAGAAGTATTCAAAATGATCTGAAAATATTTTCATTGGATCCAAAATGTCCAAAATAGTCAGAATAGACTATTCACTTGGAAAAATTGGCCTCTGACTGCTCCGGTTTCACCTTCAACACCTGGTGGCACCCCCTGGCTCTAGGGTCACTAAAAAATTCTCTGTGGGTTCTAGACCTCTATAAGTCCTCAAAAGCTTCTAAAAAATCCATAAATGGATTCATAATATCAAAATAGTTTAAATTGTTTTGCTGAATAAGGCTTCTAGCTACCCTGGCTAGGCCTCAAACTGTTGTTGGCACTTGTTGGCCCTGGTGGCCCCTAGAACTTCACTGAAGCATATCAGCCTTAAAAATTCCTCTACATGCTTTGAAAACCAGACCATTAGTTCCATAATCTCTAAGATAGTCGAAATTGACTATTGACACTCCAAAATTGGTTGAATCTAGCTCAAGATAGAGCCTAAACTCAATTTGTCCAGTGACCCCTATAAATCCTCCACCAAACGTGGAGAGACTACACATAACTATAGTTAAGTTTGGAAAACTTCCAAAATTTAGTGGCGCGATATAGTGACTGCCAGTCCTAACCATTAAAGGCTACGGTTAAGGGGAGAGGGTGGCCACATGCCAACCCCCGAATCCCGCAGTCACATTAAATTCAGAGTGCAACCCACTCGGCAAACTATGGTAGTGTTAACATTAACACCAGAGTTATCCAAACCATAATCGTTGGCTTCTAACCCATAGAGTTATCACATGTATTGGTGCACGAAATGTTTAACGGTTTGGAGGTGATGTCAGAACGTTTTCCGTCGTGGTTACAATAGATGTTGCGGTTTGTTTGCAGTACATGTGAACACAAAGATTTGATCGCTGGCGGGTTCATCTCAGGCTCCTGGTCGTAGAGTCACGGCCATATGGGAGGGGCTCGCCCCTCTTCTCCCCCAAATAGAAATGCATTCAACCATAAATACAACTAAAGTCCTATATTGGTTAAGAATTAATGGTAGCGCAAACGGTATGGACGCGTGTCTTTCGGGCACGAGGTTCCGCGATAGAACCCAGCGGAGCCCCAAAAATTTTGCCACTCCACTCCTGGGCCACGTGGTGGCCTTCGGGCTTGCCACGTGGCAGCGTCCCAATGGCCAAAACCACAAAAAATATAGCCCACAATGAACCACAACGTGCCTCTTGGCATTCACTGGTTGGCCCAAAAGGAATATTTCAGGGAATATTTCAAGGAATATTCCAAGAATATTCCCTAGAATATTCTCTTTTTTTGAATTTCCAAAAACCCAGTCAAACTTGGTCAAAAGCCAGAAATTGCAGTTTACTGGAATTTTCAAATCGTGATAACTTCTTCATACAGTGTCGGTTTTTCGAACTGTTAACGATGATGGAATCAGGACTACAAGATTTATCCAGTCCTAGGCTCGGTACACTTTTGAACACTTTGAATTTTGAGCTATCACTTAGGTCCTTGATCCAAATCTGATCACACCTCCCCATTAGGAATATTTTGGACCCCAAAAGACTGATTACCTAATTTGTTCAGTAGATGAGAGTACAACACCCTCACTTTGTAGCCTTCATACACTTACCTTGCATGGCTTAGTGCCTTTGAACCACAACTCAAAGGTAGTTGACACTTTCCTTCTTGAATGCTCTTGTCCTCCTGTCAAGACTTGTCTTCCTTGAACTCACCCAAAAATTTCTGGCAAGAAATTTATAGAAGGTAGTTGAACATCATGTTCTTAATCATTGATCCAAGGTGGCTCAAATGAACATAAGTTTCCAACAGAAAACATGCATACATATCTGAAATTTTCATATGTACAAATGGATGTATGTATTACTGTGTTAAGAATTCAAACCACTTCTTACCAAGCCACTTCCACGATGGCTTTTGCTGCTGAAAATATTCTTCATGTGAAACATCTATTCTCACATCAATGATGGAATCTTTGGTTCCACTTTTTTCGTTCTTTCTATCTTCTTGATTCAAATGCTTGGGACGATTAGTTGGATGCAGTGTCCAACATTGGGCAACAACATGTCCCTTCTTCTGGCAATGTGTGTAAGTCTTATGCACCTTGTTTGCAAGTTGCCTTCGCTTCAATTGTTTCCTGTATGCCTTAATCCTCTTCCAGCATTTTAAAACATCATGGTTACACATACCACAATATGCACAAAAACTCTTTCTTCCATTCAAACATGCAGATTTGTCATGCTTATCAGAAACATAATCAACTTGAAAATGGGAAGAATTATACCTCACATGCTGCTTTGCATGTCCATCCTTTTTACCTTCATGAGGAGATGAACTAGTAGAGGTTCCATCTTTTCTTTGAAGACTAACATCGGTAGAACCCGGCGGATGTTATGTGTTGTTGTCTGAACCCGATGGTGAACTCTTGATAGTTTTCTGAACTCTCATGCACGCCATAAGCTGCATGTCTACAATCTTCTTGCTGCAACATAGGCTTCAAACAATGGAAATCAACTTGAAAAAAAACTTGACATGTTTGCGGTTTAGAAATTCGAACAAAATTTCTCTTTGAAGTTGTCTCACATGCCTTCATGGCTTTGGAGTTTTCACCATTAGATTGAACATAACCAAGAACAAACTTCTAGGTCTTTCCTTAACCAAAATAGGATCAATCATGCCTTTTGAAAGTTTGCCTAAACCCTTGCTTTCATAGCCCATTTTAAACATCAACTTGGAAACTATACCTCTAGTGTGCTTTTCAAATGAACCAACACATCTTTCTGAAGAGGAAATTGAAGACAAATTTGAGTGAATTACCTCTGCTTCACGCATGTTATTGGTTAAGGAATCTTGGGCTTGATGGAGCTGCATCTCCATCTCATGCATTTTTGAAGAATTTATTCCTTCTCTTGCTTCATAGAAACTCATTTCTCATGAAGTATAGTGCTTTCTCTTCTCTCTTCATAAGGATTTTCACCATGTCCTTCAGAATGTAGAACTCACTCTTCATCTCTTCATCGAAGAATATTGTGAAGGAGGAGGATTTTGAAACCTCACTTGAAGAAGTTTTCATCATGTAAATGAACAAAATATCTTCAAAAAAATTCACAAATCTTTCAAAAACAATTGACAAAGCTTCTGAACAAAATGTCTGTAGAGTCAAGCTCTTCTTCAAGCAGCCTTTTTTTCAAACACCCTCTTGTGCTTCAAGGATTGCCTTGAGGTCCTTTGAGTAAGGAAGATGACTTCAACCCTTCTTCCTTCTTGTCCTCTTCTATAATGTCTATCAGTATCTTTCCCTTCACCTCTAGCAAACTCAAACTTGTAAGCAACATTCAGTTTGCAAACAGTCAAATTCTTTAATAGTGCAAACACCTTTCAAGTCAACAAGAAAACTTGTGCTCTGTCAAGCAAGCAACTTTGTGCTCCGTCAAGCAAGAAACCTAGTGCTCCGATACCAACCTAATCTAAAAATGGGTTGGATAACTTGCTACACTTTTCAAGAACCTCCCACTTAGTTAAACAAATAAAAGATCTAGCGTATACTTGACTTTTGCGGAATTTTATACTTGAAACAGGTGTATGTTTTTTTAAATTTTTAAGTGCTTTAAGACCATTTGTTTTTTACTGATATTAAAAATGTGCAACATCCATATAATGCAGCAAATAAAAAACAACACATAACATCAAATTTAATCTAGGAGTTCACCCGAATATAATGGCGTACGTCTCCTTGAGCTCTTGTCATCTTGACTTAGCTCTTTGGGATTATGGAAAATTTCTTTTAAAATTTACAAAAATTAACTCCAATGATTAACTTAATTGAACCAATGGGTTTAGAATACCATTTATATCCCTGTCATGGCTATCATCACTCTGAAAATAGATCTAGGCTTCCTTAGACTTGATTCCTTGAGTCGGTGCTCTTGAGCTACAATGAGATTCTCTATGGCACTAACTCCCTCAGAATTATTTTTCTATCCATGAAACCTCACCTACTATCTCCAACACATATCAAACTTCCAAAACAGACTGATCATTTTCTAAAAATGAACACTGGCTCCCCAATCTAAGCATCCACCCACTGTTGGCCCTAAGCTGCCCAAAATTTCCCTGTGGTTCTTTGACCTTCAAAAGTCTTCAAAAGGCTCTAAAAATACTTTCATTGGATCCAAAATTTCCAAAATAGTCAGAATATACTATTCACTTGCAGAAATTGGCCTCCGGCTGCTCTGGTTTCACCTCCAACACCTAGTGGCACCTCCTGGCTCTGGGTCACTGAAAACTTCTCTGTGGGTTCTTGACATCTAGAAGTCCTCAAAATATTTTTCAAACTCCATCAATGGATTCAGAAGTATAAAAATAGTTGAAATAGACTATTGGTTTGTTGAATAAGGCATCTAGCTTCCCAGGCTAGGCCTTAAATTGTTGTTGGCACTTGTTGGCCTTGGTGGCCCCTGGAACTTCACTGAAGCATATAGGCCTTCACAAGTCCTCTAAAAGCTCTACAAACCACACCATTAGTTCTATAATTTTTGAGATAGTCGAAATTGACTATTGGCACTCCAAAATTGGTCGAATCTAGCTCAATATAGAGCCTAAAATCAAGTTTTCTAGTGAACCCTATAAATCCTCCACCAAATGTGGAGAGACTGTGTTAGTCATCAGTATTTTTCTCTATATTTAGATGAATATAGGATGTTTGTATCTTTCTAAAAATAATATTCCCTAAATATCTTGAGTTTTAGAAATCTCACAGCCTTCATTATCCTTATAAACCTATTTTCACTATTCCTCATTTGGTCTTCTCAAAGTCACCCTGTTGCTCCTAAAACACTCCTTATGGGCTTATACCTCTCATTTTCATCCTCCTTCCCTGCCTATAACCTCATTTCTCCATTTTCCCCCTGCCAATAGACTCTATCCTCCCTCTAGGGTTTCTTGTTGCCAACTCATTCCCATGTCTCTTTGGGCATTATCCTATAACAATACTCAGTTTTCACTTGAAAATCTCCAAGTCAAATTTTAGTCAAGGTTAGGTCAAAGGACAGCCCCACTAGGTCATTATGGTTTTTAAATTTTTTTTAGGTCATCCTTGGATGTTTCAAGCATTGCTTTTCCTTTTCTAGAATCTGGCTCAGATGTAATAGAATGTCAAGACATGGTTATTCAAGAAGGACCTAAAATATGCAAAGAATATTGCCTTATCAGTTCAGAGTCTGCAAATGAGAAAAATGGAAAATTTTTGGCACTAATGCAAGAGTGCTGAAAGATTTATTAACAGAAGGTATTGATGAGGTAGACTGTCTACTCCTGAATGAAAACAACTTACAACAAGGAAAGAGGAAACACTTGGTCTTGAAGATGACTAGGGTTACGAACTGGTTAGTCCGTTTGAATGCCAAAGCAGTGATCACTTGCAGGAAAAGACATGGAGGAAGCACACAAGGCCCAACATGAAGAAAGTATATCAAAGAATATTGATGAAATATGGAAAAATGTGAGGTGATCTTGACAGAAATGAATGAACCTTAAAGGGATATAGAGAACTTAGAAGACAACACTGATGATTGCTGAAAAGAACTATAGACAATTAGGGTTTTGAAGAAAATGGCCAGAGAAGGTGGAAAAGATAATTTGAGTTTTATGGTGGAAAATACAGAATATTTTGAAGATGCTACTTTGTGTTTGAATCCCAAACTTGTCAAAATGAACTTGCCATGCCTTAAGGAGCAAAAGAAAATTCAACTTCATAACTTCAACAACCTGCAAGGAAAAAGTATCAAAAAGGGTTAGTGAGAAAAGAAAATGGACTTGAGACATTAGAAAGTGGGTTTTAAAAGTTAAATTAAATCCATAAGCCTATAAAAACCCATTTCACACTTCAAATGAATCATTGTTGCCTTGCAAAGCATTAGAAGTTTCAAGGAGAGAAGAATTTGTGAGTTTGCTGAGCGAATTTGGGAAAATCTTCATAGCGTTGCGTGCTTGGCTTGGCGTTGTGCACCTGGGAGTTGGTGTTGCATGCTTGACAATTCCCCCCCCGTCCCCATACATTTTCTAAAGGTGTTTGTTAGATCCTTATATTACTAGTATAGTCCCTTATTATTGTTAGTGTAACCCCCTTATTGTTATTATTGTACCCCTGTAACCCCCATATTGTTATTATTGTGCCCTTAAATTATTATTGTTAGGTCGGCTAGGATTAAATTTTGGCCCATGGACTCCTATATATAGAAAGTAGTTTCTGTAATTTGTATCATCCAAGAATTTTTCATTCATGTAATGTATTGTAGTTTTCCCCCTCGAAGTGGCTTATTTCTAAGGTGTTGATATCTCTTTTCTTCTCTTTTTGGAGCTGGATTCACAACATCGTTGCATTCCTGGGAGGTAGAATTGAGCGCTTTGAGGAGCGTTGTGCTCTTTCCCGAACAAACCCTATGCTAAAAACCCTTGGTGTTGTGCACCCAGAACTAGCGCTGCACACTTGGGATTGGCGTTTCGCCCTCAACATTGGCACTGTGTGCTTGGATAGAGAGGGTTTTTCGCTCTTCTAACCACTCAAATCACCTTCAAGTCTTTTCTCAAGTCTTCTAATGCATTGATAAGAGGTAAGTGCATACCATAACCCATCTTCAAGCTATTTTGGTCATCATTTAATTGAATGGAAGTGAAACCCTAAGAAGAAACCCTAAGTATTAAGCTTGAAATCACTGTTTTACCATTAATTCATCCTCCTTGAAGAAAATTGGTCATAAGTAGGGGTCATTATATTGCTTGAGGTTTTTCATTCATATATTTTTCCCATTTCACACTCATTCCCTTCATTTGCAAAACTACCATTTCATTACTCTCCCTTCATCCCATTTCACATCAGCCCTAAGGTTTCCAAAATAGAGTTCAACATGTTTGAAGGTGAAGATAGTGGTGGTGAGGCCCAAATTCCAAGAAGGCATGATCACAAGGGAGGGAAGATAAAAATATTTTAACCCCTCAATACAAAGGAGCTCATGGCATCTCCTCTTACTGTTTCCTGCTTCAAACATGTAGGCTGCTTTGAATTTTGTGAAAAGGTACAGCAAGTCCAAAACCAGCTGGAGCTAACAAGACTATTCATTATCAATTTTCATGACAAACAAGTAAATATTGCCGAGGTCACCTTTGAGTTGTCTACCAATGCCATTGCAGATGCTACAGGAATACCAAGTGTGGGAGAAAATTGGTTCAAGCAAACAAACCTAGACATGAGCTATTTTGAACCATATTTAAAACCTAGGTATAAAGATCATCACAAGTA
Source organism: Pinus albicaulis (assembly GCA_034641835.2). Taxonomy (NCBI): domain Eukaryota; kingdom Viridiplantae; phylum Streptophyta; class Pinopsida; order Pinales; family Pinaceae; genus Pinus; species Pinus albicaulis. The sequence goes on from CM076580.1 coordinate 1,260,368,892, forward strand.
CATATTCCCTTTTTCTCATCTGCTTGATAGATATGCACCTATGATGGGGATAATAATGAAGTATTTCACATGTGAGGGAAGGTTTTCCCGCCTCTACTCATACCACATCTGGCTTCTTATGCATTTCACTAGGGTTACGATGCTGCATATACCATATTACATTTTTCGTAGCATTGATAAAATGGCATACATAGTGCAAAAGAGAGATTATCCTCAGCAAATGCAGAACCTATTTCATCATTCACTCATTAATATGGTTGTTATGTATAAGCTCCAACAGAAATATATTCCATGGGATACCTTCATTTCACATGAGTTTTTCAGTACTCCACATGGCCATCATCAGCAAGATATTCCATCATCTTCCCATCCTCCCATATCCACTTCTCCATCACTTCCTGATGTTCATACATCACCATCCACTCACATTCCTTCACCTCATGATGAACCTTCCACATCACCTTTCCACAACCCTTCACCCTCATATCATGATGATAAAGCATCAAGCAGTGATGAGAACCTTGAAACAGATGGCACTGAAATGAGTGACATAGAGCCTTTTCCTTTAACATACAAGAGGGGCTACATGCATGTTTTTTCTGCACTTGAGGTGCAAGGGGCCATGCCTTCTTCACCAACAAAACAAATTGATAAGGGTAAGGAAAAGGTTGCAGATCAGGTCATTATTGAAGAGGAGGATACACATGAAATTGAGCAAGAGTTTCAACTAATTTACCTTGAAAATGAGGATGAAGAGAGGATCACCAATATCCTGCTCAAAAGCAAGGATGCCAAGATTAGTGAGCTACAACCTAATCTTGGTAGGGAAAAGAATGTGATCAACTATCTTGAGTTAGAAAACTAGCAGTTGGAAACAAAGCAGGCCATCAGTGAGGTCAGAGAAATCAAAGCTAGGAAAGTGGCCGGAAAGGCCAAGGCATTGCTAGATGATAATTTGGGCACTTTTGATGATAGTGAAGATTAGGAAGAACAACTTCCTAGGAAGAGGCCAAGGACAATTGGGTTGAAGAAGGCTTTAGCCCAGGAAAGGCAAAGAGAGAAAGAATTGGCAGAGAAGCTCACTCCAAGTGAGCTTCTTGCCATGGAAATCAGCTATGATAGATAATATTGGCTAGAAAGGGCCAATTTACACCTAGAGGATCAAATAGATAAGGCCAAGAGAGACACTGACATGTAGATATAGATGGAAAGACATTATGCCATGAGGAACATAATTGTAAGGGCCAAGCTCAAACAAGCCCTTACAAAGATTCAAGAACTAAGTGAGGAAAAAGAGAAAGAGAATCTTGATATCCTTGCTGATGTGTCCCTCCAAGCATCCTAACCATGATTAGAAAACTAATTTCCAAATTTTGGCAGTTTGTGCACATTTTTTATTTTTGACAGTTTGGCTTGCAGAAAATAGGGCCAAACGCGTAGTGCCAATGGCACTGAAATCTTTTTGAGGGAAATAAAATGAAAAATGGTTTGCATTTTCATGTTCCTCATGCTAAGGAAATCAACCTCAAAAAATTTCAGGGAATTTGGAGCAAAACTGGTCCCTCAAAAGGGCCAAAAACCACCAAAAAGTCACCTTTCTGCCCTCTTTTCAGCATTGGCACTACGCATTTAGCAGTCTTGGGAGAAATGGTTTATGAATAGGCAAATGGGCACCAATCTAGAAACTGAAGGCATATCTGGAAACTAGATAGGACAGGATTTCCAATGAGCTATCATAGAGCTCATTTGGACACCGAGAATGCCTCCAAAACTTAGTTGAAAAATAGGAAATTTTTCTAGTATTGGCGCTGCACCCTTGTACCTTGGAGTTGCGCCCTTGCTAGGAGTTATTTCAAAAGATATTTTGAAGCCTTAAAGTCAACTTTTTTCCAAAATTAGCTGAAATAGTTATGTTAGAAGTTATTTTTTCCATAAATGGGTTTTGGATATTTTTCCTTGGGCCTTACATGGTCTCAAAGGTCAAAGTGCCTTAAATGTGTAATGAATGACATTTTGAAACCCTAGCTAGGCCTCAATTGGCAGATAAATATTGCATGGAGGCTTCATAATTTTTTTGGTTTATTGTTGAGCTCAATATGATATAGATTTTAAGTTGTGAAGAAATTGGTTTTGGAGCTTTGTGACTATCTTGGATTGAGCACCAATGGAGCAAGCATATTTATAGGATTCATGAAATTTTTTAAATGGTGATGTTGTTCTAATTTTACACTTTTCTTCTTATGTTTTCCATATTTTTCATCTTTTCCCTTATGACAGAGTAGAAAATTTAGATTAAGATATGTTGTTGAGAGGCACCTTAATTTTGTCTACCTTCTGTTGTTTAAATGTTTTCCTCTGCTAGGTCTAATTGAAGAATTCTTAATTTCTCTTTGATTCCACTTAGCTTGTTGTATTGAAAATTATTTAATGGATCCAAGCCAAAGAATTTTATGGTATTCCCTTTCCTTTGGTGTAGCTTAAAACATTGTTTTTGAGGCCTTTTCTTTGAATTTTATTGATTAGGGTTTGGATAAAGAAGTTTATGGTTTTCCCTATCCTTTAATCCATATTTAAGAGTCACTTTGAAGGTCTTTTAGAGTCTGATTAAAGAATTTAGGAGTTCCCTGCTCTTTGATCATCACTTGTTTTTTATCTTAAATGTTTTCTTTCTCTGAAGGTAAATAACTAGAGAATTTAGGAGTTCCCTGCTCTCTAGGGTTTGCTGGATTGTTGTCTCAAAGTTTACTTGATAAAGCTAAGTCAAAGAAGTTTACGGTGCGCCCTATCCTTTGATTCTTTCTTAAGCATAGTGCTCTTAAATACTCTTCTTGTTATAGTATATGTTAAAGGATTCTTAATTGCCCTTTAAACCTACTAAATTCACAACTTAATGTTCATTTCACACCCGCATAAGCTACTAAGATCCATTTGGGTTTTTTAACTTTCCCTATGAAACAACCTTGATTTTTTGTTGCACTATTCAGACCTCTCACAGACCCCATATCCCAATGGTTTAAATTTCTCTTACTCTATCTGTTCTTCTTGATGAGAAACCCAACCAAACAAAACAATACAAACAACCCTATCACTTTAACTAGCCTAAAATCAGCATCCTAAATCTATCAAGTCATATCATTTATACAAATATTGAGAGAGCCCTCTTTGTGTTCAGGAAGGCTAGGCCCTAGCACTGCAAATTTTGTTTGATGTTACCCTTGTCTATTTGGTCTTGCCAATCTGACAAATTACAGGGACCTAACATAATCGCGACTCCACCAGGGAATCTGAGTAAGTAACAACTTAAATATTCCTTAAGAACTCACAAATCCCCTGTCAAACTTAGATAAATCAAGTGTTAGCCAAGAATTATATCTGGTTGATTCTCCATACTAAAATAATGGCAAACATACTAGGGACACTCATTAAAAATCTTAGTGTTACATAAAGAACTCACAAAACCCCAAAAATATCTCAAGATTGGTATCCAATTGTAGATGGTGGACAACAAGCAAATCCTCAGACAGTTAGCATCATCCACCTGGTGACTCCACTTGTTTTCAGTAGGCCTGCTGACTCCACTGGTCCTCACAAACTCCTATAGGAATGTATGAATCAATCTTGATAGTATAAAACCCAGCCACATACTGTGTGAATTTAGTAATCTTTTAGATAGGTCTGTTTTTCAAAACCCTTACAAAATTTCAACCTCTCTTTGTTGTGGGTCTGAAATCTGGCTTCACAAAGAATCAACACCAGATCTCACCCTAACCCAAACCCTCCTACTATAGTTGATGACCCAGAAATAATCTTACGAAAAAATTCCAGGAATGAAGATTCAACTATTGTCAGACCAATTCACAAAGCAAGTACTTTTCCTGAAAACCTTACATCCTTGCAAGATACCCAATTTGACTTACACAATAGAAGAAACCTATTCAAAACTAATTCTCAAAGTTGGATAGACCAGATAGACCTTGAGCATACAAGTTTACAACAGAGTCCTAGTAGAGAAGCCTCTCCTTCCACTCCTCCTGATTTTCAGCTTCTCCAACACTTTGACTCTTTTCAGTCCAAATTTGTTAAATATCAGCTAGATACTCTAAGTACATCTACTACCTGTTTGGTCAATTTAGTGTGTCCTAAATTGCTACATTAATTTATCAATCCGGGATTCGTAAGCTGATGAAGTGTGGCGCACTATATGTGCAAGATAACCTATCTCTTACTTTTTGTCGTTTTTGGATTTTTATGAAATTCTAAAAGACAAGCATGGAGACAAATATTCAAGACAATGATGTCCTTCTAATGATTTTCCAAACTTCAAAAGAATTTTAAAACACACAATGAAAAAATTAATTCTTCAAAGAAAATGAAATTGCATCACTATTCTAGTCAAACAAACAATGAACTACTGATCATGAAACTCATTATCCTTGCTGTTGTCCAAATACAAAAGAAACTATGCTTAAATAAATCCAAGAATTGCAACAAAGTAAATCTAAATCAAATTACATCAACTTATATTCTGATCCCTCGCCATTAGTCCAGCTATGGCTTTCGGAGGTAACCATAAACAACTTGAGCAACTTGATATCTAGTTTGCAGAAAAAGAAACTAATATCAAACTACACACTCATACTTCAATCCCTCACCATTAGTCCAACTATGGCTTTCGGAGGTAACTGAAAATGACATGAGCAATTTAATATTTCTAACTTGCAGAAAGTAAACTAATATCAAACTACACACTCATAATTCAATCCCTCACCATTAGTCCAGCTATGGCTTTCCGAGGTAACTGAAAATGACATGAGCAATTTAATATTTCTAACTTGCAGAAAGTAAACTAATATCAAACTACACACTCATAATTCAATCCCTCACCATTAGTCCAGCTATGGCTTTCGGAGGTAACTGAAAATGACATGAGCAATTTAATATATCTAAATCTAACTACTGAAGCAAATGTGCAAGACTGAAATAAATAAAGTAGTACTGGAATTAAACAAAAAAAAAAACTAAGAAAAGTAAATTAGCAGCAGAACAATATTGATTCCATGTCATTAGTCAAAAGATATGCAAATGCCCGGGCTGCCTATTTGTAATCTGAAACAAGAACACTGATCAGTTAACAACAACATAAAACATGAAAGATTATGGACAAAAGTAAAATGTAAAGCATGAAAGATTATGAACAGAGATGAAGCATAAATATCATGAAAGATGCAATGTATAAACACGTGAATGACTTATGGCACAATGAACTTAAAGAAATAAAACAAGAAACTATACAGTAATGCACAAAACCTCAGCGTGTGCAGGGGCCCTCTGCACCAGCCTCGGGAAACAACCTTCAAATACGAATTACGCTTGAAAACAGAGTCTTCTTATATATTAAAATGCAGTCATAACAGAGAAATGATATTACAGCACAGTGGCAACGCAATTACATTACAGATATAACTACTTCCCTAAAGTTTGTGCTGATAGAGACACGTGAACCATCACGTCCAGAGATCCAGCATCATGGCCGCGGTGAGGAGTAAATCTATGAAGAGTGGATGTTGGATTCGGCTTATGGAGCTGTGTACAGGTGTTGATGTGTCTCCCGTAAATTAGAAACGGTCATACAAATCTTCACGTGATGAGAAATAGAGTCCTGTCACCGTGGGACTCTACGGTTGACTTCCACTTGGCCACCTTTGACCACAGCCTCCTTAGGTGAATTTTCCCAAGCCAATAGGACACGATCCATGTCCACATCATTTCTGACTTGCCCATGTGGCTCGATTTGCCTGAAGACACCTGCAACATAGACTTTCACAAAATGGCTGCGGAAAGTTGCAGCAGCTGCGGAAAGTGGCAAGATTCCGCAGCTAAATGAAAAAAAATCTAAATCAAACAGCAGACACAAAACATAGTTAAAAACCATTTTAGATGCTCTTTTACAATTAATATGCAATGATATTGACAACTTAGAAGGTTCAGGTGAATGAAAAAGGTCTAGAAAGGTGTATAGGAAAGATGCAGATTTGAGTCTCAACACTACCCCCACTCATACATCCATTGTGAAAACCACTCCATTTCATCCTCCACCCCCGCTCATAAACCCTCCTATTATAAATCCTCCTTGGGTTCCATTACCTCCCATTATGGTAGCATGTATGCCCCATTGGTACTACCACAACCTTTATTGCCTATGCCACATGAATATCAATCTAAAATCCCTCACTTTAATGGGACTGATTCTACAACTACCCAACAACATGTAGACAAGATGAATGATGCTTTTGACTACCAAGAGATAGAAGAGGAGACTATAAAAATGAGAATGTTTGCCCAAAGTTTAGGGGGAGAAGCAAAGAAACGGTTCAATAACTTAACCCCTAATAGCATTCATGATCTCCCTTCCCTTTATCAAACATTCATAAACAAGTGGGAGATTAAGAAAAATCCTATCAGAGTATGATAACCTTAAAATAAATGTTGGGGAAAGTGTTCAAGACTACTGCACTAGGTTCAATAGTGTATACAATGCACTCCTCCCCACACGAAACCCCCACAAGGCCTAGCCCTAGTAAATTTTCTAGATGTCTTTGATCTGGAAATGGCTTACCAATTAAGAGAAAGAGATCCCCTTACCCTAGAAGACACGCAAATAGGAGCAGTAAGTGTAGAAGCCAATCTAATTGCTAAAAGGGCTAGAATGAGAATAGAAAAGAGGGTTACATACAAAAAGGAACCTATGGCCTCCACATCTGATGCTAAAATTGACAGCCTAGTTAGGACAATGGAAAGGATGATGGAGTGAATAAACTTAAATTAAAGAGCACCTCCTAGGGAAAACCAAACAAATCCTCAAAACAAAAACATAAACCAAAACTTCAGAAGAGATCCTCCTCAAATAATATAAAGAGAAAATTACCAACAAATCAGACCTCCTTTCCAGGAAAACTATGTAGATGAAGAGGAAAGAGAGACTGAAGAGCCAGAAGAAAACCATGTGAATCTAATAGGCTCTGATAGTCAGGATGTTTTTTTTCTCACAGAAGAAAAATAAGGTATGTTTTCCTCAAACCAAACTGAGAGAACATATGAGGATTTTTAAGGGTACAAACTAGGGTTTGAAAATTCTATCATGGAGGTTCATAGGCAGTATGACCTCAGAAGTAGGAAAACCCAAGACATCCCCAAGAGGAAAAAACCAGAAATTTCTGCTAGGAAGACCCCTGAAAACACTCCTAAAAAGACAGCAGAAAATACCAACATAACTGCTAAGAATCCTGATCAAAGCAAAAACAAAATCAGCCAACATGATGGTGACCAAAACTGCCCTAGTACATCAACTAGTGCCCTTGAAAAAACTGCTTTAACTGAGCTTCCAAATAAAACTCAGCAAGCTAAAGTTGTTGAAAAGGCCATGTATGATAAAACTGATCTAACTTTACCAACAACACAGAAAACATTCAATATTGAGAGTGATATTGCCAAGATCAAAATAGCCATACCCCTTACAGAATTAGTGACTCAAGATGTATATATGTCTCAAGTTTTGAAGGCTTTAAACATAGGGAATGACACCGATACTCTAAATTTGACTAATGACAAGACAAAATTATTGTTTGGACCAGAGGTAGAGGGAAAGTTCCAAGAGGGATTTGTGCCTCCATTCTATGTCAGTTTTAACATCCATGACAAAATCCTATACCATGCCATCCTAGATTCTGGTGCTTCACACAACCTCATGCCAAAGGTAGTGATGGAAATATTAGGTCTTGAAATAACCAGATCATGCAAATACTTGTACTCTTTTGATTCAAGTAGAGTTAAATGTTTGGGTCTAATGAAAGATCTATGTGTCAATATGGCACAAATACCAGCTAAGAGCCTCGTCATGGATATTGCAGTGGCTGACATTCCCCCAAAGTATGGCATTCTTTTATCTAGATCATGGGGAGCCATACTCCAATGAACCCCCCAAATGGACATGACCTATGATACCATTCCAGTATTTAACCAAACATGAAGATTGTATAGAGAATCTCACATGAAATACATGGTAAGCAGCCAAGATAATCCAAACAACACCCCTCTGTATTCTATCCATTTAGACCTTGATTCATTTATTTTATACAATGAAGATGACATTAATGAACAAGTAGCTGAAAAAGAGGGAGGGCAAGACCTGTCAGAACTGTCAAACCAAAGACAAAATGAAGAACATAACAGTCAAAACCGTAGCAGCCATGAACAACAACACAATGGAAAATCTGAACTTGAAACTCTTTGGAACATGAGCTTTGATGGCTCTTGTGGAAAAGCTGGTTCAGGAGCAGGTGTTTGGATACATAACACCAATGAGGGCCACTCCTACAAATTTGATTTTCAATGCACAAAAAATATTTTCGAGCATGAAGCTCTTCTCCTAGGGTTACAATTGTTGAAAAGTATAGGAGCTAAGAATATTTCTGTTCTAGGAGATTTTGAGCTAATTATTAGGTAAATCAAAGGAGAATATTTAGCCAAAAATCCTAGACTATGAGAATATAGAAATGATTCCTTATACTTCCTAAAAAAATTTGAAAAATATTAACTTACCTTTGTCCCAAGAGCTCAAAACAACCTTGCAAATGAACTGGCCTTTGCTTCCAACACTTGACCACTGCCTCATGCCAATGAACAATACATCGTAATGGTCAAAAGCATACCAACAGTCCCTGATAACTTAGATTATTGACAAGTTTTTGAAGGTGACAAACACTTTAAAGACTTCTTGCAATCCAAAAATGAATTTGAAATGCCAAAACTAAACTTATATCTTGAAGAGGACTGCTCTGATGAGGAAAAAACACACAAAACAGAGCCACCTTATACTGCTGATGTAAATATGCTAGAACACCCTCATGAGGCAGAATTGTGTGAAGATTTAGAAAAAAGCAACCTTGAGGCATTCCAATGAAAAGGAAACCTATTTCCAAGAGGACTTTCCCCCTTAGAAGAATTTTTTGATTTTAATGATGTTGCTAGGAAGCCTAAAATGGAATCCACTAAAACCGATGTAGAAGAATGCAACATAGATAGTGAGAAAAAACCTAAAATGATAAAACTGTCCAAAACACTACCAGCTCTTATAAAACAGAAATACGTTGATTTTTTCAAACAATTTAATTATGTGTTTTCAAGGGGCTATGAGGACTTAAAGTCCCGTGACACAAACATCATTCAGCAAAATATTCCTCTCAAGCAAAACCAGAAACCATTCAAGAAGAAATTGTGTAGGATAAACCATTTCCTAATGCCTCTGGTTGAGAAAGAAATAAAAAATATGTATGATGATGGAATAATAGTCCCACTCAGTTACTCAGAATGGGTCTCAAACCTTGTATCAGTGAGGAAGAAAACATGGGAAATTAGGCTATATATAGACTTTAGAAATTTAAACAAAGCATTCCTGAAATAAAACCATCCTTTACCTAAGATGGATCATATACTGCAGATGGTAGTAGGCTCCAAAATAATATCTTTACTTCATGGTTTTTCAGGGTATAATCAGGTGCTAGTACTTCCAAGTGATCAGCACAAAACCACCTTCACTACACCTTGGGGCACCTTCATGTATGTCAAAATGCCTTTTGGGTTAATGAATGTTGATGCCACCTTCCAAAGAGCCATGGACATTGTTTTTTCCAAAGAAATAGGCTACTTCATTGTGATATACCTTGATGACATCAATTTTTACTCAAAAATGGATGAAGAACACTTAGCTCACATAGGAAAAGTCTTTGAAAAGTGTAGAAAGTATGGTTTATCTTTGAATCCCAAGAAAACTCTGTTTGGTCTTCAAGAAGGAAAAAATTTAGGCCACATCATATATGAAGAAGGGATTAAGATAGACCCAAAGAGGATTGAGGGAATATTGCAGATCAGTCACACTAGGAACATCAAAGAGCTACAATATTTCATTGGAAAGATCAACTTCTTAAGAAGGTTCATACCAAACCTTGCAGAAATCTTGAGAAACCTTACAAACATGTTGAAAAGAGAAATAGGAGTCAAATGGACCATAGAAGCAAAGAAATCCTTTGAACTGGTAAAACAAGCACTTACCCAAACACTAGTTCTAATCAGCCCTGACATTACCAAGGACTTCTTCATCTTCTCATTTGCATCAGAACACACAATTGTTGCAGTATTGCTACAAAAGAACATAATGGGACAAGAAAAACCCATAGATTTCTTCAGCAAGGCACTAAGAGATGCACCTCTAAAATATAACGTTATGGAAATAAAATATTTTTCCTTAATCAAAGCCTTAAAAATATTTCAGAGTTTAAATCTTGCATTCACATGTCATTGCTTTTGTTCCTCATGCAGTTGTTAAGGACATACTAACTCAGGATCTTGATGGTAAAAGAAGTAAGTGGATTGTTGTCATCTTGGAGTATGATCTAGAAATCAAGCCCACTAAGCTGATCAAAGGGCAAGGACTGGCCAAACTGATGGCTGAAGAAAACTTTCAAGCATTGGACATAAACATGATACATTCCTTAGGTGAACAAGAGGAGGTGGTGACTCCAACTATTGAAGAAGCATTTCTAAACTCACTCTGGTATGCTGACATATTAGATGTGCTTTTTAATCTAAATGCTCCTCCTAGTTTTTCCAAAACAAAGGCTAGATTCTTGAAACTAAAAGCTGTAAATTTTTGCATTCTAGACAAAGCTTTATATTGGAAAAATTCTGTTGGTATCCTGTTTAAATGTTTACTTGAAGATGATGCAGATAGAATCATGCATGAGTTTCACGAAGGATAATTTGGAGGTCATCTCTATTGGAAGGCCACTGCTAACAAAATCCTTAGAGCTAGTTTCTATTAGCCCACTCTTTTCCCTGATATCCACAAGTTAGTAGTGACTTACCATAAATGCCAAGTATTTGAGGGAAAGAGAAAACTACTGCCTTTGCCTTTACAACCTATCAGTGTTGAAGCTCCTTTTCAATAATGGGGTTTGTATTTCATTGGAGAAATCCACCCTGCCTCTTCTGCCCAACACAAATGGATCCTCACTACAACTGACTATTTTACCAAATGGATAGAAGTCATCCCTTCAAGGATTGCCACTGATTTAGTGATCATCAAATTCCTTGAAATTCACATCTTGTCTAGATTTGGCTTTCCAAGAAAAATCATCACTGATAATGTTGTTGCATTTAAGTCCAAGAGAATGGTGGACTTTTGCCACAAGTATCACATTAAATTAGGGTATTCTACAGCTTATTACCCTCAAGGTAATGGGTTGGCTGTGTCCTCTAACAAAATCTTTGTAAATATTATCAAGAAATTTCTAGAAGAGAACAAAAAGTCATGGCATAGCAAATTGGTGCATGCACTATGGGCAGACAGATTAACAAACAAAAAATCAATTAACACGTCTCCCTATCAACTAGTATATGGCATGGATGCATTTTTTCCAACATCCTTGGGAGTTCCAGTGATGAAGCTTGTTCAAGAGGTATAATAAGAGGAGAATGATATTCAAAGGAGGTTGAACCAAACCATTCAATCAACAATCAAGGGAAGAAGTATACAACAGAACACAAGTAGTACAAGAGAGAATCAAGAATATTTTTGATAAGAGGAATAAAGCTAATGATTTCCAGTTTGGAGACAACGTGCTGAAGTGCGAATCAAGAAGAGAGGACAAAGGCAAGCATGGAAAATTTTAAAATCTATGGAAAGGTCCATACATCATCTATTCAATAAGAGGTAACAATGCATTCTTTCTACAAGAAATGGATGGAACAGAGTTATTTGGAGGTCTTGTCAATGGTAGGATGCTCAAGCACTATTTTTTTTGAAGTTATTAGTTTATAGCTTTTTTCATTTTACATAACATTTCTTGAATAAAATATTAGAGAAACGAAAACAAAAAAAAAAAGAGGGCGGATAAAAAGAAGAGGTAAAGCCCCATACCAAAAAAAATAATATGTCTGAAAGTGTGCAAGTCCAAATGCCACTACTTTTGAAGAAAATAAAGTCTTTTTTAGTCAGACAACCTAACCATGATTGAACATGTTTTAAATTTCTGCTGATAATATAGAAAATTAAGATTTTCCAAACCATTTAAACTTGGCTCATCAGTAGACTAGGTTAGGAAAAGATATTGGTTCTCACAACTCAATTCTGAACCAAAGAGAAAGGAGAGGGATGAGTGACAAGTTTTGAATTATAGCCCTCAAGTTTCTAATTTTACTTATGCATAAATAAAATCTGTGTGTAGCTTGTCCAAAATTCCACAACTCATGACAAATCAAACTGCTTAACCTTGATTTGGTCATGTTTTAAATTTTATGTTGATAGATTAGAGAATGAATATTTGTCAAACTGTTTAAGCTTGAAAGATAAGTAGATTAGGTAGAGAATAAAAAATCTCATCAGTCTAATATGATCCTTTGGATGATATAAGGGTAGAAGTAGATAGTTTTTTCTTTCAAAAGAAAATGATGTTCAGGGTTTGCTAATCCAAATGCACCCAAATGAAGAGAAAATGTTAGGAAAAGTATGATGGGTAGGTAGAGTTTATGTTGAAGAAATCATGTTTTTCAGTGTATGATCACAACTTCAAGGAGCAGAAATAAGATCAGCATTGCAAAATGAAGAAAATCAGTGAGCGTGTAAGGCATCTCATTTGCAAAATCATAGATCTGAGATCTGAGGTTCTTGACACCTCCTGAAAGGAGCTACCCTCCCCAAGTGGAGCCATTGTTAGTCATCAGTATTTTTCACTATCTTTAGATGACTATAGGATGTTTGTAGCTTTCTAAAAACAATATTCCTTGAATATCTTGAGTTTCAAAATCTCACTGCCTTCATTATCCTTTTAAACATATTTTCACTATTCCTCATTTGGTATTCTCAAAGTCACCCTGTTGCTCCTAAAAAACTCCTTATGGGCTTATACCTCTCATTTTCATCCTCCTTCCCTCAATAGACTCCATCCTTCCTCTAGGTTTTCTTGTTGCCAACTCATTCCCATGTCTCTTTGGTCATAATAATCTATAACAATACTCTGTTTTCACTTGAAAATCTCTAAGTAAAATTTCAGTCAAGATCAGGTCAAAGGACACCCCCACTAGGTCATTAGGGTTTTTACATTTGTTTTTTAGGTCATCCTTGGATGTTTCGGGCACTGCTTTTCCTTTGTTAGAATCTTGCTGAGATGTAATAGAATGTCAAGACATGGTTATTCAAGAAGGACCTAAAATATCCAAAGAAGATTACCTTATCAGTTCAAAGTCTGCAAATGAGAAAAATGGAAAAAGTTTGGCACTTCTGCAGGAGTGTTGAAAGTGTCAAAAAGGGTTAGTGAGAAAAGAAAAAGGACTTGAGACATTAGAAAGTGGGTTTTAAAAGTTAAATTAAATCCATAAGCCTATAAAATCCCATTTCACACTTCAAATGAATCATTCTTGCCTTGCAAAGCATTAGAAGTTTCAAGGAGAGAAGAATTTATGAGTTTGCTGAACAAATTTGGGAAATTCTGTTTGGCGCTGCATGCTTGGCTTGGCGCTGCATGCTTGGCTTGGCGCTGCACGCCTGGGAGTTGGTGTTGTACGCTTGAAAATTCCCCCCCATACATTTTATGAAGTCATTGTGTGCCTAGGAGGTGGTGCTACGCGCTTGGAGGAGCACTGCGCTCTTGCCCGACCAGACCCTGTGCTGAAAACCCTTGGCGCTGCGCGCTCAGAACTGGCACTGCACGCTTGGGTTTGGCGTTGTGCCCTCAAAATTGGTGCTACGCGCTTGGAAAAAGTGGGTTTCTCACTCTTCTAACCACTCAAATCACTTCAAATCACCTTCAAGTCTCTTCTCAAGTCTTCTAAGGCACTGATAAGAGATAAGTGCATACCATAACCCATCTTCAAGCTATTTTGGTTATCATTTAATTGAATGGATGTCAAACCCTAAGCCTTAAGCTTGAAATCACTGTTTTACCATTACTTCATCCTCCTTGAAGAAAATCAGTCATAAGCAAGGGTCATTATATTGCTTGAGGGTTTTCATTCATATAGTTTTCCCATTTCACACTCATTCCCTTTATTTGCAAAATTTCCATTTCATTACTCTCCCTTCATCTCATTTCACATTAGCCCTAAGGTTTCCAAAACAGAGTTTAACATGTCTGAAGGTGAATACAGTGGTGTTGAGGCCAAAATTCCAAGGAGGCATGATCACAAGGGAGGGAAGATAAACAAATTTGAACCCCTCAATAAAAAGGAGTTCATGGCATCTCCTCTTATTGTTTCCTGCTTCAAACATGTAGGCTGCTTTGAATTTTGTGAAAAGGTACAGCAAGTCCAAAACCACCTAGAGCTAACAATACTATTCATTATCAATTTGCATGAAAAAAAAGTAAATCTTGCAGGTGTCACCTTTGATCTGTCTACCAATGCCATTGCAGATACTACAGGAATACCAAGTGTGGGAGAAAAGTGGTTCAAGCAAGCAACCCTGGACATGAGCTATTTTGAACCAAATCTAAAACCTAGGTATAAAGATCATCACAAGTCGATATTCCCTTTTTCTCATCTGCTTGATAGATATGCACCTATGATGAGGATAGTAATGAAGTATTTCACATTTGATGGAAGGTTTTCCCTCTTCTACTCATACCACATCTGGCTTCTTATGCATTTCACTAGGGTTAGGATGCTGCATATACCATATTATATTTTCTGTAGCATTGATAAAATGCCCTACATAGTGCAAAAGATAGATTATCCTCAGAAAATGTAGAGCCTATTCCATCATTCACTCATCAAGATGGTTGCTATGCACCAGCTCCAGCAGAAAGACATTACATGGGATACCTTCTTTACCCATGAGGTTTTCACTACTCCACATGGCCATCATCAACAAGATATTCCATCATCTTCCCATCCTCCCATATCCACTTCTCCATCACTTCCTACTATTCATACATCACTATCCACTCACATTCCTTCACCTCATGATGACCCTTCCACATCACCTTTCCACAACCCTTCACCCTCATATCATGATGACAAAGCATCAAGAAGTGATAAGAACATTGAAACATATGGCACTGAAATGAGTGACATAGAGACTTTTCATTTGACATACCGAAGGGGCTACAAGCATGTGTTTGTTGCACTTGAGGTGCAAGGGGCCATGCCTTCTTCACCAAAAAAAATAGCAGAGCAGGTCATTGTTGAAGAGGAGGATACACATGAAATTGAGCAAGAGTTTCAAGTAAATGACCTTGCTGATGAGGATGAAGAGAGGATCACCGATATGATGCTCAAAATCAAGGATGCCAAGATTAGTGAGCTACAAGCTAATCTTGGTAGGGCAAAGAATGTGATCCACTATCTTGAGTTAGAAAACCAGCAGTTGGAAACAAAGCAGACCATTAGTGAGGTCAGGGAAATTAGAGCTCGGAAAGAGGTCAGAAAGGCCAAGGCATTGCTAGATGAGACTTTGGGAACTTTTGATGACAGTGAAGATGAGGAAGAGCAATGGCCTAGGAAGAGGCTAAGGACAATTGGGTTGAAGAAGGATTTAGCTCGAGAAAGGCAAAGAGAGATAGAATTGGCATAGCATCTCACTCCAAGTGAGCTGCTTGCCATGGAAATCAGCTATGATAGATAATATTGTCTAGAGAGGGCTAATTTACACCTAGAGGATCAACTAGAGAAGGCCAAGAGAGACACCGACATGCAGAGAAAGATGGAAAGACATTATGCCATGAGGAATAGAATTGTAAGGGCTAAGCTCAAATGATCCCTTGCAAAGATTCAGGAACTAAGTGAGGAAAAAGAGAAATATAAGCTTGATATCATTACTTATGTGTCCCTCCAAGCATCCCAACCATGATCAGCAAAGTAATTTCCAAATTTTGGCACTTTATGCACATTTTTTATTTTTGACAGATTGGCTTGCAGAAAATAAGGCCAAACGCACAGCACCATTGGCGATGTGCTCTTTTTTGGGGCACTAAAATGAAAAATGGTTTGCATTTTCATGTTCCTCATGCCAAGGACATAAAATTCAGAAGCATTCAGGGAATTTGGAGCAAAACGGGTCCCTCAAAAGGGCCAAAATCCACCAAAAAATCACCCTTTTGCCCTCTTTTCAACACTGGCACTGTGCGTTTAGCAGTATTGGAAGAAATGGTTTTTGACTTGGTAAATGGGCACCAATCTGGAAACTGAAGGCACATCTAGAAACAAGACAGGACATGCTTTCCAATGATCTATCATAGAGCTCATTTGGACACCAGGAAGGCCTCCGCAACTCAGCTGCAAAACAAGAAAATTTTCCAGTCTTAGCGTTGTGCCCCTATACCTTGGAGTTGTGCCCTTGCTAGGAGTTATTGAAAAAGATCTTTTGAAGCCTTAAAGTCAACTTTTTTCCAAAATTAGCTCAAATAGTTATGTTAGAAGTTATTTTTGCCATAAATGAGTTTTGGATATTTTGCCTTGGGCCTTGCATGGTCTCAAAGGTCAAAGTGCCTTAAATGTGTAATGAATGACATTTTAAACCCTAGCTAGGGTTTAACTCCTCATTTGGAAGATAAATAATGCATGGAGGCTTCATAATTTTGTTGGCTGATTGTTGAGCTCAATATGATATAGATTTTGAGTTGTGAAGAAATTGGTTTTGGAGCTTTGTGACTGTCTTGGATTGAGCACCAATGGAGCAAGCATACTCATAGGATTCATGAACTTGTTTAAATGGTGATGTTGTTCTAATTTTACACTTTTCTTCTTATGTTTTCCATATTTTTCATCTTTTCCCTTATGAGAGAGTAGAAAATTTAGATTAAGATATGCTGTTGAGAGGCACCTTAATTTTGTCTACCTTCTGTTGTTTAAATGTTTTCCTCTGCTAGGTCTGATTGAAGAATTATTAATTGCTCTTTGATGCCACTTAGCTTGTTGTCTTGAAAATGATTGGATGGAGCCAAGCCAAAGAATTTTATGGTATGCCTTGTCCTTTGGTGTAGCTTAAAACATTATTTTTGAGGTCTTTTCTTTGAATTTTACTGATTAGGGTTTGGCTAAAGAAGTTTATGGTTTTCCCTATCCTTTAGTCCATCTTGAAGAGTCACTTTGAAGGTATTTTAGAGTATGATTAAATAATTTAGGAGTTCCCTACTCTTTTATCATAACTTGTTTGTTATCTTAAATGTTTTCTTTCTCTGAAGGTAAATAACTAGAGAATTTAGGAGTTCCCTACTCTCTAGGGTTTGATGGATTGTTGTCTCTGTTAGGGTCCTGTGATTTAGCAGATTGGTAGACCAAATGCACAGGGTAACATAAGATTATTCTTTGGAGTCCTAGGACCTATCCTTCCTGGACTTAGAGAGGGCTCTCTCTATTGTATGCAAAGTATGTGAACTTTTTGCTTTTAGTGTTTGATTTTAGGTTAGTTTTTAAGTGTAGGGTTTTTTGTTTGTTTTGGTTGGGTAAGATGGTCAAGTAGAATAGGTGGAGGGAGAGGTATTCAAATAATTTGGCTATAAAGTCAATGAAAGTCATGGATATCTCAATAATGAAAAAATATGCACAATAGGGCAAATCTAGCATGGTCAAATCAATCTATAAGGCATGTCTGAAGTGAAATGAACAACAAGTTGGTGGACAAACTAGGTGTGTAAGGGAAGTGAAGAATCATTAAAAAAATACCTTTTAAGCAAGATGTCTCAAATACTGATCAATACAAGAACATAATCATAAGGCATGGAAAACCAATAGCTCTTAGATTACACTTTAGGCAAATAGGCATTCAAGATGAACAATTCAGTGAACCATAGAAAGCGAGAAAAATATCTAACTCTTAGTGATTTCACCTTCAAGTTTTAGAAAACATTCAAGATAACAAAAAAATTTAATCAATGAAGAGGGAATGACTAAAAATCAATGATCAAGCCACAAATAACTTTAAGGCAACTTCTCAAGCATGGACAAAGGGCATGATCAAAACATGGCCTCTTTGGCTAAAACCTAACAAGTAATACTTCAAAGAGAGATTCCACAACAAAGTTTAAATAGAATCAAATAGGCAGGGCTAACCATAAAACATATTTGAAACTACTGTATTGAACCATTTGTGGACTAAACGAGCATAGATATATCTAAGGAGCAGCTAAGAATTTATTAAACAAATCCAACAGAGGAAAACATCAAGGCAATAGACAACAGGAAGGACTAAGGTGCCTCCAACAACATTTCTTAGCCTATACTCTTATGTTCTACTGCAACATAGAAGGATGGATACATAATGAAAACATGAGAAAACAATAACATGAAAGAGAAGCACTTCACCAATAACCAAGCTCAAGGATCCTGCAAGCTATCCTCCTTCATCATCAATCAAAGCAATCCATTCAGAAACTCCACAAGACCAATTTCTTCTTCAAACTCATAAAAACCATGTATTTCTCTCAAATCTCATCAAATGCCAACTTTAACAATGAAGTCTCCATCCTCTTTTAAAAATCAAGGAGGGGAAAAAACCTAATAGAGTATCTATAAGTCTATTGGCTAGTAAAAAATGTCACTATTTTCCTTGAGACTTTGCAAGGCCCAAGGCACAAAATATCTTTTCGGTCATTTTTAGCAAATAAATTGACATTTGAGCTCTGCTAAGCCTCCTAAAATTTTCCAAGCGTACACTGTTGACTTTTCCTCTGTTAAGGGTGCAACACTGAGTTTTAGGATGAATTTCCATGCCAAGGGCGTAGCACTAGCGTAGGAAAATTGGGTCAATTTGTAGCAATGTTTTGATGGCCTTCCCGATGTTGGAATAGGCTCCGTGATGGCCTGTTGGAAATAAATTCGAGTCTAATTTCTAGATCTACCCTTGGTTCTCTGATTTGACCTCTACAACCTGTTTAAAAATAAAAAATTCCAAGGCTGGTAAAGGTGCAACACCTGTCTTGAAAACTAGGCAGAAAGGTGAAAATTAGGGTGTTTTTGACCCTTTTGGAGGACCAAACAACTCCAATTGACCTAAAAATTTGTGAGATTGCTATACTCAAGCTGAGGATTCGAAAAATGTAAGCCTTTCCTCCTGAAGATGCTATGAGAAAAAGCGTAGCACCATGGGTGCTACCCGCTTGGCCCTCAAAATTAGCAAAAAACCAAAACTTGTCAAAATTCTCCCAAATTTGGTGGATGAGTGCCTCATGGGTTTTGAGAGACCTCTAGAGAATATTGTGCCAATATTCCAAGGTTATCTTGGCCTTTTTCCTCTTTTAGTGCTTAGATCTTGGTTTGGGCCTTTTTCAGTTTAGCCCTTGCAATTTGGTTTCTCCGGGCATAATGTTTAGTCATCCTTCTTTGGAGGTCAAGGTCTTGATTTTCTTTCTTCAATTTAGCCTCCAAGTGTATGTTGGCTCTCTCCAACCAAGGCTCCCAATCATGTGCTATCTCCATGGCCAAAAGCTCATCTAGAGGGATTTATTCTACTACGGATTATTCTTGTTCCCTTTGCTTTGCCAATGCCTTCTTCAACCCCATGGTTCTAGGTCTCCTCCTAGATTATCCTTTCTCATCCTCACTCTCTTCATAAGTGCCCATGAATTCTTCTAGTTTCTTCTATGCCCTTTGGGCTTCTTTCTAGGCCTTGATGGCTCTAGCTTCATATATTGCAATCTGTGCTCCTAGCTGTCCGTTCTCCAAGTTAAGGGCATCATTCACACTCTTGGCCCTATCCAAATGTGCTTGGAGGTCTTTAATTTGTGAATTTCTGTCCTGGAGGAGCAAGTTTGTGATTCTTGCTTCGTTCTCCTAATCACTATCCACCTGAATGATTTCAAATTCCCTCTCAACCTCATGATCTTATTCTTCTTCCTTTACCTTTTGTTTCCCTTTGTCTAGTGGCTGAGCTAAGGTGGATGGCATGGTCCCTTGCCTTTTGGAGGCATCAAACACAAGCCTTGACCCCTTTTGACATGTGAGAGGAAAAAATCCAAATTTTTCTACTAGAATGCCCTCATCATGGCCAATCTCAAGACTGCCTTTCTTTTTATCAATGATCTTTGTATTGATGTCTTTTGCACTGTGTTCTTGACTGCCCTCTTGAGACTTACCTTCATCTTCTTTCATGCTAACATTACTGTCATGATCTTCACCACTGTCATCAACCTCTTCACTGCTTTTTTGGTCCATAGTGTCACTGCTGTCATCATTACTAGGGTTGTTAGTTATCATGGCTTCTTATTCATCATTGTCCTTTGTGTTTGCAACATTATCATGGCCTTTATCATTTTCTGAGTGGCCACTGTTAGAGGTGTCTTGATTAGTTTCTCCATTAATTTTTTGTGCATTTTCATCTTCATTTTCCTCAACATATTTACTTTCCTCTCTGCTGTCCTCACTATTTTCATTTTTATGCATGATGGCCTCTTTATCTTCTGCACTTTCCTCACTGTCATCACCTTTATCATTGTCATCATTTTCCATATCTTCTACATTTTCATCCTCTTCTTCACTGTTGGCCTCTTTGTCACTGTCCTTTTCATCACTGCCCTATTCACTACCTTCTTCTTCCTCTTTATCATCATCTGCATCCACCTCACTATTTTTCTCACTTCCTTTGCCTTCATAATCTGCCTCTATCTCTTTATCTTCATCATTATCCTCCTCTTCGTCATTCTCTACCTCTTCTTCATTTTTTGTTTCTTATTCCTCATCATCATTTTCTTCCTCTTCTTCCTCATCATCATTTGTTTCTTCTTCTTCCTCATCATCATTTGTTTCTTCTTCTTCCTCATCATCATCATTTCATTCCTCTTCTTCCTCATCATCATTTGCTTCTTCTTCTTCCTCATCATCATCATTTTCTTCCTCTTCATCATTATTCTCTTCTTGATTTGGTGTTTGAGGAGAAAGTGAGGGAGGGGGGTTCTCTTGGGAAGAAGATTCATGTGTGGATGAGGAGTCATGGTAAGTGAGAGTTGATGGAGGAATGGAGGGAGGTGGATGAGATGATGAGGGTAGATTTGGCTGATGAGGAGGTCGCGGGTTTGTGAAAACTTCATGGGCAATGAACACATCCCATGGGATACCCTGTTGCTCTAATTAATGCAACATAATCATCTTAATAAGAGAATGGTGAAAAATACTTTGCATTTGTTGTGAAGGAGGTCTCTTTTGCACAATGTATGACATCTTATCAATACTTATATAAAGATAATAGGGAAGATGTAGCAGCTTGGCCCTAGTGAAGTGCATGAGCAGTCTTATATGGTAGGAATAAAGCCTAGAAAACCTACCCTCACAGGTGAAGTATTTCATGATGATTCTCATTAATGGTGCATATCTCTCCAGTAGATGTGAAAATGGAAAAATGGATTTACAGTCAGCTTGGTATTTGGGTTTCAAGAAGGGTTGATAATGGCTTAGGTCCAAATTTTCATGTTTGAAAAATTTTTCTCCCATACAAGGTATCCCAGTGGCCATAGAATGGGTATTAGTGGATAGCTCAAAATTTACCCCAGCTAGATGCACTTGATGGTCATGGAGGTTGAGGATAAAAAGTTTGGTCAACTCAGGGTGACTTTGGACCCTTTGTACTCTTTCACAAAAATAAAAAAAACTCACCTCTTGGAAATATGTAATTTTTGTAGGAGAGGCTATCAATTCCTTGGTGTTTAAAGGTTCAAACCTATTTACTCTTCCACCCTTTCTCTGTTGTCCTCTAGGCCTTTGGCCTCCCTTGACACTATCACTACTGACTTCTCTTCACATTTTGTCTTTTATTGTTGCTTTGAAAATTGAAACCCTGAAATGCTTGTGAAATGATATGAAGGGGGAAAGTGAGATGGTGAGGAGAAAGTAATGTCAAGGCTTGGCAGTGTAGAGGCTAATTTTGCAAATGGAAATATTTTTTTGGCAGATGAGAAACTTCTTAGCAAAATAGTTTCAGTGTGCCTTTAACATGTAGATGGATGAGTGCCATGTAAATAACAATGTTGTTAGCATGGAGATTAGGTTTTTCTCTTCTTTAGGGTTTTTTTTACATTTCTCTCTAAATTCACCTTTTAAATAGTATGAAAGTAGAAAAGGCATCTAAATACCTATTATAAAAACCTTCATGAGGTACCAAGCAGAGAATTTGAAGAGTCCGGAGGCGTTTGGAGGCTTGCACAGGCGTGGAGGGCTTCCTGGCTAAATGCGTAGCATAGGAGCATAGCATTTGGGTCTCTACATGGTTGTTGGGTTGACTCTGAACATCCCTATGTGTATCTCCCAGGCCAGTCGGGCCTCTGCACGCATTGTCAGGTCAGCTCTGAATATCCCCGCGTGTAGCACCCGGGCCATTCGAGCCTCTACATGCGTTGTTGGTTCAGCTCTGAACGTCCCTGTGTGCAGCACCCGGGCTAGTCGGGCCTTTACACACTGTCGGGTCTGCACTGAACATGGTCTGTGTGCAGCACCTGGGCCAGTCGGGTTGCTCTGCACGAGTTGTCGGGCCTCTCTTGAACGTGCCCTGTGCGCAACACCTGGGCCAATCGGGTTGCTTTGCACGCTTTCTCTCTCGGGCTTCCAAGTCTGCACAAGATGACCACGTAGCGTTTGTTCATAGGTGCGAAACCCTCTGTTTAAATTTCAAAGGAAGGCGCACACATGCGTGCAACAAGTTTTTCCATGAGTGTAGCACTGGGTTTTTCCTACCCAAATTTTGCCAGAATGCAGAAATTTTCTCTTTGAAAGCCTTTCACTTCTCTTTTGCAGATGAAAAATGAGCTTGAGTGATAAAAAAATATGCCTTTATAACCTTAGAAAAATAAATTAACATTAGAAACCAACTTTTGCTAAGGTTCTTTGTTTTTCTTGTCACTTTGTCACTGATATTATTTTTACCTTTTGCGGGAGGTGACTTAAAAACATTCAAATGGGTTTTTTCCCTTTCACTGATTTTCTAGAGGTGTAATAAATCTGTCTTACAGAGTCACCACAGTTTTTACAACCATGTTTGTCATTATCTTCCTTTGGCCACTTCTGTTTTGTTGCAGGTGCCATGAAAAAAATGTTTTTGTCCCCTTGGTCATTATTGGAGTTTAAAAACCTCAGTTACTCAAAAATAAACTCATAATTATCTTGGTTTCCCAGTCTGAATCTTAACCCTATGCTTTGTTGACCATTTAGAGGGTTATGATGGAAAATGAAGGCTTGATCTCCTTCACACTGATACTCTTTGCATTATCCTCCCTTTGATGCAGTGAAACATGGTTACCTTGGCAAACCATAGAAATTACCTTTAACAGTATTCAAACTATCTTCCTGTTGTCATTGTGGAGGCTTCTCATCTTCATTTCAGCTAGTTTCAATAAATATTCAATTCATGCTTAGTAGTGTTGATGTACCTCTGTCCTTGTGGTTTTCTGCATTGGCTTCTTGGTTGACAATACTGTTTAGTGAATTAGTCCTAAAAACCCTGATTCTCTTTGAACTTAGGAATGCTTCTTCTTCTTTGTTGTGAGTATCCTTCCAATGAGGTACAAGCCCCTTAATTTACCTAATTTCCTGCTAATAGCCACCTTAACATTCCTGCATAAATTTCAAGATGGGAAACTATCCTTTGCAGAATTTGTGCTTTATTAAAGAGGTCTTCTTTGAAGGTTCTCATGATTTGTCTTGGAACAAAAAATACTGACCTCCATTTCCATTTGATTTCATATTCTTGGCATAAGAAACATAGTGTTTCAAAATACCAAAACAATCCTATAATCTATGAAACCCTAGATGACCTAGTGGGAGGCTTTTGGGCTTGTCTTTGACAAAAAAACTTGGCTTTGGATCCTCAAGTATAAAAAACAGAGCTTTTGATATTTTTATGTATTGAAGATCCAAAATCGAGTGTACTTGATTTATCTAAAGATCCTACATAGATAGTCTCCGTTAACCCCTAATAGCATTCATGATCTCCCTAAGAAATTAACCCCTAATAGCATTCATGATCTCCCTTCCCTTTATCAAACATTCATAAACAAGTGGGAGACTAAGAAAAATCCTCTTCAAATCCTATCATAGTATGATAACCTTAAGAGAAATTTTGTGGAAAGTGTTCAAGACTACTGCACTAGGTTCAATAGTGTATACAATGCACTCCCTCGCCACAAGAAACCCCCACAAGGCCTAGCCCTAGTAAAGTTTCCAGATGTCTTTGACTTGGAAATGGCTTACCAATTAAGAGAAAGAGATCCCCTTACCCTGGAAGACATGAAAAGAGGAGCATTAAGTGTAGAAGCCAATCTGATTGCTAAAAGGGCTAGAATGAGAACATAAAAGAGGGTTACATACAAAGAGGAACCTATGGCCTCCACATCTGATGCTAAAATTGACAGCCTAGTTAGGACAATGGAAATGATGATTGAGAGAATCAACTTAAATGAAAGAGTACCTCCTAGGGAAAACCAAACAAATCCTCAAAACAAAAACATAAACCAAAACTTTAGAAGAGATCCTCCTCAAATAAAACAAAGAGAAAATGACCAACAAATCATACCTCCCTTCCAAGAAAACTATGTAGATGAAGAGGAAATAGAGACTGAAGAACTAGAAGAAAACCATGTGAATCTAATAGGCTCTGATATCGGGGATGTTGTTTTTCTCACATAAGAAGAACAAGGTCTATTTTCCTCAAACCAAACTAATAGAACATATGAGGATTCTGAAGAGTACAAAATAGGGTTTGAAAATTCTATCATGGAGGTTCATAGGCAATATGACCTCAGAAGTATGAAAACCCAAGACATCCCCAAGAGGAACAAACCAGAAATTTCTGCTAGGAAGACCTGTAAAAACACTCCTAAAAAGACAACAGAAAATACCAACATAATGGCTAAGAATCCTGATCAAATCAAAAACAAAATCAGCCAACATGATGGTGACCAAAGCTGCCCTAGTACATCAAATAGTGCCCTTGAAAAAAACTGCTTTAACTGAGCTTCCAAATAAACCTCAGCAAGCTAAAGTTGCTGAGAAGACCATGTATGATAAAAATGATCTAACTTTACCAAGAACACAGACACCATTCAACATTGAGAGTGAGATTTCCAAGATCAAAATAGCCATACCCCTTACGGAATTAGCGACTTAAGATGTATATAGGTCTCAAGTTTTCAAGGCTTTAAACATAGGGAATGACACCGATACTCTAAATCTGACTGATGACAAGCCAGAATTATTGTTTGGAACATAGGTAGAGAGAAAGTTCCAAGAGGGATTTGTGCCTCCATTCTATGTCAGTTTGAACATCCATGAAAAAATCCTACACAATGCCATGCTAGATTCTGGTGCTTCACACAACCTCATGCCAAAGGTAGTGATGGAAGGATTAGGCCTTGAAATAACCAGACCATACAAAGACTTGTACTCTTTTTATTCAATTAGAGTTAAATGTTTGGGTCTAATCAAAGATCTATGTGTCAATCTGGCACAAATACTAGCTAAGAGCCTCATCATGGATATTGTAGTGGCTGACATTCCCCCAAAGTATGACATGCTTTTATCTAGATCATGGGGAGCCAAACTCTAAGGAACCCTCCAAATGGACATGACCTATTCTACCATTGCAGTCTTTAACCAAACAAGAAGATTGTACAAAGAATATCACATGAAATACATGGTAAGCAACCAAGATAAGCCAAACAACACCCTTCTCTATTCTATTAATTCAGAACTTGATTCATTTATTTTATACAATGAAGATGACATTAATGAACAAGTAGCTGAAAAAGAGGGAGAGAAAGACCTGTCAGGACTGTCAAACCAAACACAAAATGAAGAACATAACAGTCAAAACCCTAGCAGCCATGAACAACAACATAATGGCAAATCTGAACTTGAAACTCTTTGGAACATGAGCTTCGATGGTTCTGGTGGAAAAGATGGTTCAAGAGGAGGTGGTTGGATACACAACACCAATGAGGGCCACTCCTACAAACTGGATTTTCAATGCACAAACAATGTTTCCGAGTATGAAGCTCTTCCCCTAGGGTTACAATTGCTGAAAAGTATAGCAGCTAAGAAGATTTCTATTCTAGGAGATTTTGAGTTAATTATTAGGCAAACCAAAGGAGAATATTCAGCCAAAAATCCTAGGCTAAGAGAATATAGAAATGATGCCTTATACCTCGTAAAAAAATTTGAAAAATATGAACTTACCTCTGTCCCAAGAGCTCAAAACAGCCTTGCAAATGAACTAGCCTTTGCTGCTAGCACTTGCCAACTGCCTCACGCCAATGAAAAATACACAGTAAAGTTCAAAAGCAGACCAATAGTCCCTGATAACATAGATTACTGGCAAGTTTTTGAAGGTGACAAACACATTGAAGACCTCCTGCAATCCAAAAATGAATTTGAAATGCCAAAACCAAACTCAGATCTTGAAGAGGACTGCTTTGATGAGGAACAAACACACAAAACAGAGCCACCTTATACTGCTGATGTAAATCTGCTAGAACACCCTCATGAGGCAGAATTATGTGAAGATTTAGACAAAAGAGACCTTGAGGTATTGCAATTCAAAGTCAACCCATTTCCAAGAGGACTTTCCCCCTTAGAAGAATTGTTTGATTTCAATGATGTTGCTAGGAAGCCTAAAATGGAATCCACTGAAATCGATGTAGAAGAATGCAACATAGGCAGTGAGAAAGAACCTAAAATGATAAAACTGTCCAAAACACTACAAGCTCTTATAAAACAGAAATACATTGAGCTTTTCAAATAATTTAAGAATGTGTTTGCATGGGCCTATGAAGACTTAAAGTCCCATGACACAAACATCATTCAACATAAGATTCCTCTCAAGGAAAACTAGAAACCATTCAAGAAGAAATTGAGTAGGATAAACCCTACCCTAATGCCTTTGGTTGAGAAATAAATAAAAAAGATGTATGGTGTTGGAATAATAGTCCCACTCTGGTACTCATATTGGGTTTCAAACCTTGCATCAGTGAGGAATAAAACAGGGGAAATTAGGCTATGCATAGACTTCAGAAATTTAAACAAAGCCTCCCTAAAAGACAACTATCCTTTACCTAAGATGGATCATATACTGCAAAGGGTAGTAGGCTCCAAAAGAATATCTTTACTTGATGGTTTTTCAGGGTATAATCAGGTGCTAGTACTTCCAAGTGATCAACACGAAACTGCCTTCACTACACCTTGGGGCACCTTCATGTATGTCAAAATGCCTTTTGGGTTAATGAATGCTAGTGCCACCTTCCAAAGAGACATGGACATTTCTTTTTCTGAAGGAATAGGCTACTTCATTGTGATATACATTGATGACATCACTTTTTACTCAAAAACTAATGAAGAACACCTAGCTCACTTAAGAAAAGTCTTTGAAAAGTGTAGAAAGTATAGTTTATATTTGAATCCCAAGAAAACTCTATTTGGTATTCAAAAAGGAAAATTTTTAGGCCACATCATATCTGAAGAAGGGATTAAGATAGACCCAAAGATGATTGAGGGAATATTGCAGATTAGTCACCCTAGGAACATCAAAGAGCTGCAATCTTTCATTGGAAAGATCAACTTCTTAAGAAGGTTCATACCAAACCTTGTAGAACTCTTGAGAAACCTTAAAAAAATGATGAAAAGAGAAATATGAGTCAAATGGACCATAGAATCAAAGAAATCATTTGAACTGGTAAAACAAGAACTTACCCAAAAACCAGTGCTAATCAGCCCTCACTTTACCAAGGACTTCTTCATCTTCTCATTTGCATCAGAACACACAATTTCTGCAGTATTGCTACAAAAGAACATAATGGGACAAGAATAACCCATAGCTTTCTTCAACAAGGCACTAAGAGATGCACCTCTGAAATATAACATTATGGAAAAACAAGATTTTTCCTTAATCAAAGCCTTAAAAGCTTTCAGAGTTTACATCTTTCATTCACATGTCATTGCTTTTGTTCCTCATGCAGTTGTTAAGGACATACTAACTCAGGATCCTGACAGTAAAAGAGGTAAGTGGATTGTTTTCATCTTGGAGTATGATCTAGAAATAAAGCCCACTAAGCTGATCAAAGGGCAAGGACTGGCCAAACTGATGGTTGAAGCATACTTTTAAGCATTGGACATAAACATGATACATTCCTTGGATGAACAAGAGAAGCTGGCGACTCCACCTATTGAAGAAGCACTTCTAAACTCACTCTGGTATGCTGACATATTATATGTGCTTCTTAATCTAAATTCTCCTCCTAGTTTTTCCAAAACAAAGGCTAGATTCTTGAAACTAAAAGATGTACATTTTTTCATTCTATATAAAGCCTTATATTGGAAAAATTCTATTTGTATCCTGTTTAAATGTTTACTTGAGGATGATGCAAATAGAATCATGCATGGGTTTCATGAAGGAGAATGTGGAGGTCATATCTATTGGAATACCACTGCTAAAAAAATCCTTAGAGATGGTCTCTATTGGCCCACTCTTTTCCCTGATATCCACAAGCTAGTAGTGACTTGCCATAAATGCCAAATCTTTGAGGGAAAGAGAAAAATATTCCGTTTGCCTTTACAAGCTATCAGTTTTGAAGCTCCTTTTCAACAGTGGTGTTTGGATTTCATTGGATAAATCCACACCGCCTCTTCTGCCCAACACAAATGGATCCTCACTGCAACTGACTATTTTACCAAATGGATAGAAGCCATTCCTTCAAGGACTGCTACTGATTCATTGATCATCCAATTCCTTGAAAATCACATCTTGTCTAGATTTGGTTGTCCAAGAAAAATCATCACTAATAATGCTACTGCATTTAAGTCCAAGAGAATGGTGGAATTTTTCAAAAGTATCACATTACATTAGGGCATTCTACAACTTATTACCCTCAAGGTACTGGGTTGGCTCAGTCCTCAAACAAAATCTTGTTAAATATCATCAAGAAATTGTTGGAAGAGAACAAAAATTCATGGCATAGAAAACTGGTGCATGCACTATGGACAGACAGATTGAAAAACAAAAACAATTAACATGTCTCCCTATCAACTAGTGTATGGCATGGATGCAGTTTTTCCAACATCCTTGGGAGTTCCGGTGATGAATATTTTTCAAGAGGTACAATCATAGGAGAATGATATACAAAGGATGTTGAACCAAACCATTCAATTGCAGAAATCAAGGGAATAAGTATACAACAGAACACAAGTAGTACAAGAGAGCATCAAGAAGCTTTTTGATAAGAGGACTTGTTAGCCACCTATAAATTTGTTATAGCAAAAGGTGGCTAAAACTTTTTTGAGCCTTTAAGAAACAAATTTTATTGCTAAAAAGTGTTGGCTCTTGAAGACTCTTGAAGGCCTCATGCCTTTGTCCATAACCTTCACTACTGTGCCTATTCTACATTCAGAAATCCTGCTGATTCCCAAGGAAGAATACTACTGCAAAGACCCTTTTCCCCTTTTCCCAATACTAACCTTCATTTGCTCCCTTTTTCTCCATAAAATTCCTCTATTTTCATGATCCCTCTTCTTCCCTTCATGAAAATAATTTTTACAAGGTTGAGAACTCACTTTCTTGCCTTATCGGAACCCTCAGATTCCTTTGAAAATCATTCAAAAATCCATAAAAATCATATTTTTATGTATTGTGGACTTAAACCCACTTGGGCTAAGTTTTTAAACCCCCCTCCATACGTCTCGGTGCCTGGAACCGAGCGCCAGCCTTCCCAGCGTGTGTCGCATTGCCCGATCACGATTAGCCCCTCCTCTTAAAAATACCGGTCACATTATTTCCCATGTGCCCAAAGGGCCCGTAGTCGAGTGCCAAGCCACATTATAAACTAATAAAAACCTCTTTTTATATTAATTTTCTGATTTTTATTATATTGTGAACTTTTGCGCCAGTACCAAATTCTGAATCAATCTCCACCATCGATCTGATCTGCAGATCGACGGCGTGGAGTCCATCACCCCGGTGGTCCCTGCCATCCACTCGTCGTTGCCAAAATCGGCGGTATCCATCGCATCGCCTTAGAGAGGAGGGTGGTTTTCTTCCGATCGGCAATGATTACGCTCACCGATTGATGCGTGGCCTGGGCACTGTTCACCAAACCGCCGTCCATCGTGTGTTAAACATCGGACGTGGACCCCGTGAAATATTGGCATCCACTGTCCGATCTGAGGCCGCCCATCGGACGGCGATCGCTCACCGAAGTTGCTCACACGATAACCAGGCTCCAACGTAGCAATAACAACATTTCCGCCATCGATCTGATCTGCAGATCGACGGCCCAAAATTCATCGCCTGTTTTCTCCATTTTGACTTTCCACCTGTGCTCCCAACCATTGATTTCACGCGATCAACAGCCCACGATCTTCCCTTCACCTCTGCTCCTCGTCGTCAATCTCTGCGCAATCGATGGCCTCAATTCAAAGTCTTCTACCACCCTCCTTTTGACTCCTCTAATCAAATCCCAACCATTGGATGATGCCATCCAACGGCCACGCTCTCTCCACGTTCCTTCTGAAGCAGTAAACCTATATATGCATGGATTTTATAATTGTCGTTTGTATTTTGCAGGGTTTTAATGGTTTTTCCACTGTGTTTAAAGAAAATTCAAATTCAGAGGGTGATGATCATCTCGCCTTCGATCCACCAGAGAAATCATTCGCAGGTTTCAAATTCACGTATCATCGGTGGTTCATGAGGCATTAATGCCATATCGCCCCTGTGCAGCCTTGCACACTAGAAAAACACAGCAAGTCAATCACAAATCAAAGAGTATCAATGTCGACAACAAAAAAACATACGAGAGCAAAGGATTGAAGACAGGTTTTGTGGGGATTACGGCTAAGAATGATTATCAAAAGCCTAATCCCCGATTAAGAACACAATTAAAGAAGAAAATCTTAAGTGTTTTATCGACAGAAAGCCTCCACCCCCACCTCTGAGGCAAATTGATTCCTCCCAGCTGCCTAAATGCCACCTCTGCCTCAGAGTATTCAATCAGAGGCCAAATTTATTGATCAAATGACGATATTCGCCTCAGCGCAGCCAGAGAGTCACTTCTGCAGGGAAAATTAATGCAAACAATATCTGTGGAGTAACCCTGACTTCACACAGAACCTCCAAGGTCAACAAAAGCTCCCACTGAGCTTAAAAATTTATGTAAATCATTTAATATAGAAGACACCTATTGTAAGTTTCTTCATTGAGCCCCCCAAAGGCCAGAAGCCATTTATTCTGTATTAATTGTAAATTGGAGATCTTTTATCAGATCTCACCTCCTCATTATTCTATATATACTATTGCAGAAGATGAGAGAGGGGTTGGTTAATCAGGTTGCTGAACATTGTAATGTAATTGAGTTGGAAACTTCTGATTGTAAATAGTATTCACTAGCTCTTGAAGCTCTGCTGGCGATAGATAGGTTAGGCTGAGATGTGTAGATGGTTGCTAAACTAAAGCACTGGACTTAAAGCCATAACTGGTTTGGAGCATCAATACAAACTGATTTATGGGATCCTGGTCTATGTTGATGGTGATGTTTTTCTCATTGTAACTTGTCATTTTGTTTCTGTTTTCATTGTGTTCCATTTTCTTTTATAAAGAACAACATGCATAGAGTTAGGACCTATTGTACATCAGTAACCTTCTCTGACTGAAAATCTTTATATGAATGTTTTCTTCTAAACTATGTTATTTAGGAATGATTTAGTTCAGTTCAAGCATAGGAATGTTGGCATTCCCTCGTCTTATTGTCTTAGCTGGATGTTATTCTTAAATTTTATTTTCAGTATATGTTTAGTGAAGATAAACTGAGGAACATATGGTGCGCCCTGGTCCCGGTTTTACCTCTACAACTGTCTAAATGTTTCCCTTGGAATGTGTTAAAAGCTGGCTAGTTTAGAAGTACTTACCAGATCTTAGGCCATTCTGTGTTATTGTTGTGTTGGTCTTGAAAGTAACCAAGTAAAGCAGAACTAGGAGAGGATTTATGGTGAGCCCGACCCGCTAGTTTCTACTCCAAAAGTTGCCTTCAAGTTTCCCTTTGTTTTAAAGTGTTTTCTATTGAAAGTGTATCAAAGGTTGGCTAGTTTAAGAGTACTTACCAGATCCTAGTTTACTTTAATGTTTTTCTTGAGTCTATGTCAAAGGCTGGCTAGTTTAGAAGTACTTACTAGATCCTGGGCTGCTCTTTGTTCCTCATTTGTTTAAATTTCCCACTTATTTTATCATTTCATTCCATAAATCAAAATTCAAAGAGATCCTTAGACATAGATGACTTGCCCCATGGACCACTCTTGCCTCTTGTTGTTCCAATTAAACCCTATTATGACTCCATAGCCCAATGGACTAAAACCTGCAATTATCTATCATTTTGGCCGAAACTTACTCTCATTTCTTGCAACTTCTCACCTTTGAAACTCTTTGCATTTGGGAATTTCCACCTCAAACAGTAATTGTGCCCAACCATCCAAAAACAAACAAAACCCTTGGCCTTCATAACTAGCCCAATATCATTACCCCAAACTTCAAAGACAAATCCATCTTTGCACTTATTGGAGAGATCCCTCTCCGGATTTAGGAGGGCTAGATCCTAGAATCCCAAAGTGGTTGAAACGATGTTTTTTCTATGATCAGACTTTGCCAATCTTGTTGATTATAGATTCCTAATAGGACTAAAGCTAATGATTTCCAGATTGGAGACAAAGTGCTGAAGTGGGATTCAAGAAGAGAAGACAAAAGCAAGCATGGAAAATTTGAAAATCTGTGGAAAGGTCCATACGTCATCCATTCAGTAAGAGGTAACAATGCATTATTTCTACAAGAAATGGATCGAACAGAGTTATTTGGAGGTCCTGTCAATGGCAGGATGCTCAAGCACTATTTTTGTTGAAGCTCTTAGTTTATAGCTTTTTTCATTGTACATAACATTGCTTGAATAAAATATCAGAAAAATAAAAACACAAAAACAAAGAAAACAAGAAAAAGAGGGCAGATAAAAAGAAGAGGTAAAGCCCCATACCAAAAAAAAGTATGTCTGAAAGTGTGCAAGTCCAAATGCCATTAATTTTGAAGAAAATAAAGTCTTTTTCAGTCATACATCCTAACCATGATTGAACATGTTTTAAATTTCCGCTGATAAGATAGAAAATGAATATTTTACAAACCATTAAAACTTGGCTCATCAGTAGACTAGGTTAGGAAAATATACTAGTTCTCAAAATTCAAATATCAACCAGAGAGAAAGGAGAAGGATGAGTGACAAGTTTTGAATTACAGCCCTCAAGTTTCTAATTTTACTTGTGAAAAAATAAAATATGTGTGCAGCTTGTCCAAAATTCTATAGCTCATGACAAATCAAACTGCTTAACCTTGATTTGGTCATGTTTTAAATTTTATGCTGATAGATTAGAGAATGAAGATCTATCAAACTGTTTAACCTTAACGGATAACTAGATTAGGTAGAGAATAAAAGATCTCATTAGTCTAATCTAAGCCTTTGGATGATATAAGGGTAGAAGTAGATAGTTTTTGCTTTCAAAAGAAAATGATTTTCAGGGTTTTCTAATCTAAATGCACCCAAATGAAGAGAAAATGTTAGGAAAAGTATGATGGGTAGGTAGAGTTGATGTTGAAGCAATCATGTTTTTTAGAGTGTAAGATCACATATTTAAGGAGTAGAAGCAATATTAGCATTGCAAAATCAAGAAAATCAGTGAGCATGTAAGGTATATCATCTACAAAATCAGAGATCTGAAGTTCTTGACACCTCCTAAAAGGAGATGCCCTCCCCAAGTGGAGCCACTGTTATTCATCGGTATTTTTCACTATCTTTAGATGACTATAGGTGTTTGTAGCTTTCTGAAAACAATATTCCTTGAATATCTTGAGTTTCAAAAATCTCATTGCCTTCATTATCCTTTTAAACATATTTTCACTATTCCTCATTTGGTCTTCTCAAAGTCACCCCGTTGCTCCTAAAAAACTCCTTATGGGATTATACCTCTCATTTTCATCCTCCTTCCCTACCTATAACCTCATTGCCCCATTTTTCCCCTGTCAATAGACTCCATCCTCCCTCTAGGGTTTCTTGTTGCCAACTCATTCCCATGTCTATTTTGGCATAATAACCTATAACAATACTCCATTTTCACTTGAAAATATCCATGTCAAATTTCAGTCAAGGTCAGGTCAAAGGACACCCCCACTAGGTCATTAAGGTTTTTACATTTTTTTTCGGTCATCCTTGGATGTTTCAGGCACTGCTTTTCCTTTTCTAGAATCTGGCTCAAATGTAATAGAATATCAAGACATGGTTATGTTAGGAATATGTAATTTTAGCAGATTGGTGAGACTAAAACTGCAGAAGCAACATTATTTCAACCAACTTTGGGATTCTAGGATCTAGCCCTCCTAAATCCGGAGAGGGATCTCTCCAATAAGTGAAAAGATGGATTTGTCTTTGAAGTTTGGGGTTATGATATTAGGCTAGTTATGAAGGTCAAAGGTTTTGTTTGTTTTTTGGATGGTTGAGCATGATTACTATTTGAGGTGGGAAGTCCTAAATGCAAAGAGTTTCAAAGGTGAGAAGTTGCAAGAAATCAGAGTAAGCTTCGGCCAAAAGGTAGATAATTGCAGGTTTTAGTCCACTGGGCTATGGAGTCATAATAGGGTTTAATTGGAACAGAAAGAGGCAAGAGTGGTCCATGGGGCAAGTCATCTATGTCTAAGGATCTATTTGAAGTTTGATTTATGGAATGAAATGACACAATAAGAAGGAGAAACTAATAGATGCAGAACAAAGAGCAGCCTAGGATCTGATAAGTACTTTTAAACTAGTCAGCCTTTGACATAGACTCAAGAAAAACATAAAACCAAACTAGGATCTAGTAAGTACTTTTAAACTAGCCAGCCTTTGATACACTTTCAGTATAAAACACTTTAAAACAAAGGGAAACTTGAAGGCAACTTTTGGAGAAGAAACTAGCGGGTCGGGCTCACCACAAATCCTCTCCTAGCTCTGCTTTACTTGGTTACTTTCAAGATAAACACAAATGTAACACAGAATGGCCTAAGATCTAGTAAGTACTTTGAAACTAGCCAGCTTTTAACACATTCCAAGGGAAATATTCAAGCAGCCTTTGTGGATAAAACTAGGACCAGGGCACACCATATCTTCCACAGTTCATCTCTACTTAACTAATACTGAACATGAAATTCAAGAATAACATTCATCTAAGGCAACAAGACGAGGGACTGCCAACATTCCTATGCTTAAACTGAATTAAATCATTCCTAAATAACACATATTGGAAGAAAACATATGTATAAAGATTTTCAGTCAGAGAAGGTTACTGCTGTACAGTAGATCCTAACTCTATGCATGTTGTTCTTTATAAGAGAATATGAAACACGGTGAAAACAGAAACAGAATAACAAGTTACAATTATAGAAACATCACTGTCAACATAGACCAGGATCCCATAAATCAGCTTGTATTGATGCTCGAAACCAATTACAGCTTTAAGTCCAGTGCTTTAGTTTAGAAACCATATACACATCTTAGCCTAACCTATCTATCACAAGCAGAGCTCCAAGAGCCAGTGAACACTATTTACAATTAGAAATCAAGCTCAAGTGTATATCAAAGTTCTGCAACCAACCCCTCACTCATCTTCTGCAGTAGTATATATAGAAGAATGAGGAGGTGAGATCTGATAAAAGATCTCAATTACAATTAATACAGACTTAATGGCTTCTTTGCCTTTGAGGGGCTCAATGAAGAAACTTACATGGGTGCACTATGTATTAAATGTTTTACATAAAGTTTAAGCTCAGTGGGAGCTTTTGTTGACCTTTGAGGCTCTGTGGGATGTCAAGGTTACTCTGCCGATATCCTTTGCATTAAGTTTCCTTGCAGAAGTAACTTTCTAGCTGCGCTGAGACAAATATCTAATCTTGATCAATAAATTTCGCCTCTGATTGAATACTTTGAGGTACAGGTGGCATTTTAGTAGCTGGGAGGAGTCAATTTGCCTCAGATGTGGCGGTGGAAGCGCTCCTATTGATAAAACCCTTAAGATCTTCTTTATACTGTGTTTTACTTGGGGATTATGCTTTTGATAATTTTTCTTAGCCGTGATCCCCACAAAATTTGTCTTTAATCCTCTGTTATGATAAATTTTGGTCTTAGTCACTGATACTCTCTGACTGCGCTCGATTCATGGTTTTCGCTGATGTACAGGGTTGTGCAGGGGCGATATGGCATCAATGCCTCATGAACAATTGATGAAAACGTGTTTTTAACACCCTTTGATGATTTTCTTTGGTGAATCGAAGGCAGGAAGATCGTCATCCTCTGCCCTCGAATTTTCTTCAAAAATGGTGAGAAAACCATTTAAACCCTACAAATACAAACAAATATTAAAAAATCCTGCATATATAGGTTTATTGCTGCGGAGGACACGTGGGGGAAGCATGGCCATTGGATGGCATCATCCAACGGTCAGGATTGATCGGGAGAAAATCATAGAGAGGCGGAAGAATTGTTTAAATCAAAGCCGTCGATCGCGCAAAGATCGACGGTCGGGAGCGGAAACGAAAATTCAAAGAAGAAGACGTTGACTGGGGGATCGAATCAGTGCGATGGAATATGGACCGTCGATCTACAGATCAGATCGACGACGGAGATTTATTGAATGTCGCGACATAGCCCGGTTAACTTTCGGGCATCTTTGGTGAGCGATAGCCGTTGGATGGCCTGCCCTAGATCATACAGTGTACATCGATATCGCGCGGGGTCCACGTTCGAACATTAATGTGCGATGGACGACGGTTTTATGAATAGTGCCCAGGCCACGTGTCAACCGATGAGTGAAATTGCTGGCGATTGGGAAAAAACTGCCCTCGCCCAAAGGCGGTGCGATGAATACCGCACGATTTTTTGGACAGGTGAGTGGAATGCGGGGACCACCGAGGGGACGGACTCCACTCCTTCGATCTGCAGATCAGATCGATGGTGGGGGTTGACTAATATTTTATACTGGCGGGAAAACTTTAGAAAATAATTAAAAACCCAAAATTTGGAAATAACATAAGTTTTAATATTTTCAGGGGGCTGGATATATATGTAATATGATTAGGCGCCCAACTGCGGGGCTATGGGTTACATGGAGGAAGGGGCTTAAGACTTAGCCCGAGGGGGCTTAAGTCCACAATGTATAAAAAATGTGATTTTTATGGATTTCCAATGGTTTTCAAGGGAAATGGAGGGTTCCGATATAGTTTAAAAATGAGTTTTAAACTATGTAAAGAGGATTTTCATGAAAGGGAGAAAAGGAATCATGAAAAATAGAGGAGTTTTATGGAGAAAAGGGGAGCAAATGAAAGTTAGTTTTGGGAGAAGGGAAAAGGGAAATGGTGCTTGCAGCAGTATTCTGGCTTGGAAATCAGCAGGATTTCTAAGTGTAAAATGGGAATAGCAGTGAAGTTCAGACAGAGGATAGGCATGAGGCCTTCAAGAGTATTCAAGAGCCAACAATTTTTAGCAATGAAATTTGTTCCTTTAAGGCTCAAAAAGTCTTAGCCACCTTTTGTCATAACAAATTTTACAGGTAGCTGACAGTGGCTCCACTTGGGAATGGTGCCTTCTTGAAGACATCAAGAACTTGAGACCTACATTCCCTGGGAGGCTGACCTATGCCACATCCATTATGTTCTCTGGGGGGCTGATCAGTTGCCTCATCCATTGGGTTGCCTTTCTTTCTATGGATGATGTGCTCTGAAAACATATTAGCAGCCATAAAAACAATGGATCTTCATCAATACAAACTTTCTACCTACCGAATCCTACTGATCTAACATTTTTTCTCCATTAGAGTGCACTTGGATTGGAAAACTATTTTCACAACATTTTATTCTTTTGAAAGCATAAAACTAATCTAATTCTACTCCTTATTTCTCCCTAAACTCATATTAAACAGTTGAGTTCAGATGCTTCTCTACCTATTCTACTATCTGTTGGGATTAAACTATCCAATAGATTTTTATTCTCTAAATTCTACAATATAAATTGAAAAGCACTCAAGTCAGGATTGAACAGTCTAACTTGATGCTGGTCCATGGCATAAAGAACAAACTGCACATAGACATTATTTTGCACACAATTTAAAACAAAAATGGAAGGCTTGAGATCGGAAATTTGAAAGCACTTCCTTCATCTTTTTAACAGCTTTGTTTTGACTTTTGTTTGAGTTGTTCCTCCTTTGTTCTCTGGTTCAGATTTTGAGTTAATTAGAACCAGATTTACATGTTTTTTTGACTCAGAAAATGAAACAGATTTGAGTCATCTCTTTTGGAAACTTAGGTTCATATTTTGAACATGTTTGAACCTTTAATTTCTATCCTAATCTATCTACTGATAAGCCAAGATTAAACAGTTTGGCAAATCGATTTCAATATACTATCAGCAGAAAATTTAAAGCTAATTAGTCAAGATTAGACAATTTGACTAACTATAAGTGTGTTATTCAGGAGTGGCATTTGAGCTTGCACACTTTCAGATTTGTTTCTCTTTTTTTGTATGGGGCTATACCTTTCTTGTTTTCACAATCTGTCCTCTTTTCTTTCTTTCCTTTGTTTTTATATTTTTTATTTTTACAACTTTGAATGCAATGGTGGATGAAATATTTATAGTGGAAAAAATATAAAAAGGCTTTTGGAACATAACATGGATCAAGAGAAGTAATGCTTAAGCATCCTGCCATTGACAGGACCCCCAAACAATTCTGCTCCATTCAACTCTTGCAAGAAAAATGCATTGTTACCAGCAGTTGAATGAATAGAGTAAGGGCCAAGCCATAAGTTGTCAAATTTTCCATGCTTGCCCTTCTCTTCCCTCCTTGAGTCCCGCCTTAAAACTTGGTCCCCAATTTTGAAATTGCTGGCCTTTGTTCTTCTGTCAAAAAACTTTTTAATGTTGATCCTTTTCTGTAATGCTTTGTTATAAACTTCCTCTCAGGTTTGCTGAAGGTGAATGGTCTGGTTTATTCTTCTGATCATGTCATTTTCTTCAGTTTGAAACTCTTTAATCAACTTCATTACTGGTACACCAAGGCTGTTTGGAAAAATTGCATCAGTACCATACACTAGCTGAAAAGGTGACATGCCAATGGATTTCTTCAAAGTCAATCTGTCAGCCCATAGTGCATGAACTAGCTTTGTGTGCCAAGACTTTTTGTTGTCCTCCAACAGTTTCTTGATTATGTTCACTAAAATTTTGTTTGAGGATTCTGAAAGTCCATTAGCTTGAGGGTAATAGATCATGGAATGCCCCAATGTTATTTGATATCTATGACAGAAATCAACCATCTTGTTTGATCCAAATGCTGCTGCATTATTAGTGATAATCTTGGTAGGATAGCCAAACCTGGAGAGAATGTTAGTCTCCATAAATTTTATGATAACTGAATCATTGGCCTGTCTACAAGGTATGGCTTCTATCCACTTAGTGAAATATTCTGTGGCAATGAGAATCAATCTATGCTGGGCAGAAGATGGGGGATGGATTTCTCCTATGAATTCAAGTCCCCACTGTTGAAATGGGGCTTCAACAGTGATTGGATGCAGAGGCAGGGGTAGCAGTTTTCTTTTGCCTTAAAAAAGTTGACATTTATGACAGGCTAAGATCATCTTGTGCACATCATGAAAAAGAGTAGGCCAATAGAAACTAGCCCTCAAAATTTTGTTGGTTGTTGTCTCCAGTACAAATGACCTCCACACTCTCCTTCATGGAACTGGTATTTAACCTTCTCTGCATCAAACTAAGGCAAACATTTAAGCAATACACCAGTTGCATTTTTCTAATAAAGACATCTATCTATAATGCAATTGTTTACAGCTTTCAATTTAGGAATCTTGCCTTTGTTTTTGTCAAACCAGGAGGTGTATTCAATTTAAACAAAACATAAATAATATTAGCATACCAAGGAGAATTCATAAAATGATCTTCAACAATAGGAGTTGAGAATTATTCTTGGTCATCCAAATCATTAATCATATTAATATCAGGAACTTCAAAATTTGATTCAGCCATTAATCTAGCTAGACCTTGGCCTTTGATGAGTTTAGTGGGTTTTATCTCTAAATCATATTCAAGGATAACAACAATCCACTTACCTCTCTTACCATCTGGGTCCTGTGTTAGAATTTATTTAACAAATGAGTTTGGGACAAAGGCAATGATGTGTGAGTGAAGGATGTACACCCTGAAGTCTTTCAAAGCTTTAACCAAAGCAAAAGATTTCTTTTCCATAATGTTATATTTCAAAGGGGCATCCCTCAATGCCTTACTAAATAATGAAATAGGTTGCTCTTGTCCTTGTAGATTTTTCTGCAAAAGGACAACAGCTATGGTATGTTCTGATGCAAATGAAAAAATATAAAAATATTTTGAAAAATCAGGACTTATGAGAACCGGTGTTTTGGTTAACGCTTGTTTCACCAGCTCAAAGGACTTCTTTGCTTCCAAGGTCCATTTTACCCCTTGCTCCTTTTTTAACATGTTTTTGATATTCTTAAGGAGCTCAGCCAAGTTAGGGATGAACCTTCTCAAAAAGTTAATCTTTCCAATGAAAGATTGCAACTCTTTGATGTTTCGAGGATGGGAGATTTGCAATATGGCCTCAATCCTCTTTGGATCTATCTTTATACCCTCCTCAGAAATAATGTGCCCAAGAAGTTTACCTTCTTGGAGACCAAATAGTGTCTTTTTAGGGTTTAAATATATTCCAAACTTTTTGCATTTCTCGAAAACTTTTCTTAAATGTACTAAGTGCTCTTCATCTGTTTTTGAAAAAACAGTGACATCATCAAGGTATATAATGATGAAGAAGCCCAGTTCCTCCGAGAAAGCTATGTCCATGGCTCTTTGAAAAGTTGCTCCAACATTCATTAGACCAAAGGGCATTTTCACATACATGAAAGTGCCCCATGGTGTAGTAAATGTTGTCTTTAATTGATCAGCAGGGTGAACTAAGATCTGATTGTACCTTGAATAGCCATCCAGCAAATAAATTTTTCTAGACCCTACCACCCTTTGTAAAATATGATCCATCTTGGGTAAAGGGTAGTTGTCTTTCAATGAAGCTTTGTTTAAGTCTCTAAATTCTATACAAAGCCTGATTTCTCCAGTTTTCTTCCTAACAGACACCAGATTAGACACCCACTCAGAGTATCTAATAGGGACAATAATACCAGCGTCATACATTTTCATGATCTCCTTTTGAACCAAAGGCCACTGAACCGGGTTTATTCTACGCATTTTCTATTTGAATGGTTTTTGGTTTTCTTTGAGGGAAATTTTGTGCTGTATTATTTCAGGTTCATAGGATTTAAGATTTTTGTAACTCCACGCAAAAACATCAGAAAACTCTTTAAACAACTCTATGTATTTGAGTTTAATGTGAGCTGGTAAATTCTTAGACAGTTTAATCATCATAGGTTTAAGTTCACTACATATATTTCACTCTTCTACTTCAGTCTCTATAGGTTCCCGTTTTGGCTTTTTGGCCACATCGTTAAGATCAAACAACTCTTCTAAACACGCTAGACCACTTGGCAAACTTTCATCTTTAGAGTGCAAAATTTCTAACTCCTCTCTTTCAAACTCTGCATCCAATTCCGTTTTGTTTTTTAGTTTTCTTGACAGCAGGTTAATATTAACAGGTTCAGGAGACGGTTCTTCTTCACCAAGGAAATTTTCTTCACTGCAGTCTGTATCATAATTTGAGTCCGAACTGTGTAGTTCAAATTCATTTCTGAATTGCATGAAGTCTTCTATTTTTTTATTATTGTTAAACACCTGCCAATACTTTTCATTATCAGGTACAGCTGGTCTAAATTTTATCTCATTTTTGCAGTCTTTGGTTTCATATGGCGTCAAGCATGTCCTAGCTGCAAAGGCTAAATTGTGGGCCGCAATATTTCTTTTTCTTGGGACAAAAAACAGTTTGGACTCCTCAAAGGTTTTCAAAAGGTCCATGACATCATTTCGGTAGGCTTTAAGTCTAGGTTGATTTGCATTATATTCCCCATTGACTTGCCTAATGACTAACTCTAAATCCCCATACACATTAATTCTTCTAGCTCCTAACGTTTTCAATAAATGTAAGCCTAAGAGAAGGGATTCATATTCCGATATGTTATTGGAACACTGAAAATTTAATCTACAGAAAATTCTTTCTGTGTGGTTATTTTCAGTGTTGGAAATCCAGACACCTACACCAGCATTAGTTCTAGTGCAGGATCCATCAAAATACATACTCCACAGAGGACTAGTTTCAATTTCATCTGTTTGGTGAACGTCCTCTTCAACTACTGTGCTTTCCAATTGTTCTTGAGTATCAACACTCAGTTGAATTTGTTTCATTTCCTCAAATATATTATTGGGTTGAGGACCGATTTCTTGACTCTCAATGTTTAAAATCAAAGGATGCATGACTTTTAGTTTAATACCTTTGTTTAGTTTTTTAATGCTTAACGGTTCAGCAAACTATTTTGACAGTTCTGTGGTGTTCGCCTCTTCCTCCCTATCGGCCATTAATCCTGTTAAAGTGGCTTGTTCACCAAGTGTTTCCTCATTAAACATGATAAAATAATCAAGGCCTGTATTTACAAAATACATAGGAGAGTTTTGTGGTCTGTCTTGACTTGTAACTGTGTATTTCATATGGGACTCCCTGTAAAGTCTTCTATTCTGATTGAAAACAGGGATAGTCGCATAAGTCATGTCCATTTGCATAGTCGCTTGTAACTTAGCCCCCCAAGATCTTGATAGTAACATTCCATACTTTGGGGGCACATCAGCCACAACAATATCCATGACTAAACATTTGGCTGGAATTTGGGCTAAGTTAACACAGAGGTCTTTCATTAATCCTAAACATTTTACTCTGCTGGAATCAAAGGAGTAAAGGTCTTTGTAAGGTCTGGTGATTTCTAAACCCAGGCTCTCCATTACAACTTTTGGCATTAAATTATGAGAAGCCCCGGAATCATGCATATCATTGTGCAAAATTTTGTCATGAACATTTAAACTTACATAAAAGGGAGGAACAGGTCCCTCTTGATATCTGCCTTCAATCTTAGGACCAAAAATCAGCTCTGGTTGGTCATCATTAAGATTGACTATGTCCTCATTTTCTTCAATGTTTAAAGCCTTCAAAATTTGGGTTCTATATACATGTTGGGCAGCTAACTCAGTCAACGGAACAGAGATTTTGATATTTGAAATTTCCTGCTCCAGGCTGAAAGGAATTTGACTCTTTAAAGTGCTGGTTTCAGCCTTATTAGCTGTCATTCTATCAGCAATATCGGCTTGCTGATTTGTTTTATTTACACTTGACAAAATTGTTTTCACAGGAGTACTAGCTGAAGTGTTAGTACTGCTAATGTCCGCACTCTGTTTTTCATTGTTTTGAGTGCCTTTCTCTTTTCCATTGTCAGAATTCACAGCCACTGTTTTATCGTTTTGTTTGACAACTTTAGGTTTGGTTGTAGTGTTGTTTTGTGAATATTTTTCAGAGGTTTTGTTGTTGGGGGTTTGTTTACTGGTTTTTCTTCTAAGGTCATATTATTTTTGAGGTTCTATGATGACATTTTCCATTTCTTGATAATAATTTTCATCATCATCTCTTCTGTCATCATAAGGTGTGTATAGACCTTTTTTTCTATCATAATGGATCTCAAAGTCATCATTATCCACCCCCAGCATGTTGATATCATCTTCCTCTGCTATTTCATCAGTTTCCTCAACCTCACTTACATAGTTTTGATGAAAGGGAGGAGTGATCTGCTGATCATCTTCCCTAGGTTTGTTTGGAGGTTGTTTCCTTCTAAAATTCTGGTTTTGGTTCTAGTTTTTTGTTTTGAGGAGCAGTTTGGTTTTGGCTTGCTTGTGCTCTCTTAATTATGCTTATTTCTTTCATCATTTCTTCCATCTTTGAGTTTGAAGTAGAAGGTGTGGATTCCTCTCTAAAAGATACTCTCTTTTCAGTTTTCATCCTTGTTCTCTTCTCCATTAAATTGACTTCCACAGAAAGAGCACCTTTTTGCATATCTTCAAGAGTTGCAAAATATCTCTCTCTCAGCTGATAGGTCATGTCAGAGTCCAACACTTCAGGAAACTTGTTTAAAGTTGAGCCTTGTGGAGGTTTTAGTTCTAGGGAAAGTGCATTATACACACTATTAAATCTAGCGCAATAAGCTTGCACACTTTCCCCAGTGTTTCTATGGAGGTTCTTGTAGTCAAAAAGGACTTGGAGAGGGTTTTTCTTTACTTCCCATTTGTTTAAGA
The DNA here is from genome assembly GCA_034641835.2 of Pinus albicaulis. Classification (NCBI taxonomy): domain Eukaryota; kingdom Viridiplantae; phylum Streptophyta; class Pinopsida; order Pinales; family Pinaceae; genus Pinus; species Pinus albicaulis. Next base: position 1,260,413,249 of record CM076580.1, read on the forward strand.
ATGTTTGATGGAAGGCTTGGAGATAATTAATACTATGGGGGGTTAAACCTTTAAACCATTTTCTTACTTCTCCCCTTAAACTCTGAGCAAATAACCTAAGCTTGAGAGAATCATCATCAATTTCATTTCTGTCAAAGTAGTCATCCATCTTATCCACATGTTGTGATGCAGTTGTAGCATTGCTAGCACCATATAGCGGAATTTTTGACTGATAGTCCTGTGGAAGATTGACTAATGGTGCAGGAAGGACTAAGGGAGCATACCATGTTGCCATGATATGTGGTGGGGGTGGATTTACAAGAGGTGGATTAACAAGAGGGAAAGTGGGCTGAAGTGAAGTGGTTTGAACAGTGGATGTAGGGTGAGCAGAAGTGGATGGACCAGGAATAGATTGCTGAGCTGATCTTGGATGAGAGACACCTAAATTGTGAAGGAAATGCAAATCAGGAGGTGTTGTTTCTCTACTTCCAAGATGTTCACTTTTTTCAGGAGATGAAAGTGAAGATTCAGAATCTAACTGATCTAAATCACCAAGAGACCTAGTTCTAAATGGATTTACTAAGTCAACTTGTGATTGTTGTAGAGTTGAAATATTTTCAGGAACTGAATTAGCTCTCAAGGGTGATCTGAAAATAGTTGATAATTTAATCCTAGGAGACTTCCTAAGGATACTTTCTGGGTTATCAACTAACTCAGGTGGATCAGGGTCAAGATAGGCTCTAGTGTGAATCTTTCTAGGAGCCACTATGCTATGTTTTTTAGACCCAAATAAACAAGAAAAGTTCAACTAGGTATGACAATATTTGAGAGGTTAACTAATCTGTTTACACAAATTTTAATCCTACAGTCCTCTAATTGAGTTTGAAAGATATTACAATGATAAGGGTTCTTCCTAGTGGAGTCTTAAGGTCTGTTAAGGATTTTGGAGTCGCCAAGTGGAAGTTTTTAGCTCTTTTTAGCGGTAAAAGGTTTTATGGTCCACCACCATGTTTATTGAATACCAATCTGAAATATTTTTAGGTTTTTTGAGTTCTTTTTCAATTGTGTGGTTTCTAAGAATATGCTAACTTTGTTCCAAAACTTAGCTACGGTTAAGAGACAAAGACAGTATACTCTTATGGCTAAGCTAGCTGATTTTTCAAGGTTAGATAAAGGCTTAAGAGAATCCTAGGGTTTACCTAGTTTGTCACTTATTCAAACAAGTTTCATCATGATTACCATTCTTTGGTAGTGCTTGAAAAGGCAGTTTTTTTTTTCTCACAAGTTTTATGAAGTTTTTAAGGGAAGTAGTTCCCTAGTAGAGTCGCCAGAAATGTTAGGAATCTGTAATTTTAGCAAATTGGTGAGACTAAAATTACATAAGCAACATTATTTCAACCAACTTTGGGATTCTAGGATCTAGCCCTCCTGAATCTGGAGAGGGATCTCTCCAATAATTGCAAAGATGGATTTGTCTTTGAAGTTTGGGGTTATGATATTATGCTAGTTATGAAGGTCAAAGGTTTTTTTTTTTTTTTGGATGGTTGAGCATGATTACTGTTTGAGGTGGGAAGTCCTAAATGCAAAGAGTTTCAAAGGTGAGAAGTTGCAAGCAATCAGAGTAAGCTTCGGCCAAAAGGTAGATAATTGCAGGTTTTAGTCCATTGGGCTATGGAGTCATAATAGGGTTTAATTGGAACAACAAGAGGCAAGAGTGGTCCATGGGGCAAGTCATCTATGTCTAAGGATCTCTTTGAAGATTTATTTATGGAATGAAATGATACAATAAGAAGGAGAAATTAACAGATGCAGAAATAAGAGCAGCCCAGGATCTGGTAAGTACTTTGAAACTAGCCAGCCTTTGACATGGACTCAAGAAAAACATAAAAGTAAACTAGGATCTGGTAAGCACTTTGAAACTAGCCAGCCTTTGATACACTTTCAATAGAAAACATCTTAAAACAAAGGGAAACTTGAAGGCAACTTTTGGAGAAGAAACTAGCGGGCCGGGCTCACCACAAATCCTCTCCTAGCTCTGCTTTACTTGGTTACTTTCAAGACCAACACAAAGATAACACAGAATGGCCTAAGATCTGGTAAGTACTTCTAAACTAGCTAGCTTTTAACACATTCCAAGGGAAACATTCAGACAACCTTTGGGGATAAAACTAGGACCAGGGCACACCATATCTTCCATAGTTCATCTCTACTTAACTAATACTGAACATAACATTCAAGAATAATATTCAGCTAAGGCAATAAGATGAGGGAACGCCAGCATTCCTATGCTTAAACTGAATTAAATCATTCCTAAATAACACAGATTGGAAGAAAACATATATATAAAGATTTTCAGTCAGAGAAGGTTACTGTTGTACAGTAGATCCTAACTCTATGCATGTTGTTCTTTATAAGAGAATATGAAACACAGTGAAAACAGAAACAAAATAACAAGTTACAATTAGAGAAACATCACCGTCAACATAGACTAGGATCCCATAAATCAGCTTGTATTGATGCTCCAAACCAGTTACAGCTTTAAGTCCAGTGCTTTAGTTTAGCAACCATCTACACATCTCAGCCTAATCTATCTATCACAAGTAGAGCTCCAAGAGCCAGTGAACACTATTTACAATCAGAAATTTAAGCTCAAGTGTATATCAAAGTTCTGCAACCAACCCCTCACTCATCTTCTGCAGAAGTATATATAGAAGAATGAGGAGGTGAGATCTGATAAAAGATCTCCAATTACAATTAATACAGATTTAATGGCTTCTTGGCCTTTGAGGGGCTCAATGAAGAAAATTACATGGGTGCACTCTGTATTAAATGTTTTACATAAATTTTAAGCTCGGTGGGAGCTTTTGTTGACCTTTGAGGCTCTGTGGGATTTCGGGGTTACTCTGCCGATATCCTTTGCATTAAGTTTCCTTGCAGAAGTAACTTTCTGGCTACGCTTAGACAAATATCTGATCCTGATCAATAAATTCGGCCTCTGATTGAATACTTTGAGGTACAGGTGGCATTTTAGTAGCTGGGAGGAATCAATTTGCCTCAGATGTGCCGGTGGAAGCGCTCCTGTTGATAAAACCCTTAAGATCTTCTTTAAACTGTGTTTTACTTGGGGATTAGGCTTTTGATAATTGTTCTTAGCCGTGATCCCCACAAAATTTGTCTTTAATCCTCTGTTCTAATAAATTTTGGTCTTCGTCATTGATACTCTTTGACTGCGCCCGATTCATGGTTTTTGCTGATGTACAGGGCTGTGCAGGGGCGATATGGCATCAATGCCTCATGAACGATTGATGAAAGCTTGTTTTTAACACCCTGTGATGATTTTTTTTGGTGAATCGAAGGCAGGAGTATTGCCATCCTCTGCCCTCGAATTTTCTTCAAAAATGGCGAGAAAACCATTTAAACCCTGCAAAATACAAACAAATATTAAAAAATCCTGCATATATAGGTTTATTGCTATGAAGGACATAGTGGGGGAAGCATGGAAATTGGATGAAATCATCCAACGGTCAGGATTGATTGGGATAAAATCATAGAGAGGCAGAAGAATTGTTTAAATCAGATCCATCGATCACGCAGAGATCGACGGTCCGGAGCGGAAACGGAAAGTCAAAGCGGAAGACATTGACTAGGGGATCGAATCAGTGCGATGGAATATGGATCGTCGATCTGCAGATCAGATCGATGGCGGAGATTTATTGAATGTTGTGCCGTAGCCCGGTTAACTGTCAAGCATCTTCAGTGAGTGATAGTCGTTGGATGGCCCGCCCTAGATCAGACGGTGTACAGTGATATTGTGTGGGGTCCACGTCCGAACATTAACGTGCGATGGAGGGTGGTTTTATGAATAGTTCCCAGGCCACGCATCAACCGATGAGTCGAATCGCTGGCGATCGGGAAAAAACCGCCCTCGCCCAAAGGTAGTGCGATGAATACCGCGTGGTTTTTTGGACAGCTGAGTGGAATGTGGGGACCACTGGGGAGACGGACTCTGCTCCATTGATCTACAGATCAGATCGATGGTGGGGGTTGGATGATATTTTATACTGGTGGAAAAACTTTAGAAAATAATTAAAAACACAAAATTTGGAAATAACATAAGTTTTTAATATTTTCGGGGGGCGGGATATATATGTAATATGATCAGGCGCCCGGCTACGGGGCCATGGGTTACATGGAGGAAGGGGCTTAAGACTTAGCCCGAGGGGGCTTAAGTCCACAATGTATAAAAAATGTGATTTTTATGGATTTCCAATGGTTTTCAAGGGAAATGGAGGGTTCTTATATAGTTTAAAAATGAGTTTTAAACTATGTAAAGAGAATTTTCATGAAAGGGAGAAAAGGAATCATGAAAAATAGAGGATTTTTATGGAGAAAAGGGGAGCAAATGAAAGTTGGTTTTGGGAGAAGGGGAAAAGGGAAATGGTGCTTGCAGCAGTATTTTGGCTTGGAAATCAGCAGGATTTCTAAGTGTAAAATGGGAACATCAGTGAAGTTCGGACAGAGGATAGGCATGAGGCCTTCAAGAGTCTACAAGAGCCAACAATTTTTAGCAATGAAATTTGTTCCTTGAAGGCTCAAAAAGTCTTAGCCACCTTTTTTCATAAGAATTTTTACAGGTGGCTAAAAGGTTATTCAAGAAGGACGTAAAATATCCAAAGAAGATTACCTTATCAGTTCAGAGTCTACAAATGAGAAAAATGGAAAAAGGTTGGCACTTCTGTAGGAGTGTTGAAACATTTATCAGTAGGAGGTACTAATGGGGTAGATTTTCTACTCCTAAATGAAATAAAATTACAACAAGGAAAGAGGAAACACTTGGTCTTGAACATGACTAGGGTTATGAACTGGTTATTCCATTTGAATGCCAAAGCAGTGATCACTTGCAGGAAAATACATGGAGGAAGCACACAAGGCCCAACGTGAAGAAATTTTATCAGAGAATATTGATGAAATATGGAAAAAGGTGAGGTGAACTGGACAGAAATGAATGAACTTGAAAAGGATATAGAGAACTTAGAAGACAACACTGATGATTGCTGAAAAGAACTACAGACAATTAGGGTTTTGAAGAAAGTGGCCAGAGAAGGTGGAAAATATAAGTTGAGTGTTATGGTTGAAACTACAGAAGATTTTGAAGATGCTACTTTGTGTTTGTATCCCAAACTTGTCAAAATTAACTTGCCATGCCTCAAGGATCAAAAGAAAATTCAACTTCATAACTTCAACAACCTGCAAGGCAAAATTGTCAAAACGGGTTAGTGAGAAAAGAAAAGGGACTTGAGACATTAGAAAGTGGGTTTTAAAAGTTAAATTAAATCCATAAGCTTATAAAATCCCATTTCACACTTCAAATGAGTCCTTGATTCCTTGCAAAGCATTATAAGTTTCAAGGAGAGAATAATTTGTGAGTTTGTTGAGCGAATTTGGGAAAATATTCTTGGCGTTGCGCGCCTGGGAGTTGGCATTGTGCACTTAAAAATTCCCCCCCATACATTTTCTGAAGGTGTTGTGTGCCTGGGAGGTGGTTCTACTCTCTTTCCCGAATAGTATCTATGATGAAAACCCTTGGCGTTGTGCACTCAGAACTGGTGCTGCACACTTGGGATTGGCGCTGCGCCCTCAGCATTGGCACTGTGCAATTGGACAGATAGGTTTTCTCACTCTTCTAACCACTCAAATCACTTCAAATCACCTTCAAGTCTCTGATCAAGTATTCTAAGGCACTGATAAGAGGTAAGTGCATACCATAACCCATCTTCAAGCTATTTTGGTCATCATTTAATCGAATGGAAGTAAAACCCTAAGAAGAAACCCAAAGTCTTAAGCTTGAAATCACTGTTTTACCATTACTTCATCCTCCTTGAATAAAATCAGTCATAAGTAGGGGTCATTATATTGCTTTATGGTTTTCATTCATATATTTTTCCCATTTCACACTCATTCCCTTCATTTGCAAAACTACCATTTCATTACTCTCCCTTCATCTCCTTTCACATCAGCCCTAAGGTTTCCAAAACAAAGTTTAACTTGTCTGAAGGTGAAGTCAGTGGTGGTGAGGCCCAAATGCCAAGGAGGCATGATCACAAGGGAGGGAAGATAAATAGATTTGAACCCCTCAACACAAAGGAGCTCATGGCATCTCCTCTTACTGTTTCCTGCTTCAAACATGTAGGCTGCTTTGAATTTTGTGAAAATGTACAGCAAGTCCAAAACCATCCACAGCTAACAAGACTATTCATTATAAATTTGCATGACAAACAAGTAAAGCTTGTCAGGGTAACCTTTTTGTTGTCTACCAATTCCATTGCAGATGCTACAGGAATACCAAGTGTGGGAGAAAAGTGGTTCAAGCAAGAAAACCTAGAGATCAATTATTTTGAACCATATCTAAAACCTAGGTATAAAGATCATCACAAGTCCATCTTCCCTTTTTCTCATCTTATTGATAGATATGCACCTATGATGAGGATAATAATGAAGTATTACACGTGTGAGGGAAGGTTTTCCCACCTCTACTCATACCACATCTGGCTTCTTATGCATTTCACTAGGGTTAGGATGTTTCATATACCATATTATCTTTTCCGTAGCATTGATAAAATGGCCTACATAGTGCAAAATAGAGATTATCCTTAGAAAATGCAGAGCCTATTCCTTCATTCACTCATCAATATGGTTGTTATGCACCATCTCCAGTAGAAATAAATTCCATGGGATACCTTCATTGATCATGAGGTTTTCACTACTCCGCATGGCCATCATCAGCAAGATATTCCATCATCTTCCCATCCTCCCATATCCACTTCTCCATCACTTCCTGATATTCATACATCACCATCCACTCACATTCCTTCACCTCATGATGACCCTTCCACATCACCTTTCCACAATCTTTCACCCTCATATCATAATGACAAAGCATCAAGCAGTGATGAGAACCTTGAAACAAATGGCACTAAAATGAGTGACATAGAGTCTTTTCCTTTGACATACCGGTGGGGCTACAGGCACTCAAATTAAAAATGGTTTTCATTTTCATGTTCCTCATGCCAAGGACATCAACCTTAGAAAATTTCAAGGCATTTGGAGAAAAACTGGTCCCTCAAAAGGGCCAAAAACCACCAAAAAATCACCTTTCTGCCCTCTTTTCTGCACTGGCATTGCGCGTTTAGCAGTATTGGGAGAAATGGTTTTTGAATAGGAAAATGGGCACAAATATAGAAACCGAAGGCAGATCTAGAAACTAAACAGGATAGGATTTCCAATGAGTTTTCATAGAGCTCATTTGGACACCGGGAAGGCTTGCAAAACTTAGCTGCAAAACAGGGAATTTTTCTAGTCTTGGCGCTACGCGGTTGGCTTGACACTGCACCCCTGTACCTTGGAGTTGCGCCCTTGCTAGGAGTTATTGAAAATGATATTTTGAAGCCTTAAAGTCAACTTTTTTTCCAAAGTTAGCTCAAATAGTTATGTTAGAAGTTATTTTTGCCATAAATGAGTTTTGGATATTTTGCCTTGGGCCTTGCATGGTCTCAAAGGTCAAAGTGCCTTAAATGTGTAATGAATGACATTTTGAAACCCTAGCTAGGGTTTACCTCCTCAATTGGCAGATAAATACTGCATGGATGCTTCATAATTTTTTTGGTCGATTGTTGAGCTCAATATGATATAGATTTTGAGTTGTGAAAAAATTGGTTTTGGAGCTTTGTGATTGTCTTGGATTGAGCACCAATGGAGCAAGAATATTCATAGGATTCATGAACTTGTTTAAATGGTGATTTTGTTCTGATTTTACACTTTTATTCTTATGTTTTCCATATTTTTCATCTTTTCCCTTATGACAGAGTAGAAAATTTAGATTAAGATATGCATTTGAGAGGCACCTTAATTATGTCTACCTTCTGTTGTTTAAATGTTTTCCTCTACTAGGTCTAATTGAAGAATTCTTAATTTCTCTTTGATTCCACTTGGCTTGTTTTCTTGAAAATGATTTAATGGAGCCAAGCCAAATAAGTTTATGGTATGCCCTTTCCTTTGGTGTATCTTAAAACATTGTTTTTGAGGCCTTTTCTTTGAAGTTTACTGATTAAGGTTTGGCTAAATAAGTTTATGGTTTTCCCTGTCCTTTAGTAAATATTGAAGAGTCACGTTGAAGGTCTTTTAGAGTCTGATTAAATAATTTATGAGTTCCTTGACCTTTGATCATCACTTGTTTTTTATCTTAAATGTTTTCTTTCTCTGAAGGTAAATAACTAGAGAATTTAGGAGTTCCCTGCTCTCTAGGGTTTGCTGGATTGTTGTCTCAAAGTTTACTTGATAAAGCTAGGTCAAAGAAGTTTATGGTGCGCCCTGTCATTTGATTCTTTCTTAAGAATAGTCCTCTTAAATACTCTTCTTGTTATAGTATATGTTAAAGGATTCTTAATTTCCCTTTAATCCTACTAAATTCACAACTTAATGTTCATTTCACACCCACATAAGCTACTAAGATCCATTTCGCTTTGTTAACTTGTCCTATGAAACACCCTTGATTTGTTGTTGTACTCTTCAGACATTTCACAAACCCCATAGCCCAATGGTTTAAATTTCTCTTGCTCTATCTGTTCTTCTTGACAAGCAACCCAACCAAACCAAACAAAACAAACAACCTTATCACTTTAACTAGCCTAAAATCAGCATCCTAAATCTATTAAGTCATATCATTTATACAAATATAGAGAGAGCCCTCTCTGCATCCAAGAAGGCTAGGTACTAGGACTCCAAAGTTGGTTTGATGTTACCCTTGTCTATTTTGTCTTGCCAATCTAAAAAATTACAGGGACCTAACAGACTACACATAACTGCAGTTAAGTTTGGAAACATTCCAAAATTTAGTGGCGTGCTATAGTGACCGCTAGTCCTAACCATGAAAGGTTACGATTAAGGGGAGGGGGTGGTGACATGCCAAACCCCAAACCCGATGGTCACATTAAATTCAGAGCGCAACCCACTCCGCAAACTATGGTAGTGTTAATGCCAACACCAGAGTTATCTAAACCATAACCGTCAGCTTCTAACCCGCAGATTTATCACATGTCTTGGCACACATAATGCTTAACGGTTTCGCAGTGATGTCGGAACATTTTCCATCATGGTTAAATTAGATGTTGTGGGTTTTTTAAGGTACATCTGAACACAAATATTTGACCGCTAACAGGTTCGTTTTAGGATCCTGGTCCTAGAGTCGTGGCCATATGGGAGGGGTTGGACCCTCCACTCCCCCAAATGGAAATACATTCAACCATAAATAATACCAAAGTCCTATATTGGTTATGAATCAATGATAGCACAGATGGTATGGGCACATTTCTTTCAAGCAGGAGGTTCCCTAGTCGAACCCAGCAGAGCCCCAAAAAAAATTTCACTCCACTCCCGGGCCACGTGGCGGCCTCCAGCCCTACCATGTGGCAGTGTCCCATTGCCCAAAACCACAAAATGTACAACCCACAATGAACCACAACGTGCTTCTTGGAATTCACTAGTTGGCCTGGAAGGAATATTTTGGGGAATATTCTAAAGAATATTCTAGGAATATTCCCTTTTTTTGAATTTCCAAAAGCCCAATATGTTGGGGTTCCCATGTTTTGGCCAGATTAGCAAGACCAAAAGATGAGACAACATCAAACCACTTTCAGACCTCAGGATCTATCCCTCCTGGGTCCAGAGAGGGATCTCTCTAAGATATGTCAAAGGCATATGTCTTTAAAGCTCAAAGTTTAAGATGTTAGGCTAGTTATAAGGCTCGGGGTTTGTTTGTTTGATAGTTTGTTTGGTTGCTGGTTATCAGGAGAGAAGGGTTCAATGTAAGATCAGGATGAGCAAAGAGGGATAAGGCAGAGGTGAAGTATTCCAGGAAGAATTCAAGACCATTGGGAAATGGAGTCAGGAAAGGATTTTCTTGCTACTCAATAGGCAGGCTTTCGATTGGGCTAGTCATCTAAAACGTTGGGTATTAAAGATGATTATGAGATATGGAATGGTAGGAGTGAAGGAGACAACACAGATTCAGGCACAAAGTTAAAGACAAGCTGGTCGCACAAGGATCCTAGTGGACAGGTCTAACTCTAATCCCCAGTGTTCCCAAATCTTCCAACTAAATCCTTAATAAGAAACATCTAAGAACTGAATTTATTTAATTCATACATCAGAGAGTAGGAAATAACATCCACTACACTGGTTAAATCAACTGAAATCAATTCTTAGATAACACATTCAGAAGAAAAACATTAATCGCAAGGAGAGCAGAAACATAGGGTACCTAACAAGGGTAAATCCTATGCCAATATCCTGATGCAAGCCAGTAGAAACGAAATGAAAAGAATTAAACACAGAGATAGGAAAACATCACCGCTGCTTTAGATCAGGATCCAAAGAAATGTGCTTGTCATATTAAACAACAATACCAGTCAAGTACAACATGCCAATAGCTAAATACTCAGTCTGAATTCATATAACTCAGCCTATCTTACAACTTTACACAGAGACTGTGTCTCAAAAGAAACTACTTGCAATTCTTTGATAACTGATCAAAAACCTTTACAATATTTTCTCATGAGTTTTATAGCAGGAGATGAGCCGAGGAGGTAGGTTCAATACTAAATGAAGCATTAAACTTAGGAAAGAAAGAAGGCTTGAAGCCCATTCTGTTTTAACTCCTGTGTATTGATCTTTGGCATTCTTTGGAGGAAAAAATGGTCTTCGTCAGACTTCTATTTACTCCAGGTATGTCTCTGGCGTACTTTGGCTACAGGACTCTGTGGTACTATTGGTGAATAAACAAAAGATAAATGAATGACTGAGAAGTCTACCATACTTATGAAATAAATGCTCTGGTAGCTTCGGACTGTTATCAGGGTGGAAATTTCTTTAGGAACACGGCATATAATAAAAGCTGCATGGGTGCTCCATCCTTTTTTAGGAAAAAAAATTCTGCTGATGTAGAAACCCTGACACACTGATTTTTGTGTTGTACCTTTTACGTGATCCATGGGTCTTCAATCTGATTCTTTACCTTTAAATCTCTGAAAATAAGGCTTATATATCTTCATTTGCGTGCCTTAAGCTCTCTGCTGCTTAATTTAAATCTCTTACTGTGAAATCTGTGTGTTAATGGCGCCGGGACATTTTCACAGAGTAATACCCTGGTCTTTTAATGCAAGTCTTGTCGTACGACCTCCTCGGGTTTTCTTCATGATTTCTTCCTCTGCACACGGTCTTTTCCTGTTCTTTCTGTCACTTTGATAGCGGGTGAAAATCATGGAAGCTTTCACCACCTCAAAACCCTGCAAAACAGAAAACTTGTTATGAAATCCATGAATGGGGATAATGGATGCAGTGCGGATGATGAAAATGGTCATGCGGCTGGTGAAATGGTGGAACAATGCAGAGGAATGATGGAGGGAAGCCTTGGTGAAGGTTAGCAGAGCGCAGAGGAATTTTAAATGGAAAACCTTAACAAACTTGAATTTTGAACAAATATATACAATGGGATGGGCGGATGTACGATGGATACACGTGGGGGTGACGTGGCGGGACCGGGTGATGGCGGGGTGGTCAACGGCGGGGCAATTAAATCTGGACCATCCGATCTCGGCAGAGATTGACGGTGTAAAGCACGTCGGAGGGCGATGGACTGTGGGCCAGGGGTACAGCTGCCATGGGTTAACTCGTGCGCAACTCTGTGGAATGACGATCATTGGATCAACTGCCCCAGATCGGATAGTGCACGTGCATATCGCTACGCATCCGCGGATGAACGTTAATGCACGATGGGGTAGTGGTTTTGAAATAGTGTCGGAGCTACGTGTCGAATGCTGAGTGGAATCGCTGGCCTATTGGAAAATACCGCCCTTCGCCCAAAGACGGTGTGATAGAAACCGAATGGTTTTTGAATAGTACACAGGGACCACCGGGGCAGGTAGACTCCGAACCGTCGGATCTGCGGGTAAATAGACAGCGATGGCACGATCGGGGTGATGAACGGGGTGAAAAATGGACAATGTGGGAGCTGTGATCGTCTTCCGATATATACAGGTCGACGGTTGAAACTGCGTCCGATATCCATCTGCGGTAAGCGCCTGGGTCTCGTTGAGAAAAGGCTGACGGGCTAGCGGAAAGGGGCTAAGGCCTAATGTAATTTGAAAAGTGGGTTTGTTGCCCATTTTTAGTGCAATTTGAGGGCAATGAAGGGCAACAATAGGGGTAATGGGGGTTTAAATGACCAACCAAGGAGTATGTATAGGACTTAGGGGGAATTTTTGGAGGGGTTTAGAAGGATTAGGGGGGTGATTTGGGGGTAAAGAAAAGGGGTTTTGACAAATGAAGAAGAGGTGAAAAGGGACATTCTGCAGGGATATAAGGGTTAATGTAGGCCTTTTGGAGCAGAATTTATGTAATCAATGAGACCTTATAAAGGGAGTCAGCAGAGGGAAATTTATCAAAGGCAAAGGCATAGGAGACTTCAAGGATGATGTGTCTTCAGGGGAGATGCATTCCTTGAAGGCTCAAAAACAATTTAGCCCCCTAATTTTCTTTGTCAAAAATTTATAGGGGGGCTAGCAGTGGCTCCACATGGGGATGGCTTCTTCTTGAAGGAGTCAAGAATTCAGAAAATGATCTTTGGTGTAGGCTAGATGCCTGCTGCTTAAGCCACCTTCTTCTTTGATTTTCAGCTGCCACAATTTTGAAGACATCGATTTAGCAGAAAAACTTTCCCAATCAATCTACCTACCCACACTACAGTCCTAGAATTTTTTCTTCTTCTAGGGTGCATTTGAGCTAGCAGACCCTTTACATCATTTTTATTTTTTATTTTTTTTAAGACTGAAAACAAACCTATTCTAAATCTACCCTTATTACTCCATGAGAGAAGATTAAATTGTTGGTCCCATATGTTTCTCTACCTATTCCACTATCTGCTGGGATTAAACTGTCCGATAGAATTCTTCTCTACATTCTAAAACTGAAATTTAAAGACAGTCAAACTAGGATTAGACAGTCTAGTTTGCTGTAGATCCAAGGCATAAAGACAGTTTCACATGGACAGAAATTTGCAGGAAACTGAAACAAAACTTTGAAGGCTTGAAATATGAAATTTGTAGTATCCTTCTTTCCTTTTTGTGACTCAAGTTTTGAGCTTGTTAGAGTCACTCTTTTTCTTCATTCCAGCTCTAGTTCTGGGCATGTTAGAGCTGATTCTTCTTTTTTCTTTGTTGGTCCAGATTTTGAGCATGTTAGGACGAGTTGTCTTTACTTTCTTTGGCTCATATTTTGATCATATTAGAGCCAATATTTTGCACTTCAGAGGTTCATGTTTTGAGCATGTCTGAACCTCTCTTTTCTCTCTTTCTTGAAAACAAAAACTGCAATGGTATGTACAATGGAAATGAAAACTGGAAATTGAAAATCAGTAGAAGTAGTGTTTGAGCATCCTGCCATTGACAGGACCCCCAAATAGCTCTGTACCATATAATTCATGTAGGAAGAAGGCATCTGGACCCACAGTGGCCTGGATGATGTATGGACCTTGCCACTGACTATCAAACTTGTCGTGCTTTCCTTTATCCTCTCTTCTTGAGTCCCACTTCAGAACTTTATCCCCAATTTTGAAATCAGCAGCTTTGGTTCTTTTGTCAAACAATTTCTTTATATTTTCCTAAACCTTCACTGCTCTGTTGTAAACCTCTTCCCTTGTTTGCTGGAGATGAATTGTCTGGTTTATCCTTCTCACCATACTGTCTTCTTCTGTTTGAATCTTGGACCAGCTTAATCACTGGTACCCCAAGGCTGGTAGGAAACACTGCTTCTGTCCCATAGACAAGCTGATATGGTGACATGCCAATGGACTTCTTTGTTGTAAGCCTGTCAGCCCACAAAGCATGTACTAGCTTGTTATGCCATGAATTTCTATTATCTTCCAGCATATTTTTGATGATGATCACCAGGCTCTTGTTTGATGATTCAGCTAATCCATTACCTTGAGGGTAATAGGCAGTTGAATGACCAAACGCAATTTCATACCTGTGACAAAAATCAACCATTTTCTTGGATCCGAAAGCAGCAGCATTATCAGTGATTATTTTCCTTGGGTAGCCAAACCGAGAGAGGATATGACCTTCTAGGAAACTAATGATGACTAAATCTGTGGCATTCCTAGTAGGTATGGCCTCTATCCACTTAGTGAAATACTCTGTGGCTGTTAAGATCCATTTGTGTTGTGCAAAAGAATCAGGATGAATCTCTCCTATGAAATCTAGGCCCCATTGCATAAAGGGACCCTCAACAATGATGGGTTGTAGAGTAAAGGGAGAAGTTTTCTTTTTCCCTCAAAAATCTGGCATTTGTGGCAGGAAATTATCATCTTATGGGTATCATTGAAGAGTGTAGGCCAATAGTAACCAACTTTGAGTATTTTGTTTGCAGTAGCCTTCTAGCTCAGGTGGCCTCCACACTCTCCTACATGCAATTCTTGTTTAATCCTCTCTGCCTCATTTTCAGGCAAACATTTAAGCAATAGGCCATTTGGATTTTTCCAGTATAAACAGTTATTCAATATGCAATAGCTCCTAGCTTTCAGCTTTAAGAATCTGGCCTTGGTCTTTGATAGTTCAGGAGGGGCATTGAGGTGTGTAAGCACATACAGAATGTCAGAATACCAAGGAGAGCTCTAAAAATTTTCCTCGACAATGGGATCAGGAAATCCTTGTAGCTCATCCAAGGCATTTACCATGTTAATGTTTAGGGCTTGTAGATTTGATTCAGCCATCAGTCGTGCTAAGCCCTAACCTTTAATTAGTTTGGTGGGTTTTATCTCAAGGTTGTACTCTAAGATCACAACAATCCATTTGCCCCTTTTTCCATCTGGGTCTTGGGAAAAAATTTCTTTAACCACTATATTTGGCACATAGGCTATGGTGTGGGAATGCAGTATGTACACCCTAAAGTCTTTCAAGGCCTTAATCAGAGCATAGGCCTGTTTTTCCATTATGTTGTATTTCAAGGGTGCATCTCTAAGCACTTTGCTAAAGAAATAAATGGGTTGTTCCATTCCCTCTGGGTTTTTCTGCAGTAGGACTGCAGCTATGGTATGCTTGGAGGCAAATGAAAAAATCAGGAAATCTTTTGAGAAATTTGGACTGATTAGGACAGGAGCCTGGGTGAGCGCAAGTTTTACTGACTCAAAATATTTCTTAGCTTCAACAGTCCACTTAACTCCTACACCTTTCTTCAGCATGTTATTCATATTCCTAAGGTGTTTAGCTAAGTTGGGAATAAATCTCCTAAGGAAGTTGATTTTTCCAATAAAGGACTGTAACTCCTTGATGTTTCTTGGTTGTGTGATTTGTAGTATTCCCTCAACTCTTTGTGGGTCTATCCTAATCCCTTTCTCAGATATGATATGGCCAAGAATCTTTCCTTCTTGCAGCCCAAATACAGTCTTTTTAGGATTTAATGACAGACCAAACCTTCTGCATTTTTCCAACACTCTTCTCAGGTGTTCTAGGTGTTCTTCTTCAGTCTTAGAGTAGACTATTATGTCATCAAGATAGATGACAATGAAGTGTCCTATTTCATCTGAAAATGCTATGTCCATTGCTCTTTGGAAGGTTGCACCAGCGTTCATCAATCCAAAAGGCATCTTTACATACATAAAGGTACCCCATGGAGTGGTAAAAGCTGTCTTGAGTTGATCTTCTGGGATTACTAAGACTTGGTTGTAACCTGAAAAACTATTTAGCAGAGAGATCCTTTTAGAACCTACTACCCTCCGAAGAATATGTTCCATTTTTGGCAAAGGGTAATTGTCTTTGAGTGAGGCTCTATTAAGATTCCTAAAATATATACACAATCGGATCTCCCCAGTTTTCTTTCTCACAGCCACTAGGTTTGATACCCAATTAGAGAACCTCACAGGCAAAATTATACCTGCCTCATACATCTTCTTAATCTCTTTCTCCACTGCGGGCAATTGTTTCGGGTTTATTCTGTGAAGTTTTTGTCTGAAGGGTTTCTGATTTTCTTTCAAGGGTATCTTATGTTGTATGATGTTTGTGTCATAGGCCCTTAAGTCCTCATAACTCCAAGAAAACACATCAATGAATTCCTTGAATAGGTCAATGTATTTCTTTTTCATGTTTGCAGGCAAGGACTTAGCCAATTTGATCATCTTGGGTTTATCTTTAGTGCCTATGTTGCATTCCTCAACATCAGAGTCTGCATGTTCTATAGTGCGCCTTTTTGCTACATCATCAAAGTCAAAAAGGTCTTCTAAAGGGGCCAGACCTCGAGGTATGTTCTTATCTTTGGTCTGCAGCACCTCTACTTCTTCACCATCTGCTTTTTCGCATTTTTTGTCTGGATTTACAATCTGTTCGTTTAAAGTGTTTATTTCTATATTACAGGGTGTTTCTTCCTCATCTGAGGAATTTTCACTTAGGCAGCTACTGTCAGATTTGGAGTCCGAGTCAGAAAATTCAAACTCATTTCTGCCTACCAGGAAATCTTCAATCTGTTTGTCTCCTTCAAATACCTGCCAATATTTTTCATTGTCTGGCACTGCAGGTCTGAATTTAGTATGAATGATGATTTTTTGGTCGATTGGAGTCTTAGGGTGTAAACTAGATAAGCATGCTAATCCATTTGCAATGACATTTTGACTCCTAGGAATAAACACTAATTCGTATTCAACAAAGGTTTTCAATAAATCCATAGTGTCATTCCTATATGCTCTCAGCCTAGGATGTTTCGCTGTGTATTCACCATTCACCTGTTTGATGATCAGCTCAGAGTCCCCATGCACAGTTATCCTATGGGCTCCTAATTTTTTCAGCAGAGTTAAGCCTAGGATCAGGGCCTCATATTCTGCAATATTTTTTGTACATTTGAAGTGCAGGTTGCAGGCATGGCTCTCCACGTAATCGCTCTCTGGGTTATATATCCACACTCTTGCTCCAGCATTTCTCTTGGTGCATGACCCATCGAAATTCATTTCCCACCAAGATTCATTTTTCGTTTTATCATTACTTCCTCCCTCACAGTTGGTTCCACCGTTATGTTGTATTATAGGAGCTGCACCAAGCTGTGGGTCGTTTTATTTTTTGTCATGTATGTGGAAATCGGAGAGGTGACTAGTTGGCTGATTGGGTTTTGTTCCTGGTTCACTTTGAGTTTTTAGTTCAGTGCACTGTTCTGAGTTTTCTACATTTTCCTCTTCTGAGTTTAGAGTAGCCATTATGTTAAATTCCATGGCCTCTGTTCCCTCATTCGTATTTCTGTTTTTGGATTCTGACCCTTCTAAGGATTCATCATTACAAAGGATGAAGGAGTCAAGGTCTGTATGTACAGAGTATAAAGGAGAGTTTTCAGGCTTTTCAGGGCTACTAACCAGGAATTTCATTTCTGCCTCCCTGTACAGTCTTCTAAGTTGGCCAAAGATGGGGATTGTGGCATAAGCCCCATCCATCTGCATAGTTCCCTGTAGCTTGGCTCCCCATGATCTCGATAATAACATGCCATACTTAGGTGGCACATCTGCCATGAAAACATCCATGACCATACATTTTGCCAGAATCTGGGTGAGGCTCACACATAAGTCTTTGATCAAGCCAAGACACTTTACTCTACTAGAGTCAAATGAATATAGGTCTTTATAGGGACGTGTTATCTCTAGGCATAATATTTCCATCACTACTTTAGGCATCAGGTTGTGTGATGCCCCAGAATCATGCATCGCATTGTGGAGAATCTTATCGTGGATATTGAGACTGATATAGAAAGGTGGCACTACCCCTTCCTGAAACTTTCCTTCTATCTTTGGACCAAACAGAAGGGCAGGTTGATCATCACTCATATTTACAGTGTCACTTTTCTCACCTAAGTTTAATTCTTTCAAAATTTGGCCTTTATGTACATCCTGAGTGGCCAACTCAAAGAGTGGGACAGAGATTTTAATTTTTGCAATCTCACTCTCCAAATTGAAAGTGGACTGAATCTTTGGAACGTTCGACTCTGTTTTATTAGTCACCACCTTAGTGGCTGAATCAGTGTGTTGATTCTTACTATGTACAGTGTTAGAAACTATTTTATCAGGAGCACTAGCTGTAGTGCTAGCGCTGCTGGCTGGTTTTCCTTGTGTGTCAGTGTTTTGGTTGTCCCTTTCTTTGTTCTTTCCAGAACTCTCAGCTGCTGATTTGTTACTTTCAGTAGTTGCTTTAGAAGTTTTCTCAGGTCTTTTCTTGATGGTGACCTCAGAAGATTTTGGTCTAGGATTTTATTGGCTCTTTTTTCTTCTAAGTTCATATTTTTCTCTGATCTGCATCATGGCATTTTCGAATCCTACCTTGTAATCTTTAGATTCAGACCATTCCTCGTCCCAACCAGAGGGTGGGGAGTGATCTTCTTCTGTGTAATAGTTATGGATTGAATCCTCTGTTTCAAACATGTTTATTGTGTTCCCTTCAGACTCTTCTATGATTCCCTCATCTTCATTAAGAAAGTTCTCTTGAAATGGGGGAATAACTTGCTGATCTGATTCTCTTTGTCTGTTGGGAGTGGCATTTTTTCTTCTAAATTTTTGGTTCTGGTTATGGTTATGTTTTCTATTTTTGTTATTGACTGAGACAACCATTTTTTCCATCATTTTTTGTAGCCTTTCCACATTTTTAGATAAACGGTCATAATTTGGATCAGATGTGGAAGCTACACTGTCATCTCTATATGTTACCCTTTTCTCAGCTCTCAATCTTGCTCTTTTCTCAATCAAATTAGCCTCTACACTCACTGCTCCCTTTTGCATGTCTTCCAACGTGTTGTAATCTCTTTCACTAAGCTGGTAGGCCATGTCAGCATCAAAGCCTTCGGGGTATTTTTCCAGAGCCATACCTTGGGGAGGTTTCATGTGTGGAGGAGGAGCATTGTAAATGCTGTTAAATCTCGTTGTGTAATCAGGAACACTCTCTCCTACGTTTCTTTTAAGGCTCATATATTCTACTAGGAGTTGGCGAGGGTTGGCCTTAGCCTCCCATTTGTTTATGAAGGTCTGATGGAGAGACGGAAGATCATTAATGCTACCCGGGGGTAGGCCTTTAAAACATTTCTTCACATCACCTCCTAAGCTTTGAGCAAAAATTCTCATTTTGACCGTATCATCATCTATTTCCATGTAGTCAAAAGAATCTTCCATCCTGTCTACATGGTGCTAAGCTGTGGTGGACTCTTTTGCAGTGAAGTGTGGGATATTTGACTGATAATCATTTGGTAAGGGCACTAATGGCTGAGGTAGCACCAAAGGAGCATACCAGGCTGCCATGGTGATGTTTTGATGAGGTAAATGGTTGACTTGGGCAGCTGGTATGTGGATGACAGGGATATTATGACCAGTAGAAGACTGATGAGCAGATCTAGGGTGACTGAGCCCCAAGTTTTGTATGAAATGTATATTAGGAGGTCTAGAGCGAGGGGTCTGTCTATTCCCAAGGTGTCCACCACTTTGGGGTGGTGAAATAGGAAAATCAAGGTCTAGCTGATCTAGAACACTGAATGACCTAGTTCTTGGCAAACTATTTTGAGTGCCTAGGTCAAAAAATGGGTCTGATAGATCTGTAAAGTTTTCTGGTGTAGAGTTAGCTCTATGGATGTGGCTGGAAATAGTTGTTCTTTTAGGTGTAGGAGATCTCTTGAGGATGCTCTCAGGATTTTCAACTATTTCAGGTGGGTCTGGGTTAGGGTAAGCTCTTGTGTGAATGGTTCTGTAAGCCAGAGTGTTGTTTTTAACCAAGCAGCTTAACCCTACTTGTTACTTCTACTGTGGTTGATGTTGTTATGGAGGCTGGTCTCCCAGTGGAGTCTTATGTGAAACCAAAATAATCAACAGGCCTACTGATCACCAGTGGAGTCTTTTAGATCGTTTAGGAGGCTTCTCAAGGGAACACTGTCCACCACAGTGCTTATGGGATGACCCCTTTCAAGGATGTCTTTAACACAACAAACTCTAACAAGAGATTGACTGGGAGGGAATTTACCAGATATGTCACCTCTGAAAGAGT
Source organism: Pinus albicaulis (assembly GCA_034641835.2). Classification (NCBI taxonomy): domain Eukaryota; kingdom Viridiplantae; phylum Streptophyta; class Pinopsida; order Pinales; family Pinaceae; genus Pinus; species Pinus albicaulis. The sequence continues at coordinate 1,260,433,327 of CM076580.1, forward strand.
GTGAGATCTGGAGGCTACCTAGCCCTTTCCAGACTCTGTCTAAGAGTATGGGGTAAAACGCAACAAGAGGTAAGCGGAATGTAAGTGTAAGTGTTTAACTACCAACCTGACCAGAGATTGTAGGTTTTTTGAATGCCTAAGAATCTTTAAGGTGTAATGCACTCAATTCCCCAGCGGAGTCGCCATTATGTTGGGGTTCCCATGTTTTGGCCAGATTGGCAAGACCAAAAGATGAGACAACATCAAACCACTTTCAGACCTCAGGATCTAGCCCTCTTGGGTCCAGAGAGGGATCTCTCTAAGATATGTCAAAGGTATATGTCTTTAAATCTCAAAGTTTAAGATTTTAGGCTAGTTATAAGGCTCGGGGTTTGCTTGTTTGATAGTTTTTTTGGTTGCTGGTTACTAGGAGAGAAGGGTTTAATGTAAGATTGGGATGAGAAAAAAGGTATAAGGAAGAGGTGAAGTATTCCAGGAAGCATTCAAGACCATTGGGAAATGGAGTCAAGAAAGGATTTGCTTGCTACTCAATAGGCAGGCTTTCGATTGGGCTAGTCATCTAAAACGTTGGGTCTTAAAGATGATTATGAGATATGGAATGGTAGGAGTGAAGGAGACAACACAGATTCAGGCACAAAGTTAAAGACCAGTTGTTCGCACAAGGATCCTAGTGGACAGGGCTAACTCTAATCCCTAGTGTTCCCAAATCTTCCAACTAAATCCTGAACAAGAAACATCTAAGAACTGAATTTATTTAATTCATACATCAGAGAGCAGGAAATAACATCCACTACACTGGTTAAATCAATTGAAATCAATTCTTAGATAACACATTCAGAAGAAAAAAATTAATGGCAAGGAGAGAAAAAACATAGGGTACCTAACAAGGGTAAATCCTATGCCAATATTCTGATGCAAGCCAGTAGAAACGAAATGAAAAGAATTAAACATAGAGATAGGAAAACATCACTGCTGCTTTAGATCAAGATCCAAAGAAATGTGCTTGTCATATTAAACAGCAATACCAGTCAAGTACAACATGCCAATAGCTGAATACTCAGTCTGAAATCATATTCCTCAACCTATCTTACAAATTTACACAGAGACTATGTCTCAAAAGAAACTACTTGCAATTCTCTGATAACTGATCAAAAACCTTTACAATAATTTTCTCATGAGTTTTATAGCAGGAGATGAGCCGAGGAGGTAGGTGCAATATTAAATGAATCATTAAACTCAGGAAAGAAAGAAGGCTTGAAGCCCATTCTGTTTTAACTCCTGTGTATTGATCTTTGGCATTCTTTGGAGGAAAAAATGGTCTTCGTCAGACTTCTATTTACTCCAGGTATGTCTCTGACGTACTTTGGCTACAGGAATTTGTGGTACTATTGGTGAATAAACAAAAGATAAATGAATGACTGAGAAGTCTGCCATACTTATGAAACAAATGCTCTGGTAGCTTCGGACTGTTATCAGGGTGGAAATTTCTTTAGGAACACAGCGTATAATAAAATATGCATGGGTGCTCCATCCTTTTTTAGGAAAAAACATTCTGCTGATGTAGAAACCTTAACACACTGATTTTCGTGTTGTACCTTTTGCGTGATCCATGGGTCTTCAATCTGATTCTTTACCTTTAAATCTCTGAACATAAGGCTTATATATCTTCATTTGCGTGCCTTAAGCTCTCTGCTTCTTAATTTAAATCTCTGCCTGTGAAATCTATGTGTTAATGGCGCCAGGATATTTTCATAGAGTAATACCCTGGTATTTTAATGCAAGTCCCGTCGTAGGACCTCCTCGGGTTTTCTTCATGATTTCTGCCTCTGCACATGGTCTTTTCCTGTGTTTTCTGTCACTGTGACAGTGGGTGCAAATCATGGCGGATTTCACCACCTCAAAACCCTGCAAAACAGAAAACTTGTTATGAAATCCATGAATGGGGGTAATGGATGTAGTGTGGATGATGAAAATGGTTGTGCGGCTGGTGAAATGGGGAAACAATGCAGAGGAATGATGGAGGGAAGCCTTGGTGAAGGTTGGCAGAGCGCAGAGGAATTTTAAATGAAAAACCTTAACAAACTCGAATTTTGAACAAATATATGCAATGGGATGGGCGAATGTACGGTGGATACATGTGGGGGTGACGTGGTGGGACCGAGCGATGGCGGGTTGGTCAACGGCGGGGAAATTAAATCTGGACCATTCGATCTCGGCAGAGATCGACGGTGGAAAGCACGTCAGAGGGCGATGGATTGTGGGCCAGCGGTACGGCTGCCATGGGTTAACTCGTGCGCAGCTCTGTGGAACGACGACCGTTGGATCAACTGCCCCAAATCGGATGGTGCACGTGCATATCGCTACGCATCCGTGGACGAACTTTAATGCGCAATGGGGTAGTGGTTTTGAAATAGTGTCGGAGCCACGTGTCGAATGCTGAGTGGAATCGCTGGCCTATCGGAAAATAATGCGCGATCAGGGTGATCAACGGGGTGAACAATGGACGATGTGGGATCCGCGATCGTCGTCTGATCTATACAGATCGATGGTTGAAACTGCGTCTGATATCCATCTGCGGTAAGCGCCTTTCAGGACAGCGCTCAGTTTCAGCGCCCGGGTCTCGTGGAGAAAAGGCTGAGGAGCTAGCGGAAAGGGGCTAAGGCCTAATGTAAGTTTCAAAGTGGGTTTGTTGCCCATTTTTAGTGCAATTTGAGGGCAACGAAGGGCAATGATAGGGGTAATGGGGGTTTAAACGGCCAACCAAGGAGTATGTATAGGACTTAGGGGGAATTTTTGGAGGGGTTTAGAAGGATTAGGGGGCTGATTTGGGGGTAAAGAAAACGGGTTTTGACAAATGAAGAAGAGGTGAAAAGGGACATTCTGCAGGGATATAAGGGTTAATGTAGGCCTTTTGGAGCAGAATTTATGTAATCAATGAGACCTTATAAAGGGAGTCAGCAGAGGGAAATTTATCAAAGGAAAAGGCACAGGAGACTTCAAGGATGATGTGTCTTCAGGGGAGATGCATTCCTTGAAGGCTCAAAAACAATTTAGCCCCCTACTTTGCTTTGTCAAAAATTTATAGGGGGGCTAACACAATCAAACTTGGTTAAAAGACAAAAATTGCAGTTTAATAGAATTTTCAAATCACAATAACTTCTTCATACGATGTCGGTTTTTCGAACCATTCATGGTGTCAGAATCAAGAATACGAGATCTATCCGGTCGCTCAAGTTTGGCATACTTTCAAACATTTTGAATTTTGAGCTATCACTTAGGTCTTTGATCCAAATCTGATCAATAGGTCACGAATGCATATCTGAACATAGGGGTCTAATACCAATCTGAGTATCATGAGGAAGGTCTAATTCCATCTCATAATAGTTAAAATAACATTTGTTAGTCCACACATTTAGCAACCATTCATATATTCATCAAACATGTCAAGAGCCATAGACATATACATCATATAACCATCATATAAACCAAAAAATAACCAACATATAAACCATGGTAAATCAACCTTAATATCACCATCATAATCAATACATATACTCATAGATCACAATAGAAAATACCTCATATTAACACATGAAAATTCCAACCAGGCCAGGGACTTCCACGTACCACCCAACCATAAATTTTGCTGAACCAAATATTTCTTTCAGCCAATCACCCTTGCGCCATATTCAAAGAGTGAAGGTGGGATCTCATGGAATAAACTAAACAAAACCAAAACAGGGCTTTTAGATGCCAAAACACCTCAACCCTCAATGAATGATTCAACCTCACAGTAAAAAATCACTAACCATCACCAGATCTGTCTCTACCTAAGGTGTCAAGGGCTCTGGAGTGTTTGTTCTAACCCAGCTCCAGAATTAGTAACTCAACCCACAATCTTCGAAAACCTCCAAAGTGTTTGTCCAACCAAGACTCCAAGACTAGTAACTCAACCCACCAAGGGCTCCAAAGCATTTTTCCAACCAAGGCTTCCAAGACTAGTAACTCAACCCAAGTTGTTCCAGGGCCTCAAGAGCATTTTTCCAACCAAGGCTCCAGGAGCTAGTAACTCAACCCACAACCATAAGGAACATGAGCACCAATAAAAAATAAAACAAGTGGAAAACCCACAACACCATGGCTATCCATGAAATGACAAGGCTAGGAAAAAATATTGTCAATCCAGGCAATCCTCCATGTCAGTGACAACTCATAACCAAGAAACCACATGCATGTACCATGCATGCCAAAAATATGAAGGAAACTATTATCACAAAATTGCACTTGATTGGTTGTTAATCAGAAAACTCTATGTAACTGTTTCAAACCAGCTTTTGACTAAAGCTTAGCCTCTTCAGCCTGAGAGGGCTCTCTCAAAGGGATTTTATGATATTGGTTAATGATAGTGATATATGGCTAAATCTATAGAAATTGTATCTTCTTTTTTATGATTACAGGTTGAATGAATGCAGGTTTGCTGCCATTAGGCTTATGGAGTCAACAATCAGTATTTTCAGTGGCAAGGTTTCTTGACATGGAAGCTGAGGCAGATAAGGGTCTTTAACAAAGGCAATTCACTCATGAAACATAGGAAAACACAACCATTTCATTACTAAAGGAAGTCAAAGCATAAAGTTATGAATTCTGAGTAATATAAATGAAATCTACTGCAAGTAGTAAAGAATAAGATGTAGATCAATAAGACATTAAAAACCCCATGAGAATCTTAGGTTTGTCAAGAAGAAAGTCACTCAGTATTACTGATAAAAGTCAAAATACATAAAGAAGCAGCTTGGTGCAAAAAATTTCCAACACCTCACTACTTCAATGCTTTTCCTTTAAATAGACATTCTTACAACAAGGATCATCTTCCTGATGGATAGATTCATCGAATTCTCCTATGACACATCATATAACAGAAAAAAACATCACTTCTAACAAGAAACTGACAGTTATACCTTAAAGAAGACATCTCCCAATAGGATTCTAACTCCTATTTATTACATATTCTATCTTATCTTTGTGAAATAGTTACATGTCAGTTAAAATAAGCATTACATGCTTAAAAGATACAAGATAGGTTCATTTCCACTTTTCATATTTAAGACTCTCCTAGACATGTGGAACAAAACCCTATTTTTTAGGAATGCATAACCTTTATCTTCATTGAGAGATTTAGCTGATGACGTGTCTCCACAACACTTCCTTTGAGTCATAAATAGTTGATGTTAAGGTCCTTCAACAGGTTGGAGGAGTCCAACTATCCAAAACTACCATTAAGCTGCTCCAAAACCTTCAAAAATAGCTCGCTACGAAAAGAGGAGAGTTTCGTAGTGAGCTTTTGTAGCATTGAAAAAGTAGCTTTTGCACCCAAAAACTCTACTCTTTTTCTATTCCATGGTGTTAACCTAGTCATGACACATCACCACCATCATTCTCCTTCCTTGAAAACTGCAAAAAGTGAATTTAGAGGAAAAAGGCTGCTACAAGTTTTTTCGTAGCATTTTCTTGGATTTAAGCCTAGGAAACGCTACGAAACTATGTAAAAGTGTAGAATTTTCAGATTTCCAAACTGTCTCCAAAAACTAACCTCTAGGTGTAAACACTTGATCTTCAACATGCTATGAACCTTATAAAACATATTCAATTTCAACTTAGGACCCCTGTGGTGTTTCCTCTTCATTAATGATCAGTTGAGCAATGGGCTCCTGAACCACAGTCATCTTCAAACCTTTTTTCTCCAGCCCTTCATGAATCAATTCTAATTGCTCTTAAAGGTATTTGACTTATTCCTTTAGTGTCCTATTCTTAGATTGCAAATGCAGGTTCATTTTTCTGATATGTTTCACCTCTCCTCTCAATGGCTAAGTCCATTTGATCAATTTCTCTTTGATGTCCAAGGTCTTTGACACATTGATGACCTATTCTTCCGAAATCTATTTCATTTTTTCAAACTGTACCTTCTGAACCTTGTGCTTCCTTGCTTCTTTCTTCAAGACTAATATTTCATCATTTTCCACCTCCAACTGCGCCTTAAGGAATTCAACTTTTGACTTCTCATTGATTTTCTCTTTACCCTTCTTTTGTTTGCTGACTAATTCTTCTTTTGCAGGTGAGGAGAGGTCAATGATGCTTAGCGGTGGTTGAACAATTTTACTAACCTTTTGAGCTTCTTTTCTACTTTCCAAGTCTTTTCTGGCATGCCTTGTTATTGGTTTTCTAGCTTGAAACATAAATCCAACATCGACACCTGCAAATTCTAACTTCTTAGTTGTTATTCCTTTCTTAAGCTTCCTTCCTTCCTCATGTCTTCATCTTGGACTATGGGAGTTTCTTCAATATCAATTGCATGCAAGATGTCATCTAAATTACCCTTAGCCACTGTTTGGTTCCTTGTGACCTTGCTGCCATGTTTGTTCATTGTTGGCTTTTGTTTTGTAGGTGTAGCTTTGGGTGTATCAAACTTCTGTAATGGCTCTGTCTCCATGATCATTGGCTCTAACTTCTCTTCCACTAAAGGTGATGGGATATCTCTAGGTTTGGGAGTTCTTTTAGGAGTGATAGCATCTACTTCAAAACCAATTATGAACAGAAAAAACCATTGCATCTACAAGTATAAAAAATAAATTTAAACATAGGGGTCTCATACTAATCTGAGAATCGCTAAGAAGTATTGCTCCCTTACATCATTAGCTGCAATACACTATATTTTACCATAGATACATTATGTATTCATATACAAGTGAAAACATAGATAAAGCCATACATCATCACTAATAAAATACATGCTTATAACCAGCATAATAAAAACAGAAATACCATAGATACAACAACAATGAAATCCACATAATAACCAGTACATTTGCATACCAAATACCAAAGGAATGAGCTTCTCATTAATGACTGTAAAAAAAAACCAGAGATGGGACTTCCACATTCCACCCAACCATAGATTGGCTGAGCCAAATCTCTCTTCAACCAATCACCCCTGTGCCACATTTCAAGCATGAAGTGTGGGACTCAAACCGAAAGAACCAACCAGGCCATCCCGAGGCTAAACCACCTCACTCTCATCAAATAAGAATCAGGATTTACCATGATCTAAAACCGATCACTCGGAAAACACAAGCATGGATATAAATGGATTCTCTCCTCCTAAACAGTGATGAAATTTCCTATCTCTTAGTCTCTCAGGATTCACCGCAACCCACAGTCTGAATCAGGGGCCACTAGTCCGTAAACCAAGACATACTCTCCAAGATTTACTGCAATCCCAAACCAGGATTCCTAGGCCTGAATGGAGAGAAAACCACCACCCTACAGGATTTACCACAATCCAAACTTGGATTACTAGGCCCTAAACCAAGGAAAAAAATGAACCGGTTCTATAATCATTCAGAGATCCACCTCACTTATCTTCCAATCCATCCAGTAATATAGCTAAACCAAAACATGGGAACTCCACAACACCATGGCTATCTGGAAATTGAAAGGCTAGGATGAATACACTGTCACACCTAACAAAAAACATGCCAAGACAACAAATAACCACATGCAATACCATGCATTTCAAATCTAGCAAGAAAATCATACATGAAAATCAATACCTACAAAGAATCTTGTTGTAGCTGATTGATTTCTACTCCTCCTTGCTTTCTTCCTCCTTCTTCATGATTTCTTGCCTTTCTTTCTCCAATTCCAAAATGATCCAAAAATCTAAGTGTCCAAGAGTGAGAGTGAGAGAGAGAGAGAGAATAATGAGAGAGCTCCAAAAAATGCACTGACAAAAACCTACCCACTAATCCTCAAAATCCTTTTTGTTAATGAGGCCTATATTTCCTTCACTTTCCTTTGTTTTCCTTCATTTTCCTCCTCACATGCAACCTGTGACCTTTCACCTCCCTTTTCTCCTATTTTTCATTATTTTCATTATCAAAATACCAATTAATACCTCCTGGCTTTCCAATGACTTTTCCATTGCCTTTTCCAATTTCCTTTAGTCATAAGAAACCGAAATGAACACCCGTAAGGATATTTTTCCCAACATTCATCTTGGAATATTTGTCCCATCAACCGTGGTTATTATATGTTTTTACATGAAATTTTACCAGGGATGTTACAGTAATGGTGTTGAATGATATAAAATGTGAATAATACTAATGTACTCAATTACAAATATTCTTCATTGTGATCAATATCAAACTATTTTCTTATATTGTTATTATTGTCACACTTGTTAGTTTTTCCATCAGTGTCACATGGATCATATGAAAAGGACGGTTTAAATTGTAAACCATTCAAATATTTAACTTGTGCTATTGTAGTAAATTTCATACCTTTTCTCTCTTGCTCTTTTATATTAGTAGTATCTTTTTCCAAAGTCAATCATTGTGACTTATGGAGTGTTGAACCCTAATGAAGTTTCAATAGTAGTTGTTTTCTATTACCTCTTTTTAATGCAAAGTGACTAACAATTTTGAATGATGGAAAATTGGAATATAAGGATGTAGTCAATTACAAATAGTTTATGATTTCAGGAAGAAAACATTTGAAGTAAGTGAAATTTTTATTTTAAGATGAAAATTAAAGTATTTTATTTATGGTTAAATTATTATAACACAAAAATCAATGGACATCATCAATAATTTGTTTTATCATTACATCGAAATCAGTGCACACTATTAATCTAATTACTTTGAAATTAATGTAAGTCACACATCTAGTTACATAAAATCATAAATCAACATTCACACTGAAATCAATGTATTTCATGCAAGCATTCAAATAGAATTAGAAATCAATATTTACACTGAAATCAATGCATCTAGTGAAAATAATCAAATAGGATTAGAAATCAACATTTACACTGAAATAAATGCATCTAGTTCAAGTAATCAAATAGGATTAGAAATCAACATATACATTGAAATCAATTCTTCTAGTGTAAGCAGTCGAATAAGATTAGAAATAAACAACTACACTGAAATCAATGCATCTAGTGCAAGCAATCAAATAATATTAGAAATCGATATCTAAACTGAAACTAATGCACCTAGTGAAATCAATCACATAGGATTAGGAATCAACATATACATTGAAATAAATCCATCAATTTCAATGAATAACATTGTATCTGCCTTCCCTCTCCCCCCATCTCTCTCTCCCCCTCCTTCTCTCCCCCATCTCTCTCTCTCTCTCTCTCTCTCTCCCTACCATATACATCTATATTTACCTCCATATATCCTTCTTTCTTTCTCTATCTCACCCCTCCAAACACACACACACACCCTCTCCCCCCTTCCTCTCTTATTCCCTTTTTATGCTTTCATCTATATCTCTATCTCTCTATGTCTCTTCTTCTTTGTCTCTCTATCTCACCCCCAAAACACACACTCTCTCTCTCTCCCTTGTCACTCTCTCTCCCACCATGTATTTATTCTTCCCTCCCTTTCTCCCCCCCTCCAACTCCATCTATCTCTCCCTCCCTCTCTCCTTCACTCTCTCAAGTCCTCTCTCTTCCTTAGTATCTCCCCATTCTCTTATACCCCCCTCTGTATTATAAGATGGATATAATATAATATTAATATCCATAATTTTGAAACCTAATATATTCATACATGATATAATATGATGTTATATTTAATATTATATTAAATCTATTTATCATAATATATTAATATCTAATATATATGGATATTAATTTTATGATATTAATATATATATCCTACTATATTAATATATATTATAAAATATTAAATTTAACATTATCTTAAAGTTATTAAATTATATTAATCTAGAAAACTTTGTTGAACATCTAATATTATGCAAAATTTAAAGAAAAGATGGTTGAGGTACAACATAATATTATTACTATTTAATGTTGATATGGTTATTAATTAATAGTAATATTAATTATTAATATAATATAATATATAATCTTAATATTTATTTGATATTAATATTATATAGTATTATTGCTATAATATACTATAATGATTGGATTTTACTCACATGTGTTCTCATTTCCAAACCATTCATCCCACTACCAACATTCTTGACTTGTTAAGTTAGCAAAACTACAATGATCGAGGAACACTTCTTTCCCTTCCCTTTGATCATAGAAATAACATATTAAAGAGTCGCAATTATTCTCTTACTTTCTTAAAGTCTCATAGACCACAATCTTAGTGGATGTTCATCATCACCATCACCATCATCAAATATTAATATGGTTGAAAATAATATTAATATAATTAATAATTAATAATTAATAATTAATATAAATATAAATATTATATTATATTATATTATGTTATATTATGATTAATTATTGTCAGTATAATATTAATATTTATATTATATTATACTAGAAAAAACACATTAACAAATGTGATTTATATATGTTGATAGACGTATATCAATCACATGCATAGCCACATTAATAAATCTGGTTGATAAACGTTGATGAGCATATATCAACCACGTTTATTATTATTTATTTATTAGTATGAACATTAATAATTTTATTATTATTATATATTATCACTCTTATTATTATTGTTATTATTATTGGAGTTGTCTTTAATGTGAATTTTTGGAGTTTCTGGTGGATTTTCTGGATGGAATCCAATAATTTTTTTTTGGTGAAATCTTGATTTTTTCTATTTAAAATGGTTTTTTGACTACATATATGTATTCAACACCCTGAAAAATACATAGGGCACTTCGATTATGCAGATTTTATCCCTCAAACTAGTAATTTCAATGAGTTCCTGCCAAATTTTAGACAAAATTAGATCAGAAAAATAAATCAAAAAACTTTTCAAAAAGTCACATTAAAGACAACTCGATTATTATTTAGTACTCTAAAATAACCAATTAATAAATAATATAAATAATAATAATAAATTAAAAAAATATAAATATTTATATTACAAGTTAATACTTATAATATTAATAATATTAATTTGTAATAATTAATAATTATAATAATTAATAATAAATGTGGTTGACGATGGTTTATTTTCATATTGAGACAATATTTGCCATAATATAACATTGGACCATGGTTTACCATGGATGACCATGGTTGGCAATGGTTGAACATGGGTGATTTTCATATTGAGACAATATTTGTCACAATATGACGTTGGATCATGGTTGACCATGATTATAAACCCAAGGGATTAATACTAAAAACCCACTTAGGGAATAGTATTAAGCCCATGGGTTTAATATTTTTTGTAAATTAGCAGTTGTATTAAAGAGAAAATAGAGTACATAGTGTTACAAAAAGGGCCTGCTTTCCACAGAACAAAAAGAAACCCTGTGGGCCAGGCCTACCAGAATAGTGCTTCAACAGACGTAGACATAGCACAATACTAAGCCGTCACAGGCTTGGAACCATACTGTAGCAGACTACAAAATTTTGTCCTCTTCCTAAGACGATGATATGGATAACTGGCCAACCCAACCGAGCTGTCATCAAAATAAAACAACATAACAGAAAACTAGCAGCGCCCGTTACTTAGAAGGACTAAAAGTCAGGGAATTAATCCTTACTCTTTATGTTCTACTCTTCAATATCACCTCCTGCACTTGGGCTGGCAATGTCCTCTCAACTAGGAGTGCTGCGGGGCTTGAAACGACGGATGATGGTGTTCCTGTTGTTCTCCTCAGGCAGCTGGATCGAAATGTTCAGCTCATGTTTCAGATAGATCTCAAACAGTGTTACAAACCCCTCGAGACGCTTAGACTGAGCTCTCATCTCCTCGACTAGAAAATTTCAGAGTAACTTCCAGGCTATCCAACCTGGCCTAATTTTTAGCAGACGCGAGGGTGCCGACCTGGTAAGCCTCCCTGTGCGCCGCCTCTTACGTGTTCATTGCCTTGGCCAACATAGCTTTCATGTGCCAGGCCATGCTCTGGGTTCGCAAAAATTGCGTGGACCTGGTGTCCGGAGTACCAAGGTCGGTAATCCAATCCACCTCCTCTCGAATGTCCCTTTCCTTCATTTTTTCACTGGCTTTGGCCAGTTCAACTTGCATCGCCTTGATTTTTTTTCAAAGATGAAGCAGATAATGACAAAGACTTAATTGGGTAATTTTTTAAAGTTTCGATGACAACTCATGGCTTGATCATGACTCATGCACGCTAAAAACAGTAATAATGACCTCAACCATGACCTTTGTACCTTGATTTAACCCTAACTGACTCAAATGACATCCACCCTAACACTTCTAATCATGGATTGAGACCTTGCACCAAATTTGAAAATACAAACAAAAAACCCTTTTTCGTAGCGTATTTAGTTCAACTCCTGGTAGTTTCACTATGAAACTATTAGCAGTTTCGTAGTGAAATTTCCTTTTATAGTGTAAATCGCTACAAAAATAGGAAAAACTGGCTAAAGTGACCTTTTTGAATTCAAAATTTTGGGAAATGAAATATTTCAACAAATGATGACTGATGGAACATGATATGACTTTAATGGAGGTGGGTTTGGACCTTAAGATAGGTTAATATGAAAAAATTTAAAATTTGCCTATACCAACTTGTGACAAATGAACTTTATGACCATACCTTTGACAAATGAATTCTAACACCATGTCAAATAATGTTTCAATTTTTTTGAGTGATAACAGTGGCTCCAATTAGGATGGTGTGCCCTTGTGGTACACTAAATAACTTGTAGTTCCAGTGCTATCCATCTTCTTTGAAATAAAAACTCTGAAATTTTCCAAGCTTTCCTTCAAACTCTAATGGCCTTCACCTCAGGCTCAAGTTTGATGATCAACTTGTCTTTATTAGCAGAAAAATCATAACAAAACGGAATATAATGAAAACTAAGTAAAACTTAAGAGGAATAGTGCTTGAAAAACCTGCCATTGACAGGCCCTCCAGCACAAGGTTTTCCGTCCATCTCTTGCAGTATGTAAGTGTTGTTTCCATGAAATGAAACCACTTTGAATGGACCTTTCCATATATTCTCAAACTTATCATGTTTCCTATTTTATAAAATCCTATCCTCCCACTGCAATACCACATCTTGAATCTGAAAGTTTTCCTCTTTGACCTTCCAGTCAAAAGTCTTCTTAATTCTGTTTTGAGATTGTTGATTGTTGTCGTAGACTTCCTCCCTTTTTCCTTGCAAGGATATCAACTGATTTATCCTCCTCCGAATTTCATTTGGCTCCTCCTCTAATCCTTGCAGCAGCTTCATGACAAGCACTCCCAAGGATGTAGGAAAAATAGCTTCAGCCCCATACACCAACGCATAAGGTGAAGTACCAATTGATCTTTTTGTGCACACTCTATCATCCCACAGAGCATACTTCAGCTTCAAATTCCATGACTTCTTATTTTCCTACAACACCTTCTTAATAATTATCACAATGATCTTGTTAGAAGATTCAGCAAGACCATTACCTTGTGGATAATATGTAGTATAATGCCCAAGTGTAATGTGATATTGATGAAAGAAAATGATCAAATTCTTAGATTTGAATGCATGTGCGTTGTCAGTAATGATCTTCATAGGACAACGAAATCTAGACACTATGTTATTCTCCAAAAATGAAATGATAGCTGAATGATTTGCTTGCCTAGTTGGGATTAACTCAATCCACTTAGTGAAATAATCAGTTGCTGTCAGGATCCAGCGATGCTGACCTGGAGATGATGGATGAATCTCACCAATAAAATCTAACCCCCACTACCGGAATGGCACCTCAACATAAATAGGCATCAAGGGTAAAGGAACAAGCTTTTTATTACCATAAAAAATCTGGCATTCATGGCAAGCAACAATATTTTTATAGACATCTTTGAACATAGTAGGCCAGTAGTATCCTACTCTGAGAATCTTACTTGTCGTAGCCTTCCAATAATGATGAGCTACACAACCTCTTTTATGAAACTCTTTTATCAATTTTTCTGCCTCCTCTTCCAGCAAACGATTGAAAAGAATACCACCAGTATCTTTCCAATACAGATTTTATCAATGATACAGTAGTACCTAAGGGATTTTAGCTTCCCAAACCTTGCTTTAGACTTTGTCAATTCAGCAGGAGCCCTATGATGAGGTAAGACAAAAAAATGTCTTTGTACCAGTCATATAGGATGTACTTTTCTTTAATGGGAATCAGCTCTTCATCTTATTTTAATAATTATGAAATTTATGCAATTAAATTCATATCAAGACAGTCAAATTTGGATTGTGTCATCAGCTTTGCTAGCCCCTGACCTTTCACCAATTTTGTAGGTCTGATTTATATATCATATTCCAGCAAGTTAGCTATCCACTTCCCTCTCTTACCATCAGGATCGACTTGAGTCAAGATGTCCTTCACAACAGCATTAGGAACATATGCTATGACATGAGAATGCAGAATGTAAATTTTGAAATATTTGATGGCTTTGACCAAAGCATAGGCCTGTTTCTCTAGGATATTGTACTTCAGCTCTGAATTAGCTAAGGTCCTGCTAAAAAATGAAATGGGCTGCTCAGTACCTTGATGTCCTTTCTACAGCAAAACTCCAGCAATTGTATTTTCTAATGCAAATGTAAAAACCAGAAATTATTTTGAAAAATTCGAGTTGATCAATACTGGTGCTTGAGTGAGTGCCTTACTGATCTCCTAAAATGAATGCTTTTCCGCCATTGTCCATTTTATGTCATCTCCTTTCTTTAACATCTTAGTTATTCCTTTGACAAACACAGCAAATTTAGGAATAAACCTTCTCACAAAATTCACATTTCCAAGGAAAGACTGAATTTCCTTCTTGCTTCTAGGCAGATCCACTTTCTGAATGGAATTTACCCTACTTGGATCAATCTTAATCCCATATTTAGATACAATATGCCCAAGTAAATTCCTTGAAGTCAAAGCAAAAATGCTTTTAGTGAGATTGAGAGAAATTCCAAACCTTCTACACTTCAGCAGAATCTTTTCTAGATGCTTCAAATGGTCTTCCTCTCTCCTTGAGAAAAATATTATGTCATCCAGATATACAACCACTGACTTATCATTCTCCTCAGAAAAGGAAATTTCCATTTCTCTTTGAAAAGTCGCTCCTGCATTCATCAAACCAAAGGGCATCTTGGCATACATGAATGTGCCCCATGGTGTGGTAAAGGCAGTTTTCTCTTGATCTTCTGGATGCACTAGTATCTGATTGTATCCTGAAAAACCATATAGCATAGACATCCTTTGGGAACCAACAATGTTTTACAGAATTTGGTCCATCTTTGGGAGAGGGTAGTTGTCCTTTAGAGAATATTTGTTCAAGTTTCTGAAGTCAATGCAGTTTCTGATTTATCCACTCTTTTTTCTGACTAGAACCAAGTTTGTAAGCCATTTTGAGAATCTGATTGGAACAATAATTTTGGCAGCAAAGATCTTCTTGATTTCCTTCTCAATCAGAGGCATGAGAAGTGGATTAATCCTCCTCAGTTTCTATTTGAAAGGCTTTTGATTTTCTTTATTAGGAATGGTATACAGAATCATAGTAGGATCATACTTCTTCAAATTAATATAACTCCATGCAAAAACATTTATGAACCTTTTTATCATCTCAATATATTTTTGTTTCATGTCAACTGAAAGAAATTTTGAAAGCTTAATCATTTTTGGCATTGCTACTATACCAAGGTTACAACTCTCTACCTATTCATCATCAGCTTGTATCCTAGGAGACTTGAACACATAATTTTGGTCAAAAATCTTCTCAAGTGGGATCAGACCTTTAGGTATAGAATTATTCTTCCGCTACAACACTTCAGAATTACCCTTAGTTTCAGCAAGCATGTTTTGCTGATCTACTTGTGTACTTTCAAACTCCTCTTTCAATTCTATGAATTTTTTGACTTGCTGGTCATCCTCAAAAACTTACCAATGGATGATGTTGCCAAGGATAGCAGGAATATGGTGAAATTCAACCTCATATATTTCAGTGGAATGTACAGGGATAACAAACAGACTTGCAGAGACAACTAGGGAATCAGCTACTGAGTTTTGATCCCTAGTCTTCACAAGAAATGAAAATTATTGAAAATTTTGTAACATATCCATGATCAAATTCCAGTGTGCTCTCATTCTTACATCCTTGGTTTGATATACACCCTCAACTTGTTTAATAACTAATTCAGAATCTCCACAAAAAAAAATATTTTGGGCACCCATTCTTTTCAAATTTCTAAACCCAAAAACATAGATTCATACTCAGCCATGTTATTTGTGCAATCAAAGTTTAGTTTGAAAGAAAATAAATTACTTTCATACTTTGGATTTGTGATTCAAATTCCTACTCCAGCCCCCTCTCTTCCTATTGATCCATCAAAGTGTAAAAAACACCAACCTTCTGCCTTCTCTTCAGTGATTTGTTGATTTTCTGTTTGCTAATTTTTTCTTACTGATTTTCTGCTTCTGCTTCATCAGTCAATTCATTTAAAAGTATAGAAGATCCTAATTTAGTATCAACATCATAGATTGGTAAATTCTGAGGTTTTCCCTTACTACTTACCATATAAGCCATCCTTTTTTCTCTGTAAAGTCTTCTTTGCTCACCAAAAACCGGAATGGTGGCATAATTTAGGTCCATCTGCATGGTGCCTTTGATCTTTGCTACCCATGATCTAGATAGCAGCATGCCAAACTTAGGTGGAATGTCTACTACCACAATGTCTATTACCATTGTCTTGGCAGGGACTTGCGTGAGACCAACAACAACATCTTTTATTAAATTTTAGGAATATTGCTTCTGTGATCCATAAATTGTGAAAAAAATCTTTTGGTAAAAATCACATCCAAATGAATTTGGTCAAACCAATGCACTGAACTCTTTTTGAATCAAAAGAAAACAAATCCTTATATGGCCAAGTAATTTCCAATCCCATCCTTTCCATGATTACTTTAGGCATGACATTATGAGAGGCCACTGAATCTAACATGGCATTATGAAATGTCATGTCAAGGATACTGAGACTGACATAGAAAGGAGGCACCTCTTCATTCTACTCATCTTCCAATCTTGGTCCCAAGCATATGGTTGGATGATCTTCTTGAACATTAAGGATGTCAGCAGCTCCTGGTTGGGAATTCAACATTTTTACAATTTTAATTTTGTATTCATTCACCTTAAGAATTTATCTAAAATGGACTGGGATTTTGATCTTGGAGATCTCATTCTCTAAACTGAAAACAGAAGCAATTTTTTCAGTCTCTTTGACAGGAGGAAGAGGTGGTTGATATTTTCTAACCTGAGCAGCTTTAGGGGCATCTTTCTTAGGCTGTGTTTTCTTTGCAGTGATAGGAACATTTTTGTTTCTGAGGTTGTATTGTTTCTGCATCTCAAATATTGCATGTTGATATCCCTTAAGGTAATCAGATGGTTCCTCACCCTTGTTTACACATGACCTGAATCATCATGCTCTTCCTTAGTAAAAAATATTCTAGACATGTCTTCATCTAGACAATCAATGGATTCTTCTAGAATATCAAGCTGATCTTCTTCATCAAATAAATTTTGCTGAAAAGGAGGCCTTACTGGAGGGTCAGGCTGATTTCTTTTTTCCATTGTCTCTGCTGATTTTGAGGTCTCCTGAATTGAGGATTTCTAAATTGAGGCTCATGTTGTGTAGGAGGAGTAGAGGCATTCCCAAGGGCAAGCCTATCCATCAATTTTTCCATTGTCTTCATCATGGAGTCAAATTTTTCATCTAAGGTAGAAGGCTTATCTTCTTCTTTCAGTTTTTTTTTTACCATCTTGGATTTCCTGGATGCTATCATATTTACCTCCACCTTCACATCATCTTTTTTCATTTCAGTTGGTGAAGGGGATTCTCTTTCTCTGAGCAAGATAGAAAAGTCATAGTCAAATGCATCACCATAGCGCATTTGAGCTAATCCTTGTGGAGGCTTAAGATGAGCAAGGATGGAGTCATAAACTTTGTTAAATCTCTTGGAGAAATTTTGAACAGTCTCATCAACAGCTCTTTTCAAACTATTGTACTTAGTGAGGGCTTGCATAGGGTTGGTTCTATTTCCCCACTTTCTCAAGAAGATATCTTCAAATTCATTCCAATTATGTAGGCTTCGGTGTGCAAGGGCTTTGAACCACTTTCTGGCCTCACTAGTAAATCTTTGAGCAAAAAGCCTCATTCTGATATCCTCGTGGTCAACCTCCTCCCTGTCTATGAAGTCATTGAACTAGTCTAGATGCTTTTCAACTGTAATCTCTTCATCACTTCCCCAAGTTTTAATTCTAGCAGAATATTTGCTATGAAGGGCATTAAGGACAACTGGAAGGACAAGAGGGGCATACCTAGCAGGTGTAGCAGCAGGTGGAGGAGGATCATTTCCATCCATGATGACTTGAACTGTGGTACTTTTAGGGACAACAACAGTAGAGGAAGAGGACCTATTAGGAGGTGGGCTGGTTGGTATTTGTTTTCCAGTTACAATTGAACTCCAGTCAGGTAGAGGGACACCATATTTTCTTCTTAGCAAGATTTCAAGGGTCTAGTTCCTTCAACCTATCACAAGATTTCCTCTTTAAAAATAACTCTGATGTGATTGTTTCCCAAAACTCTTTGTTATCATTTTGGGTCACTAAGGATGAGGTATCAATACCTCTTCTATGTAGGTCTAAGAAAATTTCAGTCAATTCTTTTTCATTTTCAAACCTAAACAAGACTTCCTGAATTTTATCATCAAACTTTTTATCTTCAGGACTTCTTAAAACTTCAGAGGACAAGGATTTTGTGTGTAATGGAGTACCTGATTGTGTAGAAATGCCTTGAATTCCTTTGGAAATTGTGTTTGGATTATCCACAATTGTAGGTGGATCTAGGTCAGGATTACACCTCATATATCTCCTTTTCGAAGCCACCTTTGAACATGAGAATTTTGAGTGGAGTCACATAGGTAGTTGCAGCCTAGAACAACTTCTGAGCTCCTGCTACCTTCAAGAGTTCGGCTTCAAAATTTCAGGAAAGTATATCTTCAGGCTCTTGGCAGACGCACCAAAATGTTATCACAAAATTGCAATTGATTGGTTGTTGATCAGACAACTCTATGTAACTGTTTCAAACCAGCTTTTGACTGAAGCTTAGCCTCTTCAGTCTTGTTAGCCCCCCTATGAAATTTTGACAAGAAAATAGGGGGCTAAATTGTTGTTGAATCTTCAAGGAATGCGTTTCCGATGAAAACACAGTCTCCTTGAAGCCTCCATGTGCCTTTTAGCCTTTGAATATATCCCTTCTGTTGATTCCCCTTTCAAAAGCCTCTCTGCTATGAAGAAACACCCAAAGGCCCCCTTTTTCCCTCTTATTTCATTCCCCAAAGCCCTTGTTTTCTCTCCCCTTTATTCCCCCTTCTTTCCCCATTTACCCTCCAAATCCCCTCAAAGTCCCCTTAGAAATTCTACCCTTACCCTTTGTTAACCTTTCTCCCCTTTTCTTCCTCTATCGTTTCCCTTAAACCCCTTAAAATCCATTTGAATGGGTTAAAAACCCACTTTCCGACCATATAATAGGGCTTAGCCCCTTTCCCGCTGGCCCCTTAACCACTTCCCCACATATGCCCGTCACCCAAGACCAAGCGCTCAAGTCCCGGGGCCAATCGCAATCAGAAGATCGGCAGGAGGCGAATTCCTTTGTAAAACTCTAAAACCCCGATGCGATTGTTTTATTACAATAAGTCCCGCGATCTGTTCCGCATCGTTGATCTGGACCCGAGATCAACGGCCAGCGCTTAATCGCAAGCCCCCTCCCAATCGCAATCGCAACGCTCAGTATGCATCCCCCGATTGCGAACCTCCGATTTGATCATGGCCATCCATATGTTTCACGATCCAACGGTCCCGCGCTGATCGCACTGCCCCTCCGATGGTCTTCCCCACCGTTGATCTGTCCCCGCGATCCAACGACTGTCGCTCAATCGCAACCCCCGTCTGATCGCAATCGCAACACTCATTGTGCACCTCCCGATTGCGATGCTCCGATTTAATCTTGACCGCCCATTCTCTCACAGATCCGACGGTCATCGCAGCTTCTGATCATAAGCCTTCCCTACCGTCTGCCGATTCAATCCTGACCGTCGATCTGTCCCGCAGATCAATGGCCAGCGCTCAATCGCAAGCCCATGCCCGATCGCAATCGCAAACCCCCAGTTGTGCCGCCCCGATTGCGATTCCCCGATTGCATCGTAGCCGTTGATCTCCCCGCGATCCAACGGTCATCGCTCCATCGCACCTACCCCTCCGATTGTTGTCCCCACCGTTGATCTGTCAGTTGATCGGACGATCAGCGCTCAATCGCATCCCGACCTCCGATCGTCGATCGCAGGTTCTTCTCTCTATCTTCCGATTAAATCATAGTCGTCCGTTCCTCCTCCAGATCGACGGCCAGTGCTTAATCGCTTCCCCCGTCCGATCGCAATCGCAACACTCATTGTGCACCTCCCGATTGCGATGCTCCGATTTAATCCTGGCCGTCCGTCTGTTACATGATCCAACGGCCAACGCTCTTCCCTTTTCTGCTGATCGCGAGTCCTCTCTCTGTCTTCCGATTCAATCTGGACCGTCCTATTCTCCGCAGATCAACGGTCCAACATTAATCGCAACTGCTTCCGCCTCCCCCCCGATTACATCTGGGCCGTTCATCCTTCTCCGAGCTAACGGTCAGGATATAATCGCCCTCCGCCTCCGCTGGGTCCCACTCTTTCATCCGTCCCCGTCGCATTTCATGTGTTTTGTTTGTTTTTGTTAGTTCCATATATGGTTACGCCGGATCAATCTCCGCCGTTGATCTTCGTCTCCGAGCCAGGATCCAACGGTCCGCGCTGCATGATCATACCAAATCCTTTTATTCGCGCATTCCACCACTTCACCGCATTTTCATCGTTCGTTTACATAATACCTTTGCTTCCGCCACCGCCGCACCACCATTCAGCTCACCCTGCGTCCGTTGTCCCGTCCACCGTTTCTTCACAGATTGGCCGTGTTGCAGAGTTTCTAGAGGAAAAGGACCGCCTCTGTTCAATGTACTGCCTTAATGGTTAGCGGCGCAGTCAGGATCAAATCCAATGAACCAGTACCATCAGGGAAGTCAAGGAATGGGGCTGTCAGGACTTACATTAAAGGAAAGCAGAGTTCAAACGCCAAAATCTTGCCGGCGCCATTAAAAGCTCGAGCTAACCCGGCAGAGGCAGTCATGAAACGGCAAAGATTTTCAGTACAGAGCAGGGGGATTAATGCACGGCAACAAAGATATTGAGCCCTGAAACAGAGGTTTAAAGAGGCAAAGCATCATTTTGAAGACCCCGAGGATCGATTCTGGAGGTCCTGAACATCAATAAGAGGTAATACCAAGGTTTTCATTATCAGCAGAATGTTTTTCCATAAAGGACAGGTCTCCCATACAGTATTTATTATGCGCCGTGTCCCTGAAGGAGCTTTCGGTCCCAGCTATTGTTCAAAGCAATCTAACATCCATGAGGCAGACCTCCCAGCAAGTTCTTTCATTTTGTTCAAATCACCTGAAGTACTACAGCCCAAAGGATAGATCGTATCCGAAGCAGATTTTTCTTTCACGAGGAAGGTGACAATGATTAAATATGCAGTGTATCAAACAGAATGGGCCTCGGCCCTGCATTCATTGTTGTGTTTAAATATAACATTTAAAGATTCACCTACCTCCTCAGTCGGTCCTCTGTGTCTCTTCTGCTATAAAGCACAGAGGGATATCATTGTAAAGGTTGTTGATGTATTATCAGTGAATTGCAAGCCTTTTTGTCCCGAGCCAAGTTTCCTGTGCGGTAGTGGTATGATAGGCTAAGGAATAGGATGTATTCAGGCTAAATGTAAGAGCTTTGGGTAGTGATGTACCTGATTGGTGTCGTGTTTAACATGATAAGCAGTTTTCATTGGATCTTGATCTACAGCAGTTGGTGATGTTCTTCTTATCTCTATGTTTATTTCCATTTCATTTCATGTTCTTCTCACTAACATCTGAATGCATGATATAAGATTTACCCTTGTTAGGTACCTTATATCCCAGCTCTCTCAGTCTTTAATGTTTTCTGCTCATTGTGTGTCTGAACATTGTTTTTAATTAACTAAACCAGTGTAGTGGATGATTATTGCCTGCTCTCTGATGTGCAAGTTAATAGAATCAGTGTTCGGATGTCTTTCTTAAGATTTAATTGAAGAGGTTAGGAACATTTGGAGGTGTAAAGCCTGTCGCTGCCTCTTCATAACCTGCCCTTCCAATACAAACCTTTTCAAGACCCCTGGTGTTGCCTATGGTTTTGTCCAAGCAGGCCTGGAGTTAAATGACCTCTGGCCTGATCTATAGATGGAATCAGACGGTTTTCCATCCTTCATTCTCATCCCTTAGTGTTCCATCCCACCAATCAGTCTTTGAGATCCAAATTGCTCTAGATGACTAGCCCAACTGAAGCTTACACATTGAACATAAGTAAATCCTTTCTTGACTCCATTACCCAATGGCCTTGATGTTCCCTGAGTTATCTATCTTTGTCTAGCTTCCTTCTTTACCCATCCTTGTCTTATGATGAAACCTTCCTTCCTGATTCTCAACAACCAAACTCAAACAATCAAACAAACAACCTTGAGCCTATAACTAGCCTAAAATCACAATTGAGAACTTCAAAGACATCTATCCTTTGATAATCATAGAGAGATCCCTCTCCGGACCTAGGAGGGCTAGATCCTAGGGTCTGAAAGTGGTTCTATGTTGTCTCATCTTTTGGTCTCTATCAACCTGGCCAAAACATGGGAACACCAACATAATGGCGACCATACTGGGGAGTTCTGAGTGCTTTCATTTCAAACATCCTTAGAAGCTTAGAGCTCTGGCTAGGTTGACAGTAAGTCACACCTTTCTTGAATCAGCCTCCATTATTGAATATCCACCATACTCTTAGACAGAGCCTGGATAGGGCCAGGTAGCCTCCAGATCTCATCCTCTATTCAGGGGTGACATATCTGGTAAATTCCCTCCCAGTCAATCTCTGGTTGGAGCTTGTTGCTTTAGAGGAGATTCCTGAAAGGTGATAGCGCCTGAGCACTGTGGTGGACAGTGTACCCTAGAATCATCCTAAACCCTCCACCTGGCGACTCCATTGTTCCTAAACGTTAAAGACTCCACTGGTGATCAGTAGGCCTGCTGATTATTTCGGTTTCACATCAGACTCCACTGGGAGACCAGTCCCAAGCATAATGAAAACTCCACTGGGAGACCAGTTCCCAAGACAATATTAACCGCAGTAGAAATAACGAGTAGGGCTAAGCTGCTTGGCTTATAAACAGCACTCTGGCTCACAGAACCATTCATACAAGAGCTTTCCCTGATCCAAACCCGCCTGAAACAGTTGATAATCCTGAGAAAATCCTTAAAAGAACACCTGTGAGTAGGAGATCAACTATTTCCAGCAACATTTATAGAGCCAATTCTGCACCAGAAGATCTTGCAGCTCTATTAGACCCTTTCTTCGACCCAGACCTCCAAAACAGATTACCTAGAACTAGGTCATTCAGTGTTTCAGACCAGCCAGACACTAGGGACAGTGAAACCCCTCCCTCCACACCGCCTGATCTCCACTTTCTCCAAAACTCGGGGCTTTCCCACCCTAGATCTGCTCAACAGACTTCTGCTGGTCCTACCATCCCTGTCATCCAACTACCAGCTGCTCAAGCCAACCCTATACCTCATCAGAACATCATCATGGCAGCCTGGTATGCACCTCTATTTTTACCTCAGCCTCTACTGCCCTTACCAGGTGATTATCAATCAAAAATCCCACACTTCCCTGCTAAAGAGCCTACAACTACACAACAACATGTAGATAAAATGGAGGACTCTTTCGACTATATGGAAATTGATGATGAAACAATCAAAATGAGAATTTTTGCGCAGAGCCTGGGGGGAGAGGTTAAAAAGTGGTTTAAGAACCTACCTACTGGTAGTATCCAAGATCTCCCTGCTTTATACCAGACTTTCATCAACAAATGGGAAACTAGAGCAAACCCTCGCCAGCTCCTAGTAGAATACATGTCCCTTAAGAGGAACGTGGGGGAAAGCGTTCATGATTACACCACTAGATTCAACAGTATTTACAATGCCCTTCCTCCACACATGAAACCTTCGCAAGGTATGGCCCTGGCCAAATATCCTGATGGATTCGATGCTGACATGGCCTATGAGCTTAGAGATAAAGAATATACAACGTTGGAGGATATGCAGAAAGGGGCAGTAAACATAGAGGCAAATTTGATTGAAAAAAGGGCCAAACTGAGAGCTGAGAAGAGAGTAACATACAAGGATGACACTATAGCCTCCACTTCAGATCCTAATATTGACAGATTGTCTAAGAATCTGGATAAGCTATGCCAAGTGGTCGAAAATATGGCTATCACTCAGAACAGGAACCAAAATCAAAACCAAAATCAGAACTTTAGAAGAAACAACAACACTCCCAACAGACAGAAAGAGTCAGATCAGCAATTCATTCCCCCGTTCCAAAACTTTCTTGATGAGGATGAGGGAATCATAGAAGATTCTGAAGGGAATGTGATAAACATGTTCGAAACAGAGGACTCAATCCTAAACTGTGATTCAGAAGAGGACCAACCCTCAACCTCTTATGGGGAGGAGGAATGGTTTGAATCTGAGGATTATAGGTTGGGATTCGAAAATGCCATGTTACAGGTCAGAGAACAATATGAGCTCAGGAGTAAAAAGAACCAAGACACTTCCAAACCTCAAACTCCTGAGGTAACCATCAAAAAGAGGCCTGAAAAATCTTCTAAAGTAACTGTCGTGAACAACAATTCAATGGCCAAGAGTTCTGAGAGTAACAAAGAAAAGGACAACCAAAACAATGAAAAACAAATTCAACCAACCAGTAGCACTAGCACCTCATTTAGTGCTCCTGATAAAACTGTGTCTACACATGTACATAATGAGAAGACACAAACCGATCCAGCTACTAAGGTGGTTGCAAATAAAACAGAGTTGAATACTTCCAAGAGTCAATCCACTTTCAGTTTAGAAAGTGAGATTGCAAAAATCAAAATCTCTGTACCATTATCTGAGCTGGCCTCTCAGGATGTATATAAGGGCCATATTTTGAAGGCATTAAATCTGAGTATAAATAATGACACTGTAAATTTGAGCGATGATCAGCCTGCCCTCTTATTCGGTCCCAAGATTGAGGGGAAATTTCAGGAAGGGGTAGTTCCACCTTTTTATATCAGTCTTAACATTCATGACAAGATCCTCCATAATGCCATGCATGACTCCGGTGCATCACACAATCTAATGCCTAAAGTAGTCATGGAGAAGCTAGGCCTAGAAATTACTAGACCTTACAAAGACTTATACTCTTTTGACTCTAGTAGAGTAAAATGTCTTGGCCTAATCAAAGACTTATGCGTGAGCCTAACTCAGATTCCTGCGAAATGTATGGTGATGGATGTAGTGGTGGCAGACGTGCCACCCAAGTATGGCATGTTATTATCTAGATCATGGGGAGCCAAGCTGCAAGGCACCATGCAGATGGATGGTTCATATGCCACTATCCTTATATTTGGCCAATCAAGAAGACTGTATAGAGAGTTCCAAATGAAATTCCTAGTCAGTAGCTCCGAGAAACCTGAAAATTCACCATTATACTCTGTGCATACCGATCTTGACTCCTTCATTTTTTGTAATGATGAATCCTTAGAAGAGCCATAGTCCCAGAGTAGGCATACGAATGAGAACACCGAGCCTATGGACCTCCACATAATGGCCACTCTGGAAGAATATGATCAGGAAAACCATGGGCAACGCACTGAAAACAAAGAGGAAGTCAGCAATGAAGCCTGTAGAATCTGTGGTGGACCTCTCACTCCAAGTGAAACAGAAACAGAACAAGAACAGTCGGCCAACCACTTCCCTGACATCCATGGCCTCTATGAACAACAGGACAGCTTACAATCCAGTACAGACCTCCCGACTCAACCTAATGGCGAACCCAGCTGTAAGGGAGAAAGTGAAGTGGAGGTAAACAAAGAACCCCTGTGGGAAATGAACTTTGATGGGTCCTGTACTAGACAAAGCGCTGGAGCGGGAGTGTGGCTACGTAACACCAAAAATGACCACACGGAGAACCGCGCTGTCAACCTGCATTTCAAATGCACGAACAACATTGCAGAATATGAGGCTCTAATCTTGGGTTTAAATCTGTTGAAAAAATTAGGAGCCCGTAGGATAGTCGTGAGAGGAGACTCTGAGTTAGTAATCAAACAGATGAATGGTGAGTATTCGGAAAAACACCCCAGGCTTAGGGCATATAGGAACGATACTCTAGATTTGCTGAAAACGTTCATTGAATATGATTTAGTATTCATTCCTAGGGGTCAAAACGCTATTGAAAATGGACTAGCCTGCCTAGCTAGCTCTTATCCTAAGGCCCCAGTTGACCAACAAATCATCATTCAGACTAAATTCAGGCCTGCAGTGCCAGACAATGAAAAATACTGGCAGGTCTTGGAAGGAGACAAACAGATTGAAGATTTCCTGATGGGCAGAAATGAGTTTGAATTTTCTGATTCAGACTCAAAATCTGATGACAGCTGCCCAAGTGAGGATTCCCCAGATGAACTAGAAACACCTTGTAGTATAGAAATAAACTCTTTTTCTGAAGAAACTGGGGATTCAGCCATAAAACGTGAAAACGCAGATAGAGAAGAAATGGAGGTGCTGCAAGACAAAGACAAGAACATACCAAGAGGCTTAGCACCCTTAGAGGATCTCTTTGATTTTGATGATGTTTCAAAGAAGCCCACAATAGAACATGCAGAATCAGATGTAGAAGAATGCAACATAGGTATTGAAGACAAACCCAAAATGATAAAACTGGCTAAGTCTATACCTGCAGACATGAAGAAAAGATACATTGACTTGTTTAAGGAATTCATTGATGTGTTTGCATGGAGCTATGAAGACTTAAAGGCCTATGACACCAACATTATACAACATAAGATACCACTGAAGGAAAATCAGAAACCTTTCAGACAAAACTCCGTAGAATTAATCCAAAACAATTGCCTGCAGTAGAAAAGGAAATTAAGAAGATGTATGATGCAGGCATTATAGTCCCTGTAAGGTTTTCTGATTGGGTGTCGAACTTAGTGGCTGTAAGGAAGAAAACAGGGGAGATTAGACTGTGCATAGACTTCAGAAACCTCAATAGAGCCTCCTTGAAAGATAACTACCCCTTGCCTAGAATGGAACATATCTTACAGAAGGTAGTGGGCTCTAAAAGAATCTCCCTGCTTGATGGTTTTTCAGGATACAACCAGGTTCTGGTACTCCCAGAAGATCAACTCAAAACAGCCTTTACCACTCCATGGGGCACCTTCATGTATGTGAAAATGCCTTTTGGATTGATGAATGCTGGAGCTACCTTCCAGAGAGCAATGGATATTGCTTTCTCAGATGAGATTGGACACTTTATAGTTATCTACTTGGATGACTTAACTGTTTTTTCTAGAACAGAAGAAGAACACTTAAAACATCTGAGGAAAGTTTTTGAAAAATGTAGAAGGTACGGTCTGTCCCTAAATCCTAAGAAGATTGTTTTTTGGCTACAAGAAGGTAAGCTTCTTGGCCACATTATATCTGAGAAAGGGATTAGGATAGACCCCCACCGAGTTGAGGGAATACTTCAAATTACACACCCAAGAAACATCAAGGAGCTACAGTCCTTCATTGGGAAGATCAATTTTCTTAGAAGATTTATCCCCAACCTTGCTGAGCATCTTAGGAAAATGACTGAAATGCTGAAGAAAGATGTTGGGATTAAGTGGACTGTCGAAGCCAAGAAATCTTTTGAGTCAGTAAAGCTTGCACTCACCCAGGCCCCTGTCCTTATCAGCCCTAACTTCTCAAAAGATTTTCTGATCTTTTCATTTTCCTCCCCACACACCATAGCAGTAGTTTTGCTGCAGAAAAATGCGGAAGGTAAGGAACAGCCTATTGCCTTCTTCAGTAAAGCCCTGAGAGATGCACCCTTAAAGTACAACATCATGGAAAAGCAGGCCTATGCCCTAATTAAGGCCTTGAAAGATTTTAGGGTGTACATTCTGCATTCTCACACCATTGCCTATGTGCCAAATATAGTGGTCAAAGATATCTTGTCCCAAGACCCAGATGGGAAAAGAGGCAAATGTATTGCTGCAATTTTAGAATATGACATTGAGATCAAACCCACCAAGCTGATCAAAGGTTAGGGCCTGGCCCAATTGATGGCTGAATCTAATCTACATGCCCTTGATATTAACATGATGAATACCCTGGATGAGCAGGAAGAATTGCCCCATCCAACTGTGGAGGAGAAGTTTCAGAACTCTCCTTGGTATGCTGATATCCTTTACGTGCTCACACACCTCAATGCCCCTCCGGAACTGTCCAAAACAAAGGCCAGATTCATAAAACTCAAAGCTATAAATTACTGCATTATGAATGAGAGTCTATATTGGAAAAATCCAAATGGTATTTTGCTGAAATGTTTGCCTGAAACTGAAGCTGAAAAAATCAAACTTGAATTTCATGCTGGGGAATGTGGAGGTCACCTGAGTTGGAAAACCACTGCAAACAAGATACTCAGGGCTGGTTACTATTGGCCCACACTCTTCAGTGATGTGCATAAAATGGTCCTTACCTGTCACAAATGCCAATTTTTTTAGGGCAAAAGGAAGCTCCTTCCCCTCCCTCTGCAACCTATCACCATAGAAGGTCCCTTCATGCAATGGGGCTTAGACTTGATTGGAGAAATCCACCCCTCTTCTTCTGGACAACACAAATGGATCTTGACTGCTACTGATTACTTCACTAAGTGGATCGAAGCCATACCCACTAGGAATTCTACTGATTCTGTCATCATTAGGTTCCTAGAA
Organism: Pinus albicaulis; assembly: GCA_034641835.2. Taxonomy (NCBI): domain Eukaryota; kingdom Viridiplantae; phylum Streptophyta; class Pinopsida; order Pinales; family Pinaceae; genus Pinus; species Pinus albicaulis. The sequence goes on from CM076580.1 coordinate 1,260,462,295, forward strand.
GACTTCATCCTATCTCGGTTTGGCTGCCCAAGGAAAATAATCACTGACAATGCTGCTGCTTTCGGATCCAAAAGAATGATTGATTTCTGTCACAGGTACGGAATTGCGCTTGGAAATTCAACTACCTATTACCCCCAGGGTAATGGCCTAGCTGAATCATCAAATAAAAGCCTGGTTACAATCATTAAGAAGTTGCTGGAAGAGAACAAAAGGTCTTGGCATAAAAAGTTGATACATGCCCTGTGGGCAGACAGGCTCACTACAAAGAAATCTATTGGCACATCACCCTTCCAGTTGGTTTATGGGACAGAAGCAGTTTTTCCTACTAGCCTTGGGATACCAGTGGTAAAGCTTATTCAAGAAATCCAATCAGAAGAAGAAAGCATGATAAGGAGAATTAATGAATCAATCCATTTGCAGCAAACAAGAGAGAAAGTTTATGACAGAGCTGTCAGAGTACAGGAAAGCATGAAGAGACAGTTTGACAAAAGAACCAAAGCAGCAAATTTCAAGGTTGGGGACAAAGTTCTGAGATGGGATTCAAGAAGAGAGGATAAAGGCAAACATGGCAAATTCGACAGCTTGTGGCAAGGTCCGTTCATCATTCAAGCCACCGTGGGTCCTAATGCATTCTTCTTACAAGAACTTGATGGTACAGAGCTATTTGGGGGTCCTGTCAATGGCAAGATGCTCAAACACTATTTCTGCTAATTTTCCATTTCTAGTTTCACCTCCATTGTATATACCGTTGCAAATTTTCATTTTCAGCAAAAAGGAGAAGAAAATGTCCCAAAAAATAGAATGAGAAGAGAGGTTCAGACATGCTCAAAACATGAACCTCTGAGGCAAAAGGATTGGCTCTAATAAACTCAAAATCTGAGCCAAAGGGAAGAAGAATAGCTGGTCCTTACAAGCTCAAAATCTGGATCAGCAGTGACCACAAGATCCAGCTCTAAATATGCCCAAAATCAGAGCTGGAGTAAAGGAAAGAAGTGACTCAAACATGCTCAAAACCTGAGTCACAAGGAAGAAAGAAGGATGTTTCATAGTTGTAAAATTCCATGCCTTCACAGTTTTGTTTTCTTCAAGTTTCTTCCCAGCAAGTCAGACTGTCTAATCCTGGCTTGGCTGTGTTTAAATTTCCTGTCTTAGAATGTAGGTGAAGAAACCTGTTGGACAGTCTAATCCCAACAGGTAGTAGTTTAGGTAGAGAAATATATGAGGCCAACAGTCTAATCTGGCCTCATGGAGCAATAAGGGTAGAATTAGAATAGGTTTGTTTTTGTTTTGCAAAATAAAATGTAAAGGGTCTGCTAATTCAAATGCACCCAAGCGAAGATTGTTAGAACTCTAGTTTGGGTAGGTAGATTGGTTGGGAAAATGTTTTTTCTGATTTGTGTATCCGATATATTGTGGCAGCTAATATAAAGAAAGAAGAAAGATGGCTTATAGCAGCAGGCATCTGGCCTACACCAAGATATCAGTTTCTGAATTCTTGACTCCTTCAAGAAGAAGCCATCCCCATGTGGAGCCACTGTTAGCCCCCCTATGAAATTTTGACAAGCAAATAGGGGGCTAAATTGTTGTTGAGTCTTCAAGGAATGCGTTTCCGATGAAAACACAGTCTCCTTGAAGCCTCCATGTGCCTTTTAGCCTTTGAATATATCCCTTCTGCTGATTCCCCTTTCAAAAGCCTCTCTGCTATGAAGAAACACCCAAAGGCCCCCTTTTTCCCTCTTATTTCATTCCCCAAAGCCCTTGTTTTCTCTCCCCTTTATTCCCCCTTCTTTCCCCATTTACCCTCCAAATCCCCTCAAATTCCCCTTAGAAATTCTACCCTTACCCTTTGTTAACCTTTCTCCCCTTTTCTTCCTCTATCGTTTCCCTTAAACCCCTTAAAATCCATTTGAATGGGTTAAAAACCCACTTTCCGACCATGTAATAGGGCTTAGCCCCTTTCCCGCCGGCCCCTTAACCACTTCCCCACATATGCCCATCACCCAAGACCAAGCGCTTAAGTCCCGGGGCCAATCGCACTCGGAAGATCGGCAGGAGGCAAATTCCTTTGTAATACTCTAAAACCCCGATGCGATTGTTTTATTACGTTAAGTCCCGCGATCTGTCCCGCACCGTTGATCTGTTTCGATCGAACGGCTGAGCGCTAATCGCAGGCCCCCTGCCCATCGCAATCGGAACATGTTAAGTCCGCCCCCCGATTGAAACCTTCCGATTTGATCACGACCATCCATATGTTTCACGATCCAACAGTCCCGCGCTGATCGCACTGCCCCTCCGATGGTCTTCCCCACCGTTGATCTATCCACGCGATCCAACGGTTGTCGCTCAATCACAACCCCCGTCCGATCGCAATCGCAACACTCATTGCGCACCTCCCGATTGCGATGCTCCGATTTAATCCTGACCGCCCATTCTCTCACAGATCCGACGGTCATCGCAGCTTCCGATCATAAGCTTTCCCTGCTGTCTGCCGATTCAATCTTGACCGTCAATCCATCCCGCAGATCAACGGCCAGCGCTCAATCGCAAGCCCATGCCCGATCGCAATCACAAACCCCAGTTGTGCCGCCCCGATTGCGATTCCCCGATTGCATCGTAGCCATTGATCTCCCCGCGATCCAACGGTCATCGCTCCATCGCACCTACCCCTCCGATTGTTGTCCCCATCGTTGATCTGTCAGTTGATCGGATGGTCAGCGCTCAATCGCATCCCGACCTCCGATCGTCAATCGCAGGTTCTTCTCTCCGTCCTCCGATTAAATCATAGCCACTCGTTCCTCCTCCAGATCGACGGCCAGTGCTCAATCGCAACCCCCGTCCGATCGCAATCGCAACACTCATTGCGCACCTCCTGATTGTGATGCTCCGATTTAATCCTGGCCGTCCGTCTGTTACATGATCCAACGGCCATCGCTCTTCCCTTTTCTGCTGATCGCGAGTCCTCTCTCTGTCTTCCGATTCAATCTGGACCGTCCTTTTCTCCGCAGATCAACGGTCCAGCATTAATCGCAACTGCTTCCGCCTCCCCCCCGATTACATCTGGGCCGTTCATCCTTCTCCGAGCTAACGGTCAGGATATAATTGCCCTACGCCTCCGCTGGGTCCCACTCTTTCATTCGTCCCCGTCGCATTTCATGTGTCTTGTTTTTTTTTGTTAGTTCCATATATGGTTACGCCGGATCAATCTCCGCCGTTGATCTTCGTCTCCGAGCCAGGATCCAACGGTCCGCGCTGCATGATCATACCAAACCCTGTTGTTCGCGCATTCCACCACTTCACCGCATTTTCATCATTCGTTTACATAATACCTTTTCTTTTGCCACCGCCACACCACCATTCAGCTCGCCCTGCGTCCGTTGCTCCGTCCACTGTTTCTTCACAGATTGGCCGTGTTGCAGAGTTTCTAGAGGAAAAGGACCGCCTCTGTTCAATGTACTGCCTTAATGGTTAGCGGCGCAGTCAAGATCAAATCCAATGAGCCAGTACCATCAGGAAAGTCAAGGAATGGGGCTGTCAGGACTTACATTAAATGAGAGCGGAGTTCAAATGCCAAAATCTTGCTGGCGCCATTAAAAGCTCGAGCTAACCCGACAGAGGCAGTCATGAAGCAGCAAGGATTTTCAGTACAGGGTAGAGGGATTAGTGCGCGTCAACAAAGATATTAAGCCCTGAAACAGAGGTTTAAAGAAGCAAAGCATCATTTTAAAAGACCCCGAGGATCGATTCTAGAGATCCTGAACATCAATAAGAGGTAATATCAAGGTTTCTTATCAGCAGAATGTCTTTCCATAAAGGACAGGTCTTCCATACAGTATTTATTATGCGCCGTGTAGTTCTCCATCCCATCTATAGTTCAGAGCAATCTAACATCCATGAGGCAGACCTCCCAGCAAGTTATTTCATTTTGTTCAAATCACCTGAAGTACTACAGCCCAAAGGTCAAATCATATCCGGAGCAAATATTTCTTTCACGAGAGAGGTGACAATGATTAAATATATAGTGTATCAAGCAGAATGGGCCTCGGCCCTGCATTCATTGTGGTGTTTAATTGTAACATTTAAAACTCACCTACCTCCTCAGCCGGTCCTCTGTGTCTCTTCTGCCATAAAGCACAGAGGGATATCATTGTAATGGTTGTTGATGCATTATCAGTGAATTGCAAGCCTTTTTGTCCCGAGCCAAGTTTCCTGTACGGTAGTGGTATGATAGGCTGAGGAATAGGATGTATTCAGGCTGAATGTAAAAGCTTTGGGCAGTGATGTACCTGATTGGTGTTGTGTTTAACATGATAAGCAGTTTTCATTGGATCCTGATCTACAGCAGTTGGTGATGTTCTCCTTATCTCTGTGTTTATTTCCATTTCATTTCATGTTCTTCTGACTGACATCTGAATGCATGATATAATATTTACCCTTGTTAGGTACCTTATATCCCAGCTCTCTCGGTCTTTAATGTTTTCTGCTCATTGTGTGTCTGAATATTGTTTTTAATTAACTAAACCAGTGTAGTGGATGATTATTGCCTGCTCTGTGATGTGCAAGTTAATAGAATCAGTGTTCGGATGTCTTTGTTAAGATTTAATTGAAGAGGTTAGGAACATTGGGAGGTGTAAAGCCTGTCGCTGCCTCTTCATAACCTGCCCTTCCAATACAAACATTTTCAAGACCCTTGGTGTTGCCTATGGTTTTGTCCAAGCAGGCCTAGAGTTAAATGACCTCTGGCCTGATCTATAGACGGAATCAGATGGTTTTCCATCCTTCATTCTCATCCCTTAGTGTTCCATCCCACCAATCAGTCTTTGAGGTCCAAATTGCTCTAGATGACTAGCCCAACTGAAGCTTACACATTGAACATAAGTAAATCCTTTCTTGACTCCATTACCCAATGGCCTTGATGTTCCCTGAGTTATCTATCTTTGTCTAGCTTCCTTCTTTACCCATCCTTGTCTTATGATGAAACCTTCCTTCCTGATTCTCAACAACCAAACTCAAACAATCAAATAAACAACCTTAAGCCTATAACTAGCCTAAAATCATAATTGAGAACCTTACAGACATATATCCTTTGATAATCATAGAGAGATCCCTCTCTGGACCTAGGAGGGCTAGATCCTAAGCTCTGAAAGTGGTTCTATGTTGTCGAGGGCTCTCTCAAAGGGATTTTATGATATTGGTTAATGATAGTGATAGATGGCTAACTCTATATAAATTGTATCTTGTTTTTTATGATTGCAGGTTGAAAGAATGTAGGTTTGCTACCACTGGGCTTATGGAGTCAACAATCAGTATTTTTAGTGGCAAGGTTTCTTGACATGGAATCTGAGGTAGATATGGGTCTTTAACAAAGGAAATTCACTCATAAAACATAAGGAAAACACAACCATTTCATTACTAAAGGAAGTTAGAGCATAAAGTTATGAATTATGAGTAATATAAATGAAATCTACTGCAAATGGTAAAGCATAATATGTAGATCAATAAGACATTAAAAACAATATAAGAATCTTAGGTTTGTCAAGAATAAAGTCACTTTGTATTACTGATATAATTCAAAATACATAAAGCAGCAATTTGGTGCAAAAAATCTCCAACCCCACACTACTTCGATGCTTTGCCTTTAAATAGAAATTCTTACAACAAGGATGATCTGCCTCATGACTAGATTCATCGAATTCTCCTATGACACATCATATAACTGAAAAAACATGACTTCTAACAAGAAAATGACAGCTATACCTTAAAGAAGATATCTCCTAAACATGTGGAACAAAACCCTATTTTTCAGGAATGCATAACCTTTATCTTCAACGAGAACTTTAGCTGATGACCTGTCTCCACAACACTTCCTTTGAGCCATAAATATTTTATGTTAAGGTCCTTTGACATGTTGGAGGAGTCTAGTTGTCCAAAACTATCATCAAACTGCTCCAAAACCTTCAAAAATAGCTTGCTACGAAAACAGGACAGTTTCGTAGCGAGCTTTTGTAGTATTGAAAAAGTAGCTTCTACACCCAAAAACTCTGCTCTTTTGTTGTTCCATGGTGTTAACCTAGTCATGACACATGACCGCCATCATTCTCCCTCCTTGAAAACTGAAAAAGGGAATTAAGAGGCAAAAATGTTGCTACAGGTTTTTTCATAGCGTTTTCCTGGCTTTAACCCTAGGAAACGCTACAAAACTGTGTACAAGTGTAGAATTTCCAAATTTCAAAACTGTCTCCAAAAATTAACCTCCAGCTATAAAAACTTGATCTTCACATGCCATGAACCTTATAAAACATATTCAATCTCAACTTAGGACCCTTGTGGTGTTTCCTCTTCATTAATGATCAGTTGAGCAATGGGCTTCTCAACCATAGTCATCTTCAAACCTTTTTTCTCCAACTCTTCATGAATAAATTCTAATTGCTCTTGAAGGTCTTTGACTTGGTCCTTCACTGTCCTATTCTTAGATTGAAAATGCAAGTTCATTTTTCTGATATGTTTCACCTCTCCTCTCAATGGCTGAGTCCATTTGATCAATTTCTTTGTGTTCTCCAAGGTCTTTGACACACTAATGACCTGTTATTCCCAAATCTGTTACATTTTTTCAAACTGTACCTTCTGAACCTTGTGCTTCCTTGCTTATTTCTTCAAGACTGATATTTCATCATTTTCCATCTTCAACTGCTCCTTAGGGACTTCAACTTCTGACTTCTCATTGATTTTCTCTTTGTCGTTCTTTTATTTGCTGACTATTTCTTCTTTTGCAGGTGAGGAGAGGTCAATGATGCTTGGTGGTGGCTGAGAAGTTTTACTGACCTTTTCAGCTTCTTTTCTGCTTTTCAAAACTTTTCTGGCATGTCTTGTCACTGGTTTTCTAGCTTGAAACATAAATCCAACATCATCACTTGCCAATTCTACTTCTTAGCTGTTTTGCCCTTCTTAAGCTTCCTTCCTCCCTCATATATGTCTTTAGCTTGGACTATCGGAGTTTCTTCAATATCAATGGCATGCAAGATGTCCTCTAAGTTACCTTTAGCTACTGTTTGGCTCCTTGTAACCCTCTTGTTGCCATGTTTGCTAACTGTTGGCTTTTGTTTTGCAGGTGTAACTTTGGGTGTGTCAGCCATCTGCAAAGGCTCTGTCTCCGTGCTCACTGGTTCTGACTGCTTTGCCACTGAAGGTGATGGGATATCTCTAGGTTTGGGAGTTATTTTAGGAGCGATAGCATCTACTTCAAAACCACTTATGAACAGAAAAGATGACCAATCTCTACCTAATCTTTTTAACTCCTCTAACACCAACAACTTGATCAAATCATGATGAAAAAGAGAGGTTTCATTTCCTTTTGATTTAACTTGAACCTTGTCTGACATTTTAGCTAAGCTTCTGTATAAGTAAAAAGGCAAATCAAGAGACCTCTTACCCACAAAATGCAACAGAAGCCTAAGGTGGTAGGAGTAGACCATCTGATACCTCCTTTCACAGGTGAAGTATTCCTGAATGATCAGCAACAACTTTGAGTAATTTTTCTTCATGTAGCTCCTTTGGATAGCATTTGTGAGATCAATTTCACTATGCTTTGTCTTGATGAATTCTTTACAGTCCTGCATGGTGAACTTGATACCTTTGAACCGTTGCTCTCCTCCTCTAGGGATTCCTATTGCTGCTGCAATGGTTTCTGGTGTTACTATAAGATTTAAAATTCCCACCTTTGAAGCTGATCCAATAAAACTATTAGTAAACTCCTTTGAAACCTGCAAATGACATCCTTGCAGACTTTGGCAGAATTGCAAACACCCTGTTCCTCTAAACACTTCCAATGTAGTTGCGTCTTCATTCAACAAATTCATGTCCATTGGCTCATATCTGAGGCAGTGACCACCTTTGTTGGTCTTTTTCTTTGTAGCCATGGTGATTTTATACCTTATATGCCTTGCTTGATTAGTGACACCTGCAACTTTTGAAAATGCCAGCAACCAGCTTGGCTTGGTGAAACAACTCTCTAGAACTCAATAGCATGCAAAGATGAAGCGGAGAATGACAAAGATTCAATTGGGTAATGTTTTAAAGTTTCGATGACAACTCGTGCCTTAATCATGACTCATACATGCTAAAAACAGTAATGATGACCTCAGACATGACCTTTGTATCTTGATTTAACCCTAACTGACTCGAATGACATCCCACCCTAACAATCATGGACTGACACCTTGCACCGGATTTGACAAGACAGACAGAAAAAACAATTTTCGTAGCGTGGCTAGTTCATTTTTTGACAGTTTCGCTACGAAACTATTAGGCAATTTCGTAGCGAAAACTGTCTTTTTACAGTGTAAAACTCTACGAAAAGAGGAAAAACTGGCTAAAGTGACCTTTTTGAATTCAAAAGCTTGGGAAATGAAATATGTCAGCAAATGATGACTGATGGGACATGATATCACTTGAATGGAGGTGGGTTTGAACCTTAGGATAGGTTAAAGATGAAAAAATTAAAATTTTCCTATACCAACTTGTGACAAATGAACTTTATGACCATACCTTTGACAAATGAACTCTAAGATGATGTCAAATAATGTTTCACTTTTTCTGAGTGATAACACAAACCATACATGCAACTTGATACCTGCAAAGAAATCCCGCTGCAGCTACTAATCTTGTTTTTCCCTTGCACTTTCTCGCTTTCCTTTGCCTTCTGTTTCCAAATCCAATGAAATCTAGAGTGCTCCAAGCATGCTCCTACAATGTTCCAAGATTTCTCTAAATGTGCAAGTGTATGAGACAGAGCTCCAATCTAAAACTCACAAAATGTATCACATTTACAAAAGCCATGAACTAATCCTCATAAGCCTTTTTATCATTGAGACCTCTATTTTCTTCATTTTCCTTCAATTTCCCTCTCATGAAAATTTGTGTCTCTTCACCTTCATTTTATCCTATTTTCCTTTATTTGATAAATAAAATGTCATTTAATGCCACTTTGTATTTCCAAAGTCTTTTCCAATGCCTTTTCTAATTTCCATAGCCATTAATTAACCACCAGTGATCTTCTATGTTTTTTCCCAATATTCAGTATGGAATATGTGTCCCATGCCCTTGGTCTTATTGTGCCTTTATTAACTTTATTACATGGATTTTTACCCAAGGCTACTATGTTCACACAAGAAATGCTTTAGTAGAACACTATATCACCAATTATTTTATATTTCATGAATTTTGTAAATTAATACTTATATTAAACTTCTTTTAAAAAAAATATAACAATATGGAAAATAAGAATTTTGTGAATTTATATGAATTGAGAAGCCAATGCCTATGATGTTAAATTATTATTATTATTATTATATTATTATATTATTTTCTTTTCTTTTATTTTATGTCAAAAGTATGGCCCAAAAAACATTTAATTTAATATAAAAATTTAGGTAAATTACATAATTATTTTATTTTAAAAGTATGAAAAAAACACTTAATTTAACATACAGATTTAAGTGAAGTACATGATTATTGAGTTTATCAACCCGAATAAGTATACAATTATATTACAAACATTTTAAAATATTATAAAAAAAATAATGGACAACATATATAAACATTTTTGACATATTGTGATTATTTTTTTGTAATTTTAGGGTCTTTATTTTTTTATAGTTTTTGTTGGTATTATGAATCGTGGAAGCTAAATATTTACATAAGAAACTCACATAAAAATAAAATAGGCGCTACAAATTGTATTAATTATAACAAGGGTTACCTAGTAGCTAGTCCTTGCGGCTTAGTTTAAATATAGTTAAATTAAAATAAAAGAGAAAAAACAAGTAAAGTTATTCAAGGTTAGAGATTGAGTTGTTCTAGACAATAATTATTTTTTTTAATAAATTTATGTATAAATTAAAGTAAATACATATTTAATAAATTAATTTGATTAAATAAACTTTATGATTCACTCGGAGATTAAATTATTATCTTACTTGTTTTATAAATTTCACATTTTTTTTGCATTCCATCAAAAGTCCTATTGTATACTGCAATTTTTTCCCTACCCTCCATCAACAATAATCTTGTAAAAAATGATGATGTAAATCGCTAATCTTGCATTAAATTGATGTAACAATGATCTTGAAAAATGATGATGTAAATCACTAATCTTGCATGAAACTGATGTTGGAAATCAGTTGTCAGTTGTATGGATGGTGAAGATATAAATGCAATTAAAATCACCCGCATCAACAATAATCTTGTAAAAAATGATGATGTAAATCACTAACCTTGCATGCATTAAAGTGATGTTGGAAATCAATTGTGAGTTGTATGAATGGTGAGTGATTGATTATATAATTGTGTGGGTCTTAACCCTGAACAGAAATTATCTACACACAAATCTTATAACAGAAAATAAACAATAGCGAGAGCATAAAACATAAAATAGATAAACACAGAGATTTTCCCCTGGATCCCAAATCAGGACGACCAGCCATTAGGGGAATTTTTGGGTCTAAAATGGGCCTCCTAAGGAAAGTATAAAATAATAGTGGAAATAATAAAATAAGATTTGATTACATCATGAAATTTTAGAGGGAAAAAAGGAAAACCTATTTTTTCAACTCGTATTTTCAACTTATCTCCCCATGGGTTTACTCAAATTTCAAGCAGAAACACTCGTTGGATGCATAATTTGATTTCCCATCTAAGGAGTACCCATGTTGCATACTTTTTATGGACACTGCTACATGAAAAATGAGAAATACATGAAAAATGTGATTGTAAACATGTTTTTTCATGTATTTCTTATTTTTCGTGTAGAAAGGTCCATCGAAAGTATGAAACATGGGTACTCCTTGGATGAGGAATTAAATTATGCATCCAAAGAGTACTCTCGCTCGAAATTTGAGTAAAAATTTTGGGAGATAAGTTGAAAGTATGAGTTGAAAAAGTTGTTTTATTATTTTATTATTTTTTAATATTTTTACTTTTTTACTCCATAAATGGTGAATCATCCCCCATGGTTGACATCATCATCTTGAATCCTATTAGTTCAATAAAGTTTTTTTTTTGTACATTTTTCTTATGAGGCCCATTTTAGACCTCAAAATTCCCCTAATGTTGATTTTTCATTATGTTCCTTTTAGTGTTACAACACATATATATACATGCCGAAGCATACATGAACCCCAATCCATTAACCCTGGATTAGAACATAACCGTAGTTCCCTTGACCAGATCTACAAAACACCAGTGGCCGAAAACCATCATACCCCAAAACCATGTGCAAACTCATGCAAAAAACATGGGTGGGTCCGCCTATGAGTGGGTCCACACACCAAAAAAAAATTCTCTGGGGCGCTGCCCCAGACCCCAACAGTGGGGGCTGCCTCCCCCCTTGTGACCCCCCTGCTGTGCCCGACGCAACGTACAGCGCATGGGGCTAGTAGTGGACAGAATATAACACATGCCCAACAAATTTGTATAATTATAACCTGCATGGGGCTTGCTTAATTAATTAATTAATACATGATTGATTATATATATATATAGAGAGAGAGAGAGAGAGATATATATATTAGAATTCAAACTTGCATAGGCTTGCTCAATTAATTTAAATTAATACAATACCTGGGAACTTTCTTCGGATATTGTTAATTTTTTCGTCCACCTAATGTGTTATACAATCTCATTAATAATCTTGAAAATTTGTATAATTAGATGCCATATCTATAAAAATAGTGTAACGAGCAAAATTTGTTAATCACAACAATTGATGACACATTTATAGACTTGAGTAAATGTACGTGGAAATTGAGATCAGTGAGTCTAATCAAAGATAAATGCCTTAGATTTTCTTCATAATCTTATGTGTAAGCTAGAGTAAAACTAGAAGTGATTTAATAAACCAAAATGTGTCAACCTACCTAATGTGATGTATTCATATCATGTATGGACTCTGGAAATTGGAATACCCCATATCATTTATCCGACACTACATATATTATAAAGTTTAGCATTCCAATGTCTATGGTAAATGGACATTTACCAAATGATGTAAGGCCCAAAGACTCCCCTGCACACATTTTTACTTCTCATATAAACTACAAATTACAGGTGAAAATGGAATGATTCCTTTTCGATTTAGGGAAAATAATACCAAATTAAAATAGGTCCACTGATATTACGAATTGACAAAAAGGACATAGTTCCTCTTCAGAAGAGTTAATATCAGTATATATATATATATTTATTCTATATATTGAGATAGAATAGTTTTATTGTCTTATTAATTTTATGTTTAATCTCTATATTGAAATAGAATAGTTTAACTATTTTGTTAATTTTAATTTGAGTCGAGAAAAAATTACGAAAGATTTTATGTTATGGTATTTTGATTTTGAAGTTGTTATGAAACCATCTCACAAAATAGAAGAAAAGAGAGATCAACGCCTTAGAAATCAACCACTTCGAGGAGGAAACCTCCTTTACGTTACATAAATGATCAATTCTTGGATGACACAAATGAAAAACCCTCCTTTCTATATATAGGAGTCCATGGGGTCACAATATAATCCTAGCCGACCTAACAATAATAATGTAAGGGAAAAAAAATAACAATAGTGGGTTATTATGGGGCACAATAATAACAAAACGGGGACTACATGGGTATAACAATAATAATAAGGGGGCTATACTAACAACAATAAGGGACTGCACTAGTAATATAGGGCCCTAACATGCCCCTCTCCTTAAAAAAAGTGTTTTTCTCAATGTTTGAGTAGTTTTGGATGCTTCTGTATAAAATTATCATCCTCCCATGTGGAATCTTCAGTGGGTAAGTTCTTCCACTTGATGAGGTACTATGAAATTGATCGATTTCGTAGCTGTCGAGTTCTTATTTCCGTGACTACTTTAGGTTCCAATATGATTTTTCCTTCCTCATCAAGTTCTGGCAATATTGTTTGAACAAGAATTTTATCACCTATAACCTTCTTTAAGCATGAAACATGGAAAACTGGGTGCACTCAAGAAGATGCAGGAAGCTCCAATTTGTATGCCATAGTACCAATCTTTTGCAACACCTTGTAAGGACCATAGTACTTTGGTGATAATTTATTATCCTTCTTAGCTTGCTTGAGGGACATTTGTATGTATGGTTGTAGCCGTAAAAATACCCAGCTGCCTACATCAAAACTTCTCTCGCTGCAATGTTGATCTGTCTGTTGCTTCATTCGATTATGTGCCAAATTTAGGCTATCCTTTAAGCGGTGGAGAAATTTTTGTTGATGCTCGATGTGATCTTCCACTACTTGAACCTTAGAATTTTATCTTGAAGATGATGTGATGGACGACAGATGATATCCATAAAGTGCCATAAATGGGGTAATTTTTGCTATAGTGTGGAAGGAAGTATTATACCACTATTCATCTAGAGGTAACCAATTGACCCATTGTGTTTGTTTATCAGATACAAAGCAACGAATATATCATTCCAAAAATTTGTTCATTATCTCAGTTTTCCCATCAAATTGAGGATGATAGGAGAGTTATGAGCTAGTTGAGTACCCAAACAAGAAAATAATTTTGTCCAAAAATTTCCAGTGAAAATGGGATCTCTATCGATTACAATAATCTTTGGGTTTCCATATAGCTTTTGAATTTTTTCCATAAATGCAGTAGCAACTGTACTCACTTTAAATGGATGAGATAATGAATAAAAGTGTGCATACTTGGTAAGTCTATCAACTACCACCATGATGACACTCTTTCCTTCGGACTTAGGTAAACCTGTGATAAAATCCATTGAAACCTCCTCCCAACGTTGATTTGGAATGGATAAAGGTTGTAGCAGACACGAGTTCTTAATTGTCTCAACTTTATTTTGCTAGAAAAACAAACATCTGATTTAAGGCCATCCCAAAAAATTATTTCTTCACCCTGTGGTAAGTTTTTAAAAATCTCGAGTGTCCTCCTAATGGGGAGGTGTGCAATTCCAAAAGAATATTTTTGTTTTAGTTGTGAATTCTTACAAATATATAAGCGATCTTTATACCATAAGGAATCATTTTTCCAACTAAATGTATTATATGTATTGGGATTTTGCTGCAACTTTTGATTGAGTGTCCATACAGTTGTAGTTTATTTGGCGCATGAGTGGACGAAATACACTGTGCTTAGTAGGGAGGCTACTTTCCTACAAGAAAGTCACAATTCAAATTGGTTCGTTAAATGTTAGTGGAACAAGTTCAACATGTAATAAGCTAAGTTAAATGGAAACATAACATGCTACATAAATAAAGAAAAAAAAACAAAAACAAGATGCACAAGAAACTCAATAGAGAAAACACACTAATAACTCAAAAATCGAAAGCTCTCTACCTTTATCAGGTGCTGGTGGTAGTAGAAAATAGAATGCTAAATATCTTGTAGTGGATCCTTCGATATTTTGAACTCCAATATCCAATACAAGGGGGTATCTTCCCATCAAGATTTCAACAAGCCTCTCTTCCCTCTCAAAGGATGGTAGATTGATGGAAACGTGGTGAAATCTTCTCTCTTGGATTGAGGTGTTGGATGGCTAACAACTGAATCCTTCCAATCCTCTTATTGCTGGAAAACATAAGCTGGTTTGCTGAGGAGCAATTTGGGCAGCATAATAATGTGTATCCCATTTCTCTTCCCATGGTTGGCTTTTATAGATAAATTTAAAAATTTCCCTCCCTCTCTTGGTAGAAGATGAATGTTGACACAAGAGTGGGGATAAGATTCCTTTTTGTGCTACACTAAAACATCAAGGTCGCTCCAAGACATCCATACTTCGCTAGCTTGAGTGGGAATCTTTTTCTCCAAGTGTCCCAAGTGGTCCTAGATGGTGAATTTCTGCATCATCAGGTCCACGTGACTATTCGAGCGATAGCCTCGATGTTCTTCACGACTATCGAAGAAAAATCTGCAATGATCGCCAAGGGTCAATGCTTCCTATGCGTGGTCCAAAAATTGGCTTGCTTTACCATAGGAAAAGTTAAAATTTTCAGCTCTTGTAATGTATTTCTTCCCTGTAAATCGTTATTTTTACCTTTTTCTTGAAATTTTCTAATGTCTTTTGCTTGTATGATTTTTCATTGTTAACAGTTTCCCCCTAATGTATGAGGTCTAGGAAGAACTGTATATTTGAAATACATTATAGTTTCCTTTTTTTATGTGGTCTTTTTGAGAGAGAGAGAGAGTAACTTGCTTGAAATATGAGGTTGGAGACCCCTTGCCGTTGTTGGAAAAATACTGAGAGGGGGGGGTGAATCAGTATTTAATGCAGATAATAAAACTTTTTAATTTTCTTTTCTAAAAACCCATACGCGACTTTTCAGAAACACATTAGCGTATATACGCAGAAAACCTTTACATAACTCGCGTATGCACAGAGATCTAATTATCCATTCAATTCTTAACTTAGATCATTGCATTATTGATTTATCAGATATTTCAGGAAACAGTAAACAGGTGCAGAAAGAACAGAATGATCATCACACACATAAACACCAGGATTTTTAGGTGGAAACCCAATTCGGGAGAAAACCACCGCTGTCGTCGTATCAGTCTTCAATATTTTATTATAAAGAAAAACTTCTTACAATCATGCACTGGTGCAGACTTATACCAGCACGCAGGCACCCACCTGTAGAAGGTTACAACTTTCTCTCATTTACCAGCCTCTCCTAGAAGGGAGCTTCAACCCCCTGCTCTCATTTACCAGCCTCACCTGGAAGGGAGCTACTACTCCCTGATATTAGCACCAGCCTCTGCTGACAGAAAGCTTCTATTATCAGACTGAAGGCTTCAACCCTCAGATCCACTGCAAACCTCGTTTCATCAATTTCAAACTGGATCAAACAGCTCCAACACAACCCTTCACTTATCAACAAACATACTTTGCCCAATGCTTCCAAACCAAACAGTGAAACCACTGTAATCAGTATATCATAGATAACCCAGACTTTAGAATAAATATGCAGAAACACATTCAACCTTGAGCAACCATCAGTTCAGATATCATATGCATTTTTCTTTAGATGGATCCTCGTATATACGTGCTTTCACTGAAGCCAACCCGCGTATACATTCGTGAAAATTTTTAAAAAAACCCTAACAGATCATACACGCCCTTTTGAAATAGATCCGCGTATACACGCGCCTTCCGAGAAGCAAACCTGCGTATAGATATATAAAAGATAAACTTTGCAGAACAGACCAGATCTATGAACTTACCCCGATCTCTTCAACTTCTTCAACTGATTTGCACCAGGTCTTCATCACTTCTTTTCAGATCATCCAAGAGATTCACCATTTCAAGATCTAGAGATCTTGAGTCTTCATTATGTTCATAGATGTATCATAGAATCAGATCTATCAATTAAGAGCAGAGTTCGACCATGCAGATATACTTTAGAGTGAAGTATTCATTAAAGCCCAGACACCCGCACACCCTTTTCACAATGAAAATCTTCTCCTTATATAGATTTAGCCTTTATTCAATACCATGAGCCAAAACCACATTACTTCCGATGGTTTTCCTAGACGGGATCAAATAGACAATCCAGCACTCAATACAATGGGTCAATACCATGGTAATGCCCCTTGGTATTCTAATTTTGGAGCGCAAAAGCCCAATACGCGACTTGGCACGTACTTTTTCGCGTGCATACGCTACTTGGTCTAGACAAATCAGCGTGTGCCTTGAGACACTCTTTTCATCATTGTTTCAACACATACTGAAATTCCTTTCATCATTACATCATATCACATCAGATTTACATCATTACCAAGTGCATAAAGTAAAGAACAACTTCATCAAGTAGGTTGCCATCCTCTTCATCAAGTGGGTTGCCATCAAGGACAACACATTGCATCATATTGCCAACAATCTCCCCCTTTGGACTTGATGGCAAACCATGATGGTGTTTGATCACCACAACAGAATCTCCCCTTATTCAAACACCAAACACCATGTCTCTCCCCCTTTTTCATCAAGGGAAAAGGGCGGATCAAAAATCATCACAAAGTAATTCTCCTTCATCAAAGCGCTATAGATCTGAAGTGCATAGAAGTTACCATGCTCCCCCTGAATTCATGCCAAAAGTTCAAACTTATTTGTCAATGAAGTACATGACTCTATGACCTTCCTATGACCAGGGACTCATACATACATCAAAGATCCAACCAAGTGGATTTACATAAGAGACGCAAATACCCAACCAAGAGGGTTTACATATTTTGACTCAAGTCCTTACATGACTGAATATTACAAATTTACATCATAGGTCTTAACCATGACCTTTTCATCAAATTACAAATGTGACCTTTTATGACCAATACCAAAAAGATCTCAAGAGAGAGAGATCATATTACAGAACCAACATAATGCCAACAATGGATTATACTCAGCAAGGCTAATGCTCCCCCTGAAGAAGTGCATCCAAGCATCTTTTCTATATGACCAAGGCTCCTCCTGTGCTTGTGCATCCTGAACACTTTCAACAACAAATCATCAAGGCATCTTCACCCAAAATCAGAGAATGAAACAGAATATAAGAACTGAAATACCAACAATGACTCCAAACAACATCAAAGATACCAAAGAGCACTGCAACTGAGCTGAATAATGCTGACCCCAAACAAAAATTGCCAGCAACCAACCATACGCAGCTTTATGGGTTTCAACTTGCGTATATACGCGACTGTCTTTCAGGAAACCCGCGTATACAATTTAATCTTCTGAATTTAATCAGATCTGATCTTCTGAGAGGCAGAGAAAACACCCAACTTCTGTCTGAGATATTCGAACGCTTCCCTGGGCAGAGGTTTGGTAAATATATCAGCAATTTGTTCTTTGGAGGGAACATACTCCAACTTCACCTTTTGTTCAAGCACTTGTTCACGTAAGAAGTGATACTTGATGGGAATGTGCTTGGTCTTTGAATGCATAACTGGATTCTTTGAGATACTGATGGCACTTGTATTATCACACATAATGGAGATCGGAGGTGTACATTTGATTTGAAAAACTTGTAAGGTTTGCATCATCCAAAGGAGTTGTGTGCAACAAGACGCGGCAGCCACATATTCTGCTTCTGCTGTAGATAATGCAATAGAAATTTTCTTCTTGCTAAACCAAGATACCAATTGAGGCCCCATATAGAATGCACCACCACTAGTGCTTTTGCGATCATCAACATTTCCAGCCCAATCTGCATCAGTGTATGCATGAAGAGTAAGATCAGCATTCTTTGGATACCATAGTCCAAAGTCTTGATTTCCTTGTAGATATTTGAATATTCTCTTTACAGCCTGAAGATGAGACTCTTTTGGATTGGCTTGGAATCGTCCAACAATCCCAACTGCATGCATAATGTCTGGTATAGTTCCAGTGAGATAGAGTAGACTTCCTATCATTGATCTGTATTCTGCTTGATTCACCGTGGGAGAATCATCATGAGAACTGAGATTACATCCAGTTATCATTGGTGTACTTACAGGTTTGCATTCTTCCATACCATACTTCTTCAGAATTTGCTTAAGATATTTTTTCTTGTGATAAGAATATACTATCTATAGTTTGATGCACTTGCAAGCCAAGAAATAATGTTAGTTCTCCAAGTAAGGACATCTCAAATTCTTTCTGCATGATAGAAGCAAAATTTTGACTCATAGATTCTCCATTACTCCCAAAAATGATATCATCGACATATACAACCACAATCAATAGTTTATCATTTTCAATTTTTGTGTATAAGTTGCTATCAACAGACCCCTTTGAAAATCCTTGTTGATGAAGATATTTGTCAAGGCGATAGTACCATGCCCTTGGAGCTTGTTTGAGACCATATAGAGCCTTTTTAAGTTTACAAACAAGATTCTTATCATTTCCCAAAATGAATCCCTCTGGTTGTTCTATATAAACTTCTTCTTCTAGATCACCATTGAGGAAATCAGATTGGACATCCATTTGATAGACTTTGATTTGTTGAGAACTTTAAAATGCAAGAAACATTCTTATGGCTTCAAGTCTAGCTACAGGAGCAAAAGTTTCTTCAAAGTCTATACCTTCTTGTTGAGTGTACCCTTTGCAAACCAATCTAGCTTTTTTTCTTATAACATCCCCATTTTCATTTAACTTGTTCTTGAATATCCATTTGGTTCCAATGACATTTTTATCATGTGGTCTTGGTACCAATTCCCAAGCGCAATTCTTTTCAATTTGATCAAGCTCTTCATTCATGGCTTGAATCCAACATTCATCTTTGCTAGCTTGATTGACATTTTGGGGTTCAATTGTGGATAGGAATGCCAAATAGCTAGAAGATCCCACAAGAGTCCTCCTTGTTTGTACACCCGATTCCTTGTTTCCCAAAATTTGAGATTCAGGATGATTCTTTTGAACATATCTGGATGGAGCTTTTTCTGATAGATCATCTTCAGGTTCTTCATTGGATCCACTATCTATATCATTTCCATTTGATGTAGAAGGACAAAAATCACCATCATCTTCTTCTGTTGCTTGTTTTTCTTCTTTAGGAGCTGCAGGAGACTCATCAATAACAGCATCAATACATTCAACAATCTTTCGAAGCCTTTTATTGTAACATTTGTATGCTCTGCTTGTAGATGAGTAACCAAGAAGTATCCCTTCATCTGATCTAGGTTCAAACTTGCCAAGCTTTTCATCATTATTTTTTATAAAGCATTTACTTCCAAAAATTCTAAAATGCTTTACAGAGGGAGAATTACCATACCAGAGTTCATATGGATTTTTGTCACTATTTACCCGAACATGTGCTTTGTTGAGAATATTTGCTGCTGTATGTGCTGCTTCTCCCCAGAACATGTCAGGAGTTCCAGAATCATCAAGCATAGCTCTAGCCATTTGTTGAATTGTTCTATTCATTCTTTCTGCTATGCCATTTTGTTGTGGAGTGCCTGCTACAGAGAACTGTCTCTTTATGCCATGTTGTTCACAAAATACAAAGAATTCATTTGATGTATATTCTCCTCCTCGATCAGATCTAAGACATTTGATTTTTAGATCTAATTCATTTTCAACCAGTGCTTTGAAGATCTGAAATTTCTCAAATGCTTCATCTTTGTGTTTAAGCAGCCCAATCCAACACATTCTAGAGAAATCATCAATAAATAAGATATAGTATTCTTCTCCACGTGGTGACTTTTTCCTCATAGGTCCACAAATGTCAGTATGAACAAGTTCAAGAGGCCTACTTGATGATCCTTCTTTGGCATTAAATTGTACTTTGGTATGCTTACCAAATTGGCAGGATTTGCATATGATACTTTCTGGTAGAGTAATATTGGGAAGACCACGAACAGCTTGAAGTCTGCTTGCTTTGTTGATTTGAGAGAAGCTTAGATGCCCCAGCCTTCTATTCCATAGCCAATTTTCTGAAGACTTGCTCAAGTAACATTGATCTTTGCAGTTCTTCAATACATACAGGTTGTTTGGAGTTCTTTTTCCTTTTATAATAGTTCTACCTGTATCCAGATCACGAACCACACATTCTTTTGAACTGAAGACAACTTCTGTACCTTGATCACACATTTGACTTACGCTTAACAGGTTATGCCTTAATCCATCCACATACATGACATCATTAGCCTTCACCTTTTCTTTTAGAAACACGGACCCTTTTCCTTTAATTACAGCAGGATTATCATTTCCAAATGTAACTTTCTTTTCTTTTTCTAGAGAATTATATGCAAGAAGTTTGCTTTTTTCACCTGTCATGTGTCTTGAGAACCCACTATCAATGTACCATTGATTTTCTTCACCTTCTACAAATAACGCTATCCCACAATTTTCAACCTGTAATTCCTTCTTTTTTCATACTTTGGAACTTGAAGGAAATTGTTGTTTTGGCTGGACTTTGCTCCTGCATTCAGATTATTCATGGCCAAAGTTATTGCAATAAGCACATTCAACTTCATTTTGAAGAGGAGAAAAGTTGTTATAGGTGTTCTTCTTTGGTTCAATATCCATCATTTTCTTTCTTGCTTCTCTTGTCATGATGGTTTTATATGCAACACATTGAACAACTTTATGACCAAAATTGTGACATGAGAAACATTGTCCATTGAAGTAGAAATTTCTGCAATCATGAAATCTTCTATTTGAATTTACCTGTTGATTGTTGCTTCTTTGAGAGATATCCCTGTTAGTGTTCCTTGTATTGTGATGATCATGCTTTACCTGTAAAGATTCTTTATTCCCTTGTTGAGTGGCTGAATGTAGTAGACCAGTTGTGGCTGCTTTTAGATAATTTGGTGTTGAAGCCTGAGAGGATTCTCTGGTATATCCAAGACCTGTCTTAATCAGAGGAGATCGTTGAACCTTGATAATCTCATCTAAGGTTTCAGATCCTTTAGCAAATCTAAGATTCATAGTCTTTACTTTCTCAAGTTCTTTTCTTAGACTTACTACTTCACATTCTAATTTTTCATTATGTTTCTTTGCTTCTTCATTCTGCCTTTTCAGAGTCTCTATGATTATTTTACTTTCTTCCAAGCATATTTTGAGTTGATTGTTTTGATCAAGAAATTCATTTTCATCTAGAGCATCCATAAAAGCATCCTTATCGTCTCTAGAATTATTTTCAAATTCCATGAGAAGTCTAAGATCTTGTTCACATTCTTCCTCACTGTCAGATAACCCATCACTGTCTTCATTTGTATAGTAGCTTTTCTTAGTGCTAGACCGGTTCTTATTTCTTCTTGCTACTTCTTTCTCTTTAGCAGATGTTTCTTTATAAGGACATTTTGCAGCATAATGACCAACTCTTCCACAATTAAAACATTTGAAAGGAAGCTTACCTTTGAATCTTCCGGTTCCTAGTTGGAGTTTTCTCACAAAGTTTGCCTCATATTCTTCTGAGATATATCCTGACCCTTCTGGTTTTTGAACTTCTTTCCCTTTAGTAGAAGCTTTAAAAACAGCTTCTTTGACTTCAGATGGTCCTCCTCTCCTCATTTCGTATGCAGTTAATATGCCATGAAGTTGCACCATAGTAAGATTTTGAAGGTCCTATTTTTCTTCAAGAGCAGAAACTTTTGACTCAAACTTGGCCGTTAGTGATCTCAAAATTTTCTCAACCAAAGTAGTTTCGGTTATTTTTTCTCCCAGATTTCTCATACGGTTTACAACATCATCAACACGTAAAAAGAAACCAGCAATATTCTCATCACTATGCATTTTTAAATTTTCATACTCAATTCTGAGAGATTGAAGTTTTGCACTTTTTACCTTTGCATCACCTTCATAGCTTAGGATGATTTTGTCCCATATCTCTTTGTTGTATTTAGTTGCATGACTTTGACAAATTCTGCTTCAGTTAGACTTCCTGTTATAGCATTGACCGCTTTTGCATTTGATTCATAATTCTTCCTTTCAGTTGGATCTGTTGGTGTAGCAGCTGGATATTGATATCCTTGTTCAACAATGGCCCATACATCAGCTCCCATAGACTGAAGATAGGATCTCATCCTCATTTTCCAGAAGATTAAATTGCTTCCGTTGAAGAGCGGGGGCTTGATAGATGATGTTCCCTCATGATTGCTCATCTTGCTTGATCTTCCTTCTAGCGGCTAAGCTTTTTCAGAAGGACCGGCTCTGATACCAATTGTTGGAAAAATACTGAGAGGGGGGGTGAATCAGTATTTAATGCAGACAATAAAACTTTTTACTTTTCCTTTTAAAAAACCCATACGCGACTTTTCAAAAGCCAACTAGCGTATATACGCAGATATCCTTTACAGAACTCGCGTATGCACAGAGATCTAATTATGCCTTCAATTCTTAACTCAGATCATTGCATTATTCATTTATCAGATATTTCAGGAAACAGTAAACAGGTGCAGAAAGAAAAAAATAATCATCACACATAGGCAACACACATGAACACCAAGATTTTTAGGTGGAAACCCAATTCGGGAGAAAACCACCGCTGCCGTCGTTTCAGTCTTCAATATTTATTATAAAGAAAAACTTCTTACAATCATGTACTGGTGCAGACTTATACCAGCACGCAGGCACCCACCTGCAGAAGGCTACAACCTTCTCTTGTTTACCAGCCTCACCTGGAAGGGAGCTACAACCCCTTGCTCTCGTTTACCAGCCTCACCTGGAAGGGAGCTACTACCCCCTCATATTAGCACCAGCCTCTGCTGACAGAAAGCTTCTATTATCAGACTGAAGGCTTCAACCCTCAGATCCACTGCAGACCACGTTTCATCAATTTTCAAACTGGATCAAACAGCTCCAACACAACCCTTCACTTATCAACAAACATACTTTTCCCAATGCTTCCAAACCGAACAGTGAAACCACTGTAATTAGAGATAACCCAGACTTCAGAATAAATATGCAGAAACACATTCAACCTTGAGCAACCATCAGTTCAGATATCATACGTGCTTTTCTTTAGATGGATCCGCGTATATACGCGCTTTCACTAAAGCCAACCCGCGTATACATTTGTGCAACTTTTTAGAAAAACCCTAACAGGTCATACGCGCCCTTTTTGAAATAGATCCGCGTATACACGCGCCTTCCGAGAAGCGAACCTGCGTATAGATCTATAAAAGATAAACTTTGCAGAATAGACCAGATCTATGAACTTACCCCGATCTCTTCAACTTCTTCAACAGATTTGCGCCAGGTCTTCATCACTTCTTTTCAAATCATCCAAGAGATTCACCATTTCAAGATCTAGAGATCTTGAACCTTCATTATGTTCATAGATGTATCATAGAATCAAATCTATCAATTAAGAGCAGAGTTCAACCATGCAGATATACTTCAGAGTGAAGTATTCATTAAAGCCCAGACACCCGCACCCCCTTTGCACAATGAAAATCTTCTCCTTATATAGATTTAGCCTTTATTCAATACCATGAGCCAAAACCACATTACTTCCGATGGTTTTCCTAGACGGGATCAAATAGACAATCCAGCGCTCAATACAATGTGTCAATACCATGGTAATGCCCCTTGGTATTCTAATTTTGGAGCGCAAAAGCCCATACGCGACTTGGCACGTACTTTTCCGCGTGCATACGCTACTTGGTCTAGACAAATCCGCGTATGCCTTGAGACACACTCTTTTCATCATTGTTTCAACACATACTGAAATTCCTTTCATCATTACATCATATCACATTAGATTTACATCATTACCAAGTCCATCAAGTAAAGAACAACTTCATCAAGTAGGTTGCCATCCTCTTCATCAAGTGGGTTGCCATAAAGGACAACACATTGCATCATATTGCCAACAATCTCCCCCTTTGGACTTGATGGCAAACCATGATGGTGTTTGATCACCACAACAGAATCTCCCCTTATTCAAACACCAAACACCATGTCTCTCCCCCTTTGACATCAAGGGCAAAGGGTAGATCAAAACGATCATAAAGTAATTCTCCTTCATCAAAGCGCTATAGATCTGAAGTGCACTGAAGTTACCATGCTCCCCCTGAATTCATGCTGAAAGTTCAAACATATTTGTCAATGAAGTACATGACTCTATGACCTTCCTATGACCAAGGACTCATACTTAAATCAAAGATCCAACCAAGTGGATTTACATATGAGACGCAAATACCCAACCAAGAGGGTTTACAAATTTTGACTCAAGTCCTTACAAGACTGAATATTACAAATTTACATCATAGGTCTCATCCACGACCTTTTCATCAAATGACAAATGTGATATTTTATGATCAATACCAAAAAGATCTCAAGAGATAGATCATATCAATAATGGATTATACTCAGCAAGGCTAATGCTCCCCCTGAAAATGTGCATCCAAGCATCTTTTCTATATGACCAAGGCTCCCCCTTTTCTTGTGCATCCTGAACACTTTCAACAAATCATCAAGGCATCTTCACCCAAAATCAGAGAATGAAACAGAATAGAAGAGCTGAAATACCAACAGTGACTCCAAACAGCATCAGAGATACCAAACAGCACTGCAGCTGAGCTGAATAATGCTGACCCCAAACAAAAATTGCCAGCAACCAACCATACGCGGCTTTATGTGATGCAACTCGCGTATACACGCGACTGTCTTTCAGGAAACCCGCGTATACAATTTAATCTTCTGAATTTAATCAGATATGATCTTCTGAGAGGAAGAGACAACACCCAACTTCTGTCTGAGCTATTCGAATGCTTCCCTGGGCAGAGGTTTGGTAAAGATATCAGCAGCTTGTTCTTTGAAGGGAACATACTCCAACTTCACCTTTTGTTCAAGCACTTGTTCACGTAAGAAGTGATACTTGATGGGAATGTGCTTGGTCTTCGAATGCATAACAGGATTCTTTGAGATACTGATGGCACTTGTATTATCACACATAATGGAGATAGGAGAAGTACATTTGATTTGAAAATCTCCCAAGGTTTTCATCATCCAAAGGAGTTGAGTGCAACAAGATGCAACAGCCACATATTCTGCTTCAGCTGTAGATAATGCAATAGAACTTTGCTTCTTGCTGAACCAAGATACCAACCGGGGCCCCATATAGAATGCACTACCACTTGTGCTTTTTCGATCATCAACATTTCCAGCCCAATCTGCATCAGAGTAAGCATGAAGAGTAATATCAGCATTCTTTGGATACCATAGTCCAAGGTCTTGAGTTCCTTGCAGATATTTGAATATTATTTTGACAGCCTGAAGATGAGACTCTTTTGGATTAGCTTGGAATCGTCCAACAATCCCAACAGCATGTATAATGTCTGGTCTAGTCCCAGTGAGAAAAAGTAGACTTCCTATCATTGATCTGTATTCTGGTTGATTCACCATGGGAGAATCATCATGAGAACTGAGATTGCATCCGGTTATCATTAGTGTACTTACAGGCTTGCATTCTTCCATGCCATACTTCTCCTAAATTTGCTTAAGATATTTTTCTTGTGATAGGAATATACCATCTGTAGTTTGATGCACTTGCAAGCCAAGAAAGAATGTTAGTTCCCCAAGTAAAGACATCTCAAATTCTTGTTGCATAACAGAAGCAAATTTTTGACTCAAGGATTCTTCATTACTCCCAAAAATGATATCATCAACATATACAATCACAATCAGAAGTTTGTCATGTTCAATTGTTTTGTATAAGTTGCTATCAGCAGACCCCTTTGAAAAACCTTGTTGATGGAGATATTTGTCAAGACAAGAGTACCATGCCCTTGGAGCTTGTTTGAGACCATATAGAGCCTTTTTAAGTTTACAAACAAGATTCTTATCATTTCCCAAAATGAATCCCTCTGGTTGTTCTATATAAACTTCTTCTTCTAGATCACCATTGAGGAAAGCAGATTTGACATCCATTTGATAGACTTTGATTTGTTGAGAACTTGAAAATGCAAGAAACATTCTTATGGCTTCAAGTCTAGCTACAGGAGCAAAAGTTTCTTCAAAGTCTATACCTTCTTGTTGAGTGTACCCTTTGCAAACCAATCTGGCTTTGTTTCTTATAACATCCCCATTTTCATTTAACTTGTTCTTGAATATCCATTTGGTTCCAATGACATTTTTATCATTTGGTCTTGGTACCAATTCCCAAGTGTGATTCTTTTCAATTTGATCAAGCTCTTCATTCATGGCTTGAATCCAAAATTCATCTTTGCTAGCTTGATTGACATTTTGGGGTTCAATTGTGGATAGGAATGCTAGATAGCTAGAAGATCCCACAAGAGTCCTCCTTGTTTGTACACCCGATTCCTTGTTTCACAAAATTTGAGATTCAGGATGATTCTTTGAAACATATCTGGATGGAGCTTTCTCTGATAAATCATCTTCAGGTTCTTCATTGGATCCACTGTTTATATCATTTCCATTTGATGTAGAAGGACAAAAATCACCATCATCTTCTTCTGTTGCTTGTTTTTCTTCTTTAGGAGCTGTAGGAGACTCATCAATAACAACATCAATACATTCAACAATCTTTCGAAGCCTTTTATTGTAACATTTGTATGCTTTGCTTGTAGATGAGTAACCAAGAAGTATCCCTTCATATGATCTAGGTTCAAACTTGCCAAGCTTTTCATCATTATTTTTGATAAAGCATTTACTTCCAAAAATTCTAAAATGTTTTACAGAGGGAGAATTACCATACCAGAGTTCATATGGAGTTTTGTTGCTATTTACCCGAACATGTGCTTTGTTGAGAATATTTGCTGCTTCTCCCCAGAACATGTTAGGAGTTCCAGAATCATCAAGCATAGCTCTAGCCATTTGTTGAATTGTTCTATTCATTCTTTCTGTTACTCCATTTTGTTGTGGAGTGCCTGCTACAAAGAACTGTCTCTTTATGCCATGTTGTTCACAAAATTCAAAGAATTCATTTGATGTATATTCTCCTCCTCGATCAGATCTAAGACATTTGATTTTTAGATCTAATTCATTTTCAACCAGTGCTTTGAAGATCTGAAATTTCTCATATGCTTCATCTTTGTGTTTAAGCATCCCAATCCAACACATTCTAGAGAAATCATCAATAAATAAGATATAGTATTCTTCTCCACGTGGTGACTTTTTCCTCATAGGTCCACAAATGTCAGTATGAACAAGTTCAAGAGGCCTACTTGATGATCCTTCTTTGGCATTAAATTGTACTCTAGTCTGCTTACCAAATTGGCAGGATTTGCATATGATACTTTCTGGTAGAGAAATATTGGGAAGACCATGAACAGCTTGAAGTCTGCTTGCTTTGTTGATTTGAGAGAAGCTTAGATGCCCCAACCTTCTATGCCATAGCCAATTTTCTGAAGATTTTCTCAAGTAACATTGATCTTTGCAGTTCTTCAATACATATAGGTTGCTTGGAGTTATTTTCCCTTTTATAATAGTTCTACCTGTATCCAGATCACGAACCACACATTCTTTTGAACTGAAGACAACTTCTGTACCTTGATCACACATTTGACTTACACTTAACAGGTTATGCCTCAATCCATCCACATACATGACATCATTAGCCTTCACCTTTTCTTTTAGAAACACGGACCCTTTTCCTTTAATTACAGCAGGATTATCATTTCCAAATGTAACTTTCTTTTCCTTTTCTAGAGCATTATATGAAAGAAGTTTGCTTTTGTCATCTGTCATGTGTCTTGAGCACCCACTATCAATGTACCATTGATTTTCTTCACCTTACGCAAATAACGCTATCTCGCAATTTTCAACCTGTAATTCCTTCTTTTTCCATACTTTGGAACTTGAAGGAAAATGTTGTTTTGGCTGGACTTTGCTCCTACATTCAGATTCTTCATGGCCAAAGTTATTGCAATAAGCACATTCAACTTCATTTTGAAGAGGAGAAAATTTTTTATAGGTGTTCTTCTTTGGTTCAATATCCATCCTTTTCTTTCTTGCTTCTCTTGTCATGATGGTTTTATATGCAACACATTGAACAGCTTTATGACCAAAATTGTGACATAAGAAACATTGTCCATTGAAGTAGAAATTTCT
Organism: Pinus albicaulis; assembly: GCA_034641835.2. Classification (NCBI taxonomy): domain Eukaryota; kingdom Viridiplantae; phylum Streptophyta; class Pinopsida; order Pinales; family Pinaceae; genus Pinus; species Pinus albicaulis. The sequence goes on from CM076580.1 coordinate 1,260,490,814, forward strand.
ACGATCATGAAATCTTCTATTTGAATTTACCTGTTGATTGTTGCTTCTTTGAGAGATGTCCCTATTAGTTTTCCTTGTATTGTGATGATCATGCTTTACCTGTGAAGATTCTTTATTCCCTTGCGGAGTGGCTGAATGTAGTAAACCAGTTGTAGCTGCTTTTAGATAATTTGGTGCTGAAGCCTGAGAGGATTCTCCGGTATATCCAAGACCTGTCTTAATCAGAGGAGATCGTTGAACCTTGATAATCTCATCTAAGGTTTCCGATCGTTTAGCAAATCTAAGATTCAGAGTCTTTACTTTCTCAAGTTCTTTTCTTAGACTTACTACTTCACATTCTAATTTTTCATTATGTTTCTTTGCTTCTTCATTCTGCCTTTTCAGAGTCTCTATGATTATTTTACTTTCTTCCAAACATATTTTGAGTTGATTGTTTTGATCAAGAAAATCATTGTCATCTAGAGCATCCATAAAAGCATCCTTATCGTCTCTATAATTATTTTCAAATGCCATGAGAAGTCTAAGATCTTGTTCACATTCTTCCTCACTGTCAGATAACCCATCACTGTCTTCATTTGTATAGTAGCTTTTCTTAGTGCTAGACCAGTTCTTATTTCTTCTTGCTACTTCTTTCTCTTTAGCAGATGTTTCTTTATAAGGACATTTTGTAGCATAATGACCAACTCTTCCACAATTAAAACATTTGAAAGGAAGCTTACCTTTGAATCTTTCGGTTCCTAGTTGGAGTTTTCTCACAAAGTTTGCCTCATCTTCTTCTGAGATATATCCTGACCTTTCCGGTTTTTGAACTTCTTTCCCTTTTGTAGAAACTTTAAAAACAACTTATTTGACTTCAGATGGTCCTCCTCTCCTCATTTCGTATGCAGTCAATATGCCATGAAGTTGCACCATAGTAAGATTTTGAAGGTCCTGTTTTTCTTCAAGAGCAGAAACTTTTGACTCAAACTTGGCCGTTAGTGATCTCAAAATTTTCTCAACCAAAGTAGTTTCGGTTATTGTTTCTCCCATATTTCTCATACGGTTTACAACATCATCAACACGTAAAAAGAAACCAGCAATATTCTCATCACTATGCATTTTTAAATTTTCATACTCAATTCTGAGAGATTGAAGTTTTGCACTTTTTACCTTTGCATCACCTTCATAGCTTAGGATGATTTTGTCCCATATCTCCTTTGCTATATTTAGTTGCATGACTTTGACAAATTCTGCTTCAGTTAGACTTCCTGTTATAGCATTGACCGCTTTTGCATTTGATTCATAATTCTTTCTTTCAGTTGGATCTGTTGGTGTAGCAGCTGGATATTGATATCCTTGTTCAACAATGGCCCATACATCTGCTCCCATAGACTGAAGATAGGATCTCATCCTCATTTTCCAGAATATTAAATTGCTTCCGTTGAAGAGCGGAGGCTTGATAGATGATGTTCCCTCATGATTGCTCATCCTGCTTGATCTTCCTTCTAGCGGTTAAGCCTTTTCAGAAGGACCTCCTCTGATACCAATTGTTGGAAAAATACTGAGAGGGGGGGGGGGTGAATCAGTATTTAATGCAAATAATAAAAAAATTTAATTTTCTTTTCTAAAAACCCATACGCTACTTTTCAGAAACAAAGTAGCGTATATATGCGGAAAACCTTTACAGAACTCGCGTATGCACAGAGATCTAATTATTCATTCAATTCTTAACTTAGATCATTGCATTATTGATTTATCGAATGTTTCGAGAAACGATGGTGCGGAAAGAACGAATAATCATCGCACACATGAACACCCGAAGTTTAGGTGGGGAAACCCAATTCGGAGAAAACCACATTGTCGTCGTCTCGGTCTTCAATATTTTATTATAAAGAAAAAAAAATTCTTCTGATCATGTCTTCGAGTGGAGACTTATACCGACACGCGAGCACCCACTTAAGACTACGACCTTCTCTCGTTACTAGCCTCACGGAAGGGGCTTCGACCCCACTGCTCTCGTTTACCGGCCTCACACTCGGAAGGGAGCTACTACACGATAATGGCACCGACCCTGCGCAACAGCGAGAAGCTTGTTGTCATGCGAAGGCTTGACCCCTCGGATCCAGCTGAGACCACGTTTCATCAATTTTCAAACTGGATCAAACAGCTCCAACACAACCCTTCACTTATCAACAAACATACTTTGCCCAATGCTTCCAAACCGAACAGTGAAACCACTGTAATTAGTATATCAGAGATAACCCAGACTTCAGAATAAATATGCAGGAACACTTTCAACCTTGAGCAACCATCAGTTCAGATATCATACGCGCTTTTCTTTATATGTATCCGTGTATATACGTGCTTTCACTGAAGCCAACCCGCGTATACATTCGTGCAACTTTATAGAAAAAACCCTAACAGGTCATACGTGCCCTTTTTGAAATATATCCGCGTATACACACGCCTTCCGAGAAGCGAACCTGCGTATAGATCTATAAAAGATAAACTTTGCAGAACAGACCAGATCTATGAACTTACCCCGATCTCTTCAACTTCTTCAACAGATTTGCGCCAGGTCTTCATCACTTCTTTTCAGATCATCCAAGAGATTCACCATTTCAAGATCTAGAGATCTTGAATCTTCATTATGTTCATAGATGTATCATAGAATCAGATCTATCAATTAAGAGCAGAGTTCAACCATGCAGATATACTTCAGAGTGAAGTATTCATTAAAGCCCAGACACCCGCACACCCTTTGCACAATGAAAATATTCTCCTTATATAGATTTAGCCTTTATTCAATACCATGAGCCAAAACCACATTACTTCCGATGGTTTTCCTAGACGGGATCAAATAGACAATCCAACGCTCAATACAATGGGTCAATACCATGGTAATGCCCCTTGGTATTCTAATTTTGGAGCGCAAAAGCCCATACGCGACTTGGCACCTACTTTTCCGCGTGCATACGCTACTTGGTCTAGACAAATCCGCGTATGCCTTGAGACACACTCTTTTCATCATTGTTTCAACACATACTGAAATTCCTTTCATCATTACATCATTACCAAGTCCATCAAGTAAAGAACAACTTCATCAAGTAGGTTGCCATCCTCTTCATCAAGTGGGTTGCCATCAAGGACAACACATTGCATCATATTGCCAACAATAGGGTTATTTAACTCAGGGAGCTCACTCTCATTATTTTGCAAGTAAATTCTTTGCAAATAGAGGCAATCCCTCTAGCCCTAGAGTGGGTCTAGCAATAAGGGAACAAGTTGGACTTTCAAATTCCTAGCTTATAAATGAAAATGAGCTAGGATAGATGGCCTACCTTGGTCCAATGCTTTTGTTGCCTTTTGCAACAGCGATCTGCTGATTTTTGTCTTCACACGTCATGATATTTCAGTGGTGATGCATGTGTACCTGCACAAGGATCAAGTGAATGGTGACAGCATACGAAAACATATTTTCATTTAGATCTATTCGATTGGTCAAGGAGAATCAAACATTTTGCATATTATCGAACACAAAATTGGAACCAAAAAACCAGTCTTGTATTAATGATAGAGAAAAGAAGTTTACAACCTTAATGCCTTGACATTGCAGCCTCCTTCGATGGGTCCAGTCAAGCATGTATCAAGCATTCATCGGGGATTGGACTTGGTGAGGTGATGGGCCTAAACTTTTTCTCGACAATGGATTCCTCTCTGCCTTCTTCTTCACACCAGCTATAGTGAGGACTATTTAGCTAGTTGAAACCATGTGAGAAGGATGTATTTATAAGAGAGGAGGAGGTGGTTTGGGATCCCTCATAATGTGGAAGAGAGGTCCTATCCCTTTGGGGAGTTGCAAAAATGTAGGAAACAAGAAGCCAAAGGGAGGATTTCGACGTTATTTAGTTGAAAAAACCATGATGACTCCGCTCACGAAGTAGTTAGGAATGGAAACTTCACTTCTATTTTAAAAAACATTCCAAAAACAGCTCAGCGTAGGTAAGACACTGAGACAGAGTGCCAATGGGCACAAGGTCTAGTGTTAATTTCTGTATCAGCGCAAGGCTATAAATGCCTACCAGTGCTGACCCAGAAACACATGTTTTTGAGAGTCTTCTTGAGGAGTGATCAAAAGAGGAAATGTTCCCGACATGCCAAGGGATGCAATTTCACTTTTTGCAAGATATGACAATACAAAGAAGTCAATAAATGGCCCTCCAATATTCGGGATGGGGATTATAGGGATGATGAAAAAATACTGTGTAACAAATGCCCCCTAAAGCATGAGGGCCGAGAGAGAGGGAGGAGTGAAATGCTCTATGAGAACACGCCCAAACCAAACACCACCGTTGGAATACTTGCAAGAATCAAGTAAAAATGATATCTCTGATACATGAATACGTGGTATGGGCTCAGCCATCCATAATAGAGTACATATAAAATTAAGATCTGAGGTATGGACGTAGCCATCCACCAAGAAGGATCAATAAATAGAATCAGGTACAGTCGCAACCATCCAATCAGAAGAGTCATGCATATAGTCATGATAAACCAAATCATCTCGCAGCTTGGATTTTATCAGACAAAACCCAGGGTCTTGCACTCCATCTTGACTCTAACAAGTATAAATTATATCATGCGAATGAGTGATTTGAATTCGAACATGCAAGAAACTCACCTGATTACCCACAAATAATGAGATCTGTTAACAGGCACAAGAGAAAAAACCAATAATGACAATGGATTTCAAGGTACAACTAGTAAAATTCATGGAGTGTGAATAGTGAGCTGGAGTCGAACACCTGTGAAATCACTTGATTGAAGGCCAATGATGAGGACCTATCGTCAAATGCGAAGAACTTGCCATTGAGGCATGAAAGCTCCAAGGTACCGGAAGGGAGTCTCTAGATCAGCTTCCTGGATAATGAGCTGAAGTCGACAGGAAGTGACTTGGTTGAAGGAGGGCCATAATGTTTCCCACATCATTGACACGAGACAAAGGAATAAGATGATAGTGAATTAGGACCTAACAAAGGATCAGAGGTTGAAAACTGCAGAAAGAAACTTCTCTTGAACATATGGGCGACACGAATATGAAATTTGGCAGTATTTGACATCAGGGAATATGAGGTCATGATGACGTGGTAAAGAGTAGACAAGAGGTCAAAATAGATAACCCAAACCCATGGAGGCAAAAATGGCGAAATGGGATGTCCCCAACCCGACACGAATTGCAGACGAATGTCATGTTCTAGAACAACATACTGCCGACACGATTGAGAAATGGTTCCATTTTCCTCCACCATTGCTGGTGAGTACCCCAATTATTTTTGGAAAAAATCTTGAAGGGGATAGCATATGTGTGTCATATAATTTTTTCCTTCAGACTAATCCATCCTAGTACATTTTACGAGCCCTAGGAAGGAGGAACTCGGGTGCTGATTTCTAATGTCATGTAATTTGTAACGAGTCTGACAAAGGAAGAACTCGATATCTTTTCATGTTTAGAGAGTTTGAAAACAAGTGGAAAAGAAAACTCCAACAAGTCCCTTTTCGTAGGTAGTCTCACAGATCCAAAAAAGTAGAAAACTATATCTGAGAGAACCTCTTAGTCGCGTTAGGCTAAGGTATTCCTTTTTCGTAAATAATCTGTCCCAACCCGAAAAAGGGGTAAACGTATACTGGGCAGATAACGTTTCACAGCCTTTAACGAGTTCAAAATGACAAGAGTCTCGGAAATATTTTCAATTTTTGAGAGTCAGAAAAGATTTGAAAGATGACTCCAGGGGGTGACTTTTTTGTGTTTTTACCGAGTCCGAAAAAGTAATAAAATACAACTCGTCACTTCATAACCATCACGTTGAGGACCTGTTGTTGAACAAGAAATGCACGTAAAACCCATTTTTCGAGATAGAATAGTAAAATAATCGAAAAAATATGCTCAAAAACCTAATTATGGTTCTAAAAATTTTATAAAAAGCCAAAATTGGTAAAAATAAATTACTTTTCACTTTTTACCTCTTGTGAGCATTTTTACCCTTTTTCACTGTGATTTTGTGGAGCTGACAACGGACAATACAAGAGACCAATCACGAATTTGTATTTTTCAGGTGAGAGCTCGTGTCCTTACCTGCATTTTGAATCAATTTTCATTTCCTCCATCTCAATTTTTTCAGTTTTGTAGGGGATTTTTGTTCAATTTAGGGCATGGCGGTCGGTGTGGGTTCCGGGCACAGACTTGCGCCAACCCGCCTTGAATTCAAATGGGGGCGTGCCACTTGGTGCGACTGTTTTTAAAACAGTCGCGCCAACCGCATCTTCGAATCTTGGTTATAAATTCAACTAATAGGCCCATTTTAAACCTTCCAATAGTAAATAATTTAACTAATGATGGCCCCATTGATGATTTTGCATGTGTGTGAAAGAAAAATGGTGATAGAATGGAAGGAAAGAGAACACGAGGAAGAAGATGAGGAATCCATGGGTAATGTAAGATGCATGAATTCTCTTAGGGACTGCAGGCTTCTAAAATTCTTCATGGTGCCATGTCTCCGAGCTCAACCAAAGTTGCTACAATACTTGATCAGTGTATGGGACATTGATCGGGAAAGATTCATAATTCATAATCAGGAGCTAGAGATTGATGTCTTAGATGTATACTTCATAATTGGATTATCACGGAGGGGGGCAGTACCAATCCTGGTCGGTACCCGGCCCACGATGGAAAACATGAGCATGGTTATAGACAGGGTGTGCTGAGGGGAAAGGAAAGGATTAAAGAGCAGGAAAGTGGATATTCAAACCATTCCCGGTTTGGAACTAAAATTAGTGCTGCACACCATCACGCGAGTTGCTGGATCTCAAGCTTCACATGAGGCTACAAAAACACAATTACTTCTTACCGTAGATTGTATGGCACCAACCCTTTACAACTAGGCAGAGGTGGTATCAATCAATATGAAATACCAACTAACAAAATGAAAGAATGACAAGTTGAAACAATTTGGCAATGGGTCCATATTGGTATCATTAATCCTGGAACGGTTACCAATATTTCAACGTCAGGAAGTCATAGTTCCAACACCACCAGCCCAATATCCACAGATGTTCCATTGGATGGCTTTGATACCTAGATCAGGGGGCGGCCAACAAATGTCATGGAGACCGAAATTCTTTTACTGGCTCCATCGACAACTGATTGTCGTGGAGGACTAGCCCTATTTTGGCATGGACTTTACGAGTGATCTAGATCTACCACTCCGAGCAGGAGAGGATTGGGATGAAGCGTTGGGTAAGACTCATTTTTTTATTTTTATGAGTATTATGATTTTTTTCTATTCTATATGTTCTAATGTTAATCCATGTATTTGTATATTTTGGCCCAGAAAGACCTACAGGAATGTCTCCAATAGCATGGAGGATTCCTCATGATTTTGATGTGGCTCCTCATTGTGAGGGAAGCGAGGAGGAGGAAATCGTACGCAACCTGGAGGGACTCACCAGTAGAATCCTAGATTATGCGAGATTTGACAATGTTCCTCGCGCATACCAGAGGCACACTGTGGGGGTGTCGAACCGTGTTCACCACTTATTGAAGAAGCTTATGCAGGTAGTGACATGCTACCATGAGCATCATGTCAACTAGACACTTAGGCTTTAATTTCTGCATATTTTTTGAGAGACATGATGTCTTGGGATGTAACCAAAACATAAATATTTTTTTAACTTATGATGCACGTGGATGCAAACACTCGATACATACATACATACATACATACATACATACATACATACATACATACATACATACATACATACATACATACATATATATATATATATATTTTTTTTTTTTTTTTTTCCTGTATGAATCTTATTATGTGATGATGATGTTCTACAAATTACACAAATGTCTATCTAATACAATATTGGCTACTATATCAGTTAATGCATTCATTCATCTAGGAATATGCTGATATGTAATGTAATCAAAATTCCTTTATAATAGACGAACATGCAAATACAACCTTAATATTTGAGGATTTCTAACAGAATAATTCCCATTAAGCTAAAGAACAACAAGCTGAGAGTCTAGGTTAACAATTAATGCACGAATGTTGAGAGAAATGGCCTTGGTTAAGAGTTCAATGACAACGCTATATTCACTGACATTGTTTGTGGTTCATCCTAGATAAACACCTTGAAGGTCTATCAACTCACCATTAGGATTATGAATCACCCAGGGTGCAGAGGACAGGTTCTGGGTACTGCGGGAAGCACCATCCGCGAAACCAAAATAAGGAGTGACAGACATCTGCACAATAAGCAACAACATAATAAGCAGGAAAAACTGCTCGTAAAGCACACCAAGCCAAAAAAAGAATGGTTTCATTTTTACACAAGCTTGAAACCTTTTAGAAAACTATGCTCGAAACCAGTTTCATTTTTACACAAGATTGAAATGGAAAAAACTATGCTTGTGATAAGTTGGCATGCCCCCAGCATGATCACTCAATTCGAGGTACATGCCCCCAGCTTCATGGAATTCACTTGAGTAGAATACTATTTACTAATAGGTGGATGGAAATAAGGTTTAATTACGAGATCAAGAGAAAGAATCGACTGGGATTTTACGAGATCGAATCAAAAGCTCGAATTGCACGAGAACGTGTTTCATTTGTTAACGAGGTTGACATATTAAAAGAACTATCCTCATGACCTAATTCATTTTTTAATGAGGTTGACATAGTAAATGAACTATCCTCATAAGAGCTTGTTTCAGTTTTTAAGGAGCTTGACACAAGAAAACGAACTATGTTCTAATGAGCTTATTTCATTTTTAAGGAGCTTGACATAAGAAAATGAACTCTGCTCCATAGACCTTGTTTCATTTTTTAAGGAGCTTGACACAAGAAAATGAACTCTGCTCCATAGACCTTGTTTCATTTTTTAAGGATATTGACACAAGAAAATGAACTCTACTCCATATGACTGATCATGACATAAAAGAGGTCATGGCTTCCAAGAGGTTCTCATCTGATGGGAGAAAAACATCTCAAAAGTTGTGATCAAATGCCCCCAGTAGATGGTACTAGACAGTACTATCACTGGATGAGGGAAATGAACAAGTGGCCACATAATTAACCTATGGCAGGAAAGATACAATTGATGAGTAAGGACCAGGAAGAGATGATGGTGGACCAAATGTCACATTAAGACCAAAGAAGGAAAGCTGAACAATGGTCACGATTCGACCTTCATGTGGAAAATAGATCACACGAAAGAGGGAAGAGACAAGCGCTCCCATGAAATAATTATAGTCATGCCCCAAGAGTAAGTTAAAATCCAAGGGGCTCGGAACAACCGTCACATCTATATAGACGGTTTTCTCTCCCAAAGTAATAGGCAACTTCAGAAGGATCCCTAACAGTTGACTGGTTCCTCTGTTAAAAGCCAATATATTATGAGTAACAGGCACAAGTTGTGGAGAACCCAAATATTTCCAAGTAGTTGAAGACATAACACTAACAAACGAGCCTTCATCTATGATTGCGCTAGGTACGACCACATTGAAGGCTCGTACCATGATTTCAAAGGGCACATAAGAAGGAAGACAATATCCCACAAATCGACTCCAATCGAAAGAAGCAATTAAGCTACTTGGAGGGGGGACCACAGGAATAGAATGGTCACAACCTTGTGTTACAGGAGAAAGAGGGGTATCCTCCTCGACCACGGGCGTGGGAATAGGAGGAGTAGCTTCCTCAACCATAGGGACGGGAGGATCTTTCTCCAATTGTGAGGAATTTGAAGAAACAAGAAGAACGTGAGGGGTATGAGATTCACTCTTGATGAAAAATACCTGATGAACCATAGGTAGGATCAGATCGACTGATTCCATGACCAATGGTTTGTCAGGAATGGATTCTTGATGTTGAATTTTTGAGGGATCAGGATCGACCGAAGATGAATCTTGATCGATCGTTTGATCAATTAGTAGAGGACTCGAAGAAAGCTTCTGGTAACCAACCGGAAGACAGGACACAGAAGCAGTAGGGTTATCCAATACTTTTTTGGCTTCATCCATGTATGGAAAAAGGTGAATGGGATGATGCCCTTCACACAACTTACAAGGAATTTTGATCTTACCCTGTTTCTTATGAGTCTTATCAATACTAGCTGAAGACATGTTACCAACATGACCTCCAGAGGCCGATAATTATGACGGATGGTCATCGCACCATACTTCGAGCACCTTGAGGATGCCAAGGAAATCTCTAAGAAGGTGGTCACCCTTACATAGCTTTCAAGGGAATTTTACTTTCCACGGAGGATTGGAAGGTTTATCAACAAGTGGTGCATTTGGAGAAATAGCTGCATGTTTAGCCTCTTGCTTATCTAACTTCTTCTTTTTCTTTTTCTTCTTCTTCTTCTTAGCCTCCTGGTTATTGGATTCCAAAAATTCCCCAGGCGAAGTAGAAGAGGAGGATGAAGAAACAGGCGAAGAAGGTGAGAGGTCCATCTTAGAATCAACATGATGTTGTTCAGGCGAAGGAGATGGTTGAACATAGGTTGGACTACTCGGGACCACCAAGGTCGAAAATAACCACACGGGAAAACCAACAATTAACCCACGGAGGGACAATGTTGCCATATAGGAGCACCAATGTTCCCAAAAGTAGGAAAAGGACTAGGATTCCCTTTGAAAGGGATTCCTTGGTGGGGAAACTCTGGAAATGTTGCCATTGGAAACAATCTTCAAAAAATCACTAACGAAAATAACTTTAACCGAGAATATTTCGTGGGCAGTTAATTTTATGACACTAAAATAAAACTTTGCCTTTTCATATTTTAAGATTCAAGAAATTGGCAAAAGGTGACTCTAGTCACTTTTAGGTTGAACGAGCATGAAAGGAAAAGTGCTCGATGATATTTTCAATTTTAGAGAGTCGCGAAAAGACCGAAATGACTAATTAAGAAATATAAGCAAGAGGGTGTACCAAGTTTCAGTGAACTGCAATATACACCTTGGTGATCAAATGAAAGAGAAATGACCAAGGACTTAACATACATGTAAGCAGTCCCCCCGAATGTTGTGTTCGGTGTATCATGGTTACAAGGCGGCAGACTCGACTTCCTATGGATAAATGATTGAAACCTATGAGGGTCTCCCTTTATATACTCAATGGTACGGGGAGCACAATTCCATGATAGTGTTGTCTAATGCCAGATGACGAATGACAATTACTAGGTTTAACGATGTCGGAACACGTCACTAGCCTAGACCTCTAAATGTGTGTGTTAGGTTTCAATGCTTCCTTAGGTTGCTTGAATTCATTTTAAATTTGATCTTGAATTAATGTTGCAATTTCAAGGCCTTATAGAATGTGATCTCGAATCCTTAATGCACAACTATATGCGAAAGAAAATCAATCCAATTCGATGAATGCTAGCTAAGAGAGGGATAGTAAATCATAATGAAGCAGCAATCAATCGACTACAAGAAGAAATTTCCCTAATGCATCTAAGACAACCAAAGAAAAAAACGAAAAGCTCTTTCCTTGTTTACTAAAAACTACTAATGCAAAAGAAAATTTTCATTTTAAAACTAAGAGATATAATGCAAATTTTGTCCTTTTAGATGAATGAGAAGCAAAATTCACTACTACACTAAATGACAAAATAGACACTAGTTTTGAGCAATTCAAATGAAACGATCCAAAAAAAAGAGATCAATCCAATACGAACATCAAACACACTCAAAACAAAGATGCACTCCTTCAAGCAAAAGAGGTTTTTCGAACCGATTCAATGAGCAATGTAATCTATGCTCAAGGTGACAGATGGAGAGCTAAAATAAATCCAAGATGATCATTCAACAACCCAATGACACGTAGAAACGAAAGAAAAGCTAAAACAATTAGCCAAAAAACTGAAACAATAAAGACAAAACTGACTCGAACTGAACTCAAAAGTTTCAGTGAGGAGGGAGCCGAACAAGCGGCACGAGGCACCTAGAAACCCTAGGATGACAAACTTCACTGATCAGATGAGGGACAAACAGCTGAGAAGATCAGGGCAAGAGAGTCAAAGAAATTCCAGTAGACCAATTGAAAGATGAAAATCCAACCTAGAGGCAAGAAAAACTGACAAAACTCAGGGAAAAGGCTAAATTTTAACCTACAGGATTTGACGCGTCTATCAAGTTGTAATCTGCGCCAAACAGAGGATGGCACGCATGTGAAAAAGGAAACAAGCGCCAATCAGCGCAACTGTTCAAGAAATAGCAGTGCCGAGCCAGAAAACTATGGAAAAAAAGAAAAATCCATTGATCAGAGGTCAGACTTGATACTCTGAGGCTAAATGTGATGGCTGAAAACAGTCAGACAGGCAGAACAAATCAGAAAAACAATGAAACAACCAAAGTCGAACAAACAAGAAAAACACTAGACAAACCACAAGAGAAGACAAAAACAATGATCCCAAGTATGGTCGCCAACTTGTTGTGCAGGTAAATCCTCTCTGTGGACAGAGGCGATCCCTCTAGTCTGGTAGTGGGTCTAGCAACAAGGGAACAAGCTGTACTTTCAGACTCCTAGCTTATAAATGAAAATGAGTTAGGATAGATGGCCTACCTTGGTCCAATGCTTTTGTTGTCGTTTGTAGCAACGATCCACTGATCTTTGTCTTCACACGTCGCGGTCTTTCAGTGGTGATGCCTGTGTACCTGCATAAGGATCAAGTGAATGGTGACATCATATGAAAAAATATTTTCATTCATAGCTATTAGATTGGTCAAGGAGAATCAAACATTCTGCATATTATCGAAAACAAAATTGGAACCAAAAAACCAGTCTTGTATTTATGATAGAGAAAAGAAGTTTACAACCTTAATTCCTTGACATTGCAGCCTCCTTCGACTAGTCCAGTCAAGCGCATCTCAAGCATTCGTCAAGGATTAGACTTGATGAGGCAATGGGCCTAAAATCTCTCTCAAAAATGGATTCCTCTTTGTCTTCTTCTTCACACCAACTACACTGAGGGCTTTTCAACTAGCTGAAACCATGTGAGAAGGATGCATTTATAGGAGAGGAGGAGGTGGTTTGGGATCCTCATAAGGTGGAAGAGAGGTCCTATCCCTTTTGGGAGTTGCATAAATGTAGGAAACAGGAATCCAAAGGGAGGATTTTGATGTTATTCAGTCGAATAAACCTTGATGACTCTGCTCACGAAGTAGTTAGGAATGGAAACTTCGCCTATATTTAAAAAAAAATTCCAAATACATCTTGACATGGGTAAGACACTGAGACAGAGTGCCAATGGGCGCGGGGTCTAGTGTTAATTTCCCTATCGGCACAAAGCTATAACTGCCTACCAGCGTCGACCCAAAAACACATGTTTTTGAGAGTCTACTTGAGAAGTGATCAACAGAGGAAATTTTCCTGACATGCCAAGGGATGCAATGACACTTTTTACAAGGTATGAAAATACACAGAAGTCACTAAAATGGTCCTCCAATGTGCGGGATGGGTATTGCAGGGACGGTGAAAAAATACTATGTAACACTCAACCTGTCCAATTTCCTACTGATCTTCCCATCAATGACCCTGAATAGTCTTGTGGTAGAACACCCGCATCATAATCCACTTGGGTTGTACACCCCAAGTACACTCTCAAATTGTTGGCCAAACGAGGAACGATATTCCCGATAATCCAACCATGCTTGTGGGTATTATGCCAACTGGGGTATACTCTGCATAAACCAAATAAGGGGGAAACATTCTACGACCCTATGCATATAGGGGAGTAGAATTATCAACCCTGGGTAACAGATAGGGAATACGTCCTATTGTCCAGAGTTCCCTCAACCCCAGGAGAACTTTATCTCAATTCCTTATTCTGGGATCTCAAACGGAGAGGAAGAGCTGGCTCAGTGTCCTTGATCAGTGCTGCTCTCATCTGGTATCTTTTGGTTCACGTATCTACAAGACATCAAATCAAGTGTTATGTTAGAAGATACATAATCATGTAAATTGCAACGAGATACCAATAATAACAAGATACCATAACCATCTGCCCTCTCATGGAGGTGTCAAACGTGCATGGATACTATAATCATCCTCCCTCTCACAGAGGTGTTAATCACAAGCCTCAACTCATCTCGAACAATTACACTATGTCAAATGGATAAATCACAGTCCCAACTATATGTATTTCAGATTCTTTGTCATCATCGTGTATCCATGTCTTATACAAATCATGCTCTATCAACTCTCTAAGGAGCTTCTACATCATGCCTCACAACTAGCCTTGCTATGAACATTGTACCTGACCTTGGTCGTGCTATGGACCTCTTGTCCATGATATCATGGAAATATCATACTAAGGCAGCATCAAAATGTGCTCATCAATACTAATCACAAACATAATTAATTCATTCATGAAACTACATATAATGGGAGAAATACCTCAACCTTTAAGAGTAGAACAAATAAAATATGTTTGGTGGCAATCAAGGAAAATTTTAAGGATGGAAGTTTATCATAAAGTTTAGAAATATTGTCAAATCTTACTAGTCCCTAATATCCAAATTTTAAAATGCTTGATGATAACTTTGTAAAAATGTTTAGATTTATAATTATTTTATATTAGACAATATATAATATTGGCAATTTTTAAGGTAAAATATTTTTATACTATAAAATTTGGGCGAATTCATTTTTAGGAAAATGGAAATTGGCGAATCCTTTTTTTGGAAAAAGCATGGAATATTAGCCCACCTGTGAATATTAGCCCCTAAAATTTTCCTCGGTGGAAATTCTGAGTGAAGCAACTCAATCATGAATTAAGTCATGTTCTATACACATCATATACTGATGACTGTTCAAAACAAAACATTAATTCTTCAACCAACTAAGAAATTCCATATCACGTTCAATCAACATTTGAACTTTAAATCAGAGTATCCAAGGATTTACATTACACAAATAAATTTCAACACTTGCTATATGGAATTTATTTCCCAAATTCCAGAAATCAATTTACCATGCCATGATACACCATTATTATATTCAAAAGTCATCTCCCTCTTACTTATATTTTCAGAGGCTCATCACATGTCAAGGATAGAGTATCAGTATGTATAATCAAAGCCATAATCAATATCAAGGCCATACCTTGGAACTCATTATCCTGACTTCACCAAATAACAGTCACATATAAACAGATCTGAATCAAGGAGTTTGCATCACATAATAATCTCTGCTTATAATGCCTTACCATGCCATCATAACCAGCCTTACACAAATCAATTTTGTGTTAGAAAAATAAGCTCATCGAAGTTTATAAGCCAGTCAAAACTGTTATCCAAGAAATTGATTTCATAGTATCAATTCTGTTAAATTTAGTTAACCATGGTATGTTATATTCTTAGAGAAATTTACTTTAATCTTTCTTATTAGCCCTCACATAAAAATTGAAAGTAAATACTGATAGAACATAAATAAATTGATAGAAGATAAACCAAGACAAGAGACACAATTTTTTGCTAGATGCCAGGGAAAAAAACCCAATGCGGGGAAACCCTTTGATCAAATCTTCTTATTATTCTTCAAATTCAACAGAGAGAGAAAATACAATTTATATCAGTAAAAAATATGCCCTAGCCAACAAATTCAACACTGGTCAAACCAACAAATCATTCTCCAATGAATCTCAGTCAAACCCATTCAAACTCAACCTCCAATCACAGTCAAACAAAACCCAAAATAGTCTTGAAATCTGGTCAACACAGTGGTCAAAGTCTGCGGTCAAATTAGCAGTCAAACATGTGGTCAACAATAGTAAAAGTCAATGCTTCTCCTTGGTTTATGTGCCTCTAGCTGTGGCCTCTTAAAATCAGAATTCTGGTCCAGAATCAAAGTAAAATGACAAGCATTGACCCAAATTCAACGTTGTCTAGAAAATCCCTAAACAATCCAAAATATTATATTGTTGTTCCACACATGTGAAGGAGAAAGAAAGCCTTGTAGGCTTGTATGACCAATCAAATGAGAGAGAGATGTGTGATATGAGTGAATGATGAAATGAGGATCATGTCTCTCCTTTTTATATCCATCTCTGAGGGTGTGTGACACATATTTTGGGGCCTGTGAGGCTACATTACAATTTTGGCCGACCTTGACAAATTGCACATGTGTGGAAAATCAATTCAAAATCCAACTTCTGCTCATCCAAACAAGATAATATTTAGATCAATATTGCACCTCTCCAAAAGAGGAACCCAACAAAAATATCATCTCCATCATATGAGCAGTGCAACATGGATTTTTTCCTTAGTTTCCAAATTTAACACTCCCACTCAACTAGTGAGAACTCCACTTTTCCATCATCTCTCAACCTGTGCAATACTGTCATCCAATACCATAATGTAATTCATATATCATACTAAAATCTTGTGTCATCCTGTTATATCTGCACTTTTTTGGCTTTTATCTGTTGTAGAATAATAAAAAGATATGATCGAGAGTGAGTCACAAAGACCTTGCCACTCTCCACTGACTCGAAGTCAGTTTAGAGCTAAAAACCTCAACCAGACTTGATCCTAGATCAATTTTTTGGACACATCCCATCCTATACATAGAGAGTACGTCAATACATGATGCATCCATTGGTAATGCTATGGTCTCTATCCTCATTTCTCAACTCTTTGGCCATATGAGAGGTTCTTCCCATGAGTCCTAGACTACATGGGTATGATGCACGTGGGGCATAGATCAAAGAGAGGGTGAACCAACTCAATATCATAATGGTGGGGAAATAGCACAACAACAAGGTAAGGTGAACCTAGCCCTGTGGTTAATTATAGCTCCAAGTAGCTATTACCAAGCCCCTTGGAGCTCCTAGAGCTCATAATACAACTCAAGCAGGACCCTCATAATAGGGTTTGTCCATGATACCAAGTTTCTCACAGAAGGTTAAGAATTTGACCTTCCCCAGGGGCTTCATGAGAATATTTGTGAACTGCTCATTAGTCCCAATTTGATGGAGCCTTATGATGCCTCGTTGTAACATGTCCCGAACAAAGTGGCACCTAATATCAATATGCTTGGATCGGTCGTGGAACATGGGATTCTCGAAAATACGAATCCCACTTTGTTTGCCACAAAGGATCATAGTGGTATCCAACACATGCCTAAACAACTCACTGAAGAGCTTTCTCAACCAAATAACTTCACAACAGGCCATACTTGCTTCAATGTATTCGGCCTCAGTGTTGCTAAAAGCAACCAATTTCTTCTTCCTGCTCATCTAGGAGATTGAAGCAAAACAACATCCATATGTGCTTTTATGATCCACCACATTGCCTTCCCAGTCGACATCAGTATATCCATGGAGCCTCATACTCTCGATAGTGTATCTCAGCCCATGGTTGATTGTGCCCCATAGATATCTCAAGATATTCTTGGCACCAATATAGTGAATGTGATGAGGCTCAAGCATGTATTAAATCAACGTGTTCACTGCAAAACATATGTCCGGACGTGAGTTTACTGAGAAAATCAAGGCCCCCACGAGTTGATGATACTCAGTGGGATTTCCAAAATCAGGCCCAACAACACTTCCACAACTTCTTAAAGTTGAGTTCCATCCGAGTAGTCACGAAATTGCAGTCTATCATCCCAAATCTCTCCAGCAACTTCACAATATATTTTCCTTGAGAAAGGAAAATCTCACCTGGATTTTCCCAGACCTCCAAGCCTATGAAATAGTGAATTAGTCTTAGGTCCTTCATCTCGAACTCGGAAGCTAGCTCCCTCTTACATTGATGAATGAGAGGGTCAACACCTATCAGGAAGAGATCATCCACATAGATAACCATAATGAGAGGCTTGTCATTATCAACCTTAAAATAAAGGTTTGGATCAGCATCACTTCGTGTAAAGCCCAACTTCATCAAGTAGCTATCGATCCTCTCATACCAAGCCTTAGGGGCTTTCTTAAACCCATAGAGGGATTTATTCAACCTACATACATGTGTGTCTCTATATCAAAATTCAAACCCCAAAGGTTGTTCTGCATAGACTTATTCCTTGATAGAGCCAGGTAACAAGGCAATCTTGACATCCATCTCATGTAGAATCCATCCTTGCGATGCAGCAAGGGAAATGATCGATCGGATTGTGGTGTAGTGGGAAAAAGGTGAAAATATTCATCATAATATATGCATTCCTTTTGAGAGAAGCCTCAGGAAACAAACATAGCCTTGAATTTTTAAGTACTTCCATCGGTTCCATTCTTGATCTTGTAGAGCCATTTGGAGGTGAAAACATATTTGTCCTTCGGTCTAGGGACCACATCCCAGACATCATTTTTCATGATCGACTCATATTACTAGTTCATAGCATCCTTCCAAACTTGATGCTTCACGACTTATTCAAACGTTCCAGGCTCAGATTATACAATGGTGCTCATGGCTACTAGGTACCCTTGGTACGTATTCGGCTTCTTACTTTCACGAAATGTTCCCCTTCGAGCAATATGTCTCTCGGAATCTTTGATAGTGTCTCTAAGCCATGAGGGTATTATTTTATTAGAAGAATGAGGATCTATAGTATCCATCAGACCTTCAACATCGGGCATCGATTCATCCTTCAGTTCTTCCTTCTTTCCTGCTTCTTCTTATTCTTTGTCTTCCTTTGAGATAGGAATATTTCTAACCTTCCTGAGGGTAAAATCTTCATGGAAGGTGACATCATGACATATCTCCACTTCTCTTTGACCAGGCACATATATTATATATGCCTCTGAGGCTTCATTTTAACCCACAAATGTTCCCTTATTTCTAGAAGCATCCAACTTGCTTCTCTTTTCTTTCAACACATGAAAATATATGAGACTTACAAAAACTCTAAAATGAGAAACATCAGGCTTCTTACCAGAGAATACTTATTCAGGAGTTTTGGAGTCCAATGCGGAATGTGGGAATCTATTTTGAACATACACAGTTGTGTTGTTAGCTTCTCTCCATAGAAACTTT
Organism: Pinus albicaulis; assembly: GCA_034641835.2. Taxonomy (NCBI): domain Eukaryota; kingdom Viridiplantae; phylum Streptophyta; class Pinopsida; order Pinales; family Pinaceae; genus Pinus; species Pinus albicaulis. Next base: position 1,260,509,835 of record CM076580.1, read on the forward strand.
GGAAGACCTTGGTCATAAAGCAAGGCACAAACAACTTCCATTCTATTCTTCCTTTCAATAGTGCCATTTTGTTCGGGAGTATACACAGTAGTGGTCTCCCTCTTAATGCCAACTTCCGTGCAATAGTAATTGAATTCATTTGACCCATATTCAGTTCCATTATCAGTCCTCAGAATTTTTATCTTCTTCCCTATTTGATTTTCAACCAAGGCCTTGAAGGTGCGGAACCATTTGAATGCTTCATCCTTTTTTTGGAAAAATTATATCCAAGTTTTGCAGGAGAAGTAATCTATGAAAGTGATATAATATAACCATCCTCCCAAGGATGTTACGAGAAACATACCAGATAGATCATAATGAATCAATTGTAAAATATTATATGTCTTAATGACACTTGAGGGGAATGGTCCCCTTGTATGCTTTCCTTCGGCACAACCCTGACATACACCTTCATGATCATCTTTGAAATTGGGCATACCTGACACCACCTTCCTTGCTTTGGGAAGGGATTTATAATGAAAGTGTGCAAACCTCTGGTGCCATAGCTCGGATTGAAGAGTTGTGTTACATGTCATGGCTCCCAGTGGACTTCCTCCAACCTGATAAAGTGTATCAACCCTGAAACCAAGGGTGAATGCCTCTTTGAAATTCCTCTTCCAAATGCGTACCTTTCCATCAATGAATGCCACCTTGAATCCTTTGTCTTCCATTGCTGAGATATACACTAGATTCTTCTTCAAGTCAGGTACATACAACACATCTTACCAACATAGGACTTGACCTTGATATAGATGAAGGGTCACAGTCCCTGTCCCTTTCATAGGATAGGTGGCATTGTCTCCAAGGATAATCTCCAAATTAGTATCATTTTCAATCAAATCAGAGAGGGCCTCTTTATATCTAGTGAAGTGTCTTGAGGCACCACTATCAATCAACCAGTTATCTAGGGTGTCAGGAGGAGATGCAGTAGAGAGGGTAGATATAAGAATACATTCATTTTTCGTATACAACAAAATTGGATTCATCATACCTGGAGTTCCTTGACCTTTTGAAAGGTTGAGCATTACCATTTCCATTTCGATCAGAGGGAGCCTTCCTATTTCCTTTGAACCTGTTGTTCCTTTTATTTCCATTCCCCCTGAAGTTACTGTTGTTGTTGTTGTCATCATCTTGGGGAGAGTCCCTTTTATTGGGGCACTCTCTTGCATAGTGACCAAAATTTTTACTATTGTAACATCTTCCCTTCCTTCCTTTGGGACCCACTCTTCCATGATTTTGATTTCTCAGACCGAAATTGTTCTTCTTCTTTGCATGATTGGTGAAGGCAGTAAGGTCACTTCCATTCCCATTAGAGGGATGGTATCTCTCCATCATCCTGGTCTCCTCTTGAGTGCATCTCATCAAAAATTCATCAAAATCAAGAATTATATTATTATTGAGAATAGTATTATTAAATACATAGCATGGCCAAGGAATTCCTCCAAGAGCAATGAGAGTGAGCTCTTGGTCAACTATGACCTCTCCAATAGCTACGAAATCAATATTGATTTTGGTGATCCTCATGAAGTAGGATTGGATGGACTCTCCCTTGTCCATCTTAATGTTCTTCAACTTGTTATTCAAAAAGAGAATTTGATTAGCATTGATAGCCTTGAACATGCCAACCAACTTATCATACATCTCCTTATATGTGCCCAACTCGAAGATATAAGCAACCAAGTGCTTATGAATAGAATCCTTGATGATATTATTCGCCTTGAATTATCCTTTCTTGTACTTTGTTTTAGTGTCATCCGGTGCATTTTATGGAGGCTCAATGATATTTCCCTGCATATAATCCATAACATCTTGTTCCTCCAATCTAATATCCAAGGACATTTTCCATGCATGATAATCAAAATTATCATTCACCTTGTCATTATATTTGAAGTATGATGAGGAAACAATTGACCTAGGTCCTTGTCTTTTCAAATTTCAGTAATTTCTCTTCTCACTCTTTCTTGGGCTTTTTCTTCACCTCAGCTCTGATACCATGTTAATTTTAGTTAACCATGGTATGTTCTATGCTTAGAGAAATTTAATTCAATATTTCTTATTATCCCTCACATAAAAATTAACAGTAAATGTTGATAGAACATAAATAAATCGACAAAAGACAAGCCAAGACAAGAGACACAAATATTTTGTGGATAGTAGGGGAAAAATCCCAATGTGGGGAAACCCTTTGATCAAATCTTCTTAATATTCTTCAAATTCAGCAGAGAGAGAAAGTACAATTTATAGCAGTCAACATGATGCCCTAGCCAGAAAATTTAACGCTGGTCAAACCAACAAATCATCCTCCATTGAAGCTTGGTCAAACCCAGTCAAACTAGGCCTCCAATCACAATCAAACACAACCCAAAATAGTCTTGAAATCTGGTCAATGTAGTGGTCAAAGTCTGTGGTCAAATCAATAGTCAAACCTGCGGTCAACAACAGTCAAAGTCAACGCTTCTCCTCAGTTTATGTGCTTCCATCTGCGGCCTCTTGAAATCGTAATTTTGACCCAAAGTCAACGTTGTCCAGAAAGGCCCTTAACAGTGTGAAATCTTCTGCTGTTGTTCCACACGTGTGAAGGAGAGAGAATGCCTCTTAGTCTTGTATGAACCAATCAAATGAGAGAGAGATGTGTGAGATGAGTGAATGATGAAGTGAGGATCATGCCTCTCCTTTTTATATCCATCTCTGAGGGTGTGTGACACATCTTTTGGGGCTTGTGAGCCTACATTACAATTCTGGCCGACCTTGACAAATTACACATGTCTGGAAAATAAATTCAAAATACAACTTCTGCTCATCCAAACAAGATTATCTTTAGATCAATCTTGCACCTCTCCGAAAGAGGAATCCAACAAAAATATCATCTCCATCATATGAGCAATGCAACATGGAGTTTTTCCCTAGTTTCAAAATTTAACAAATTCTTTCAACCAAAGACAGACAAAGCACATATCAAGGCTTGACTTCATTTCATGTTAAGTTCTCAAGTCTATAATTTTAATCATGTCATTACAGGCCATTTCCATCATTAGATGTAAGTGCATACACATCACGATTAAGTCATGCATGTTCATACTAAGTCATAACAACCATTGTGCTAGTAACAAGGAGGCCAATACAAAACCTTACATTTGTATACTCACATACAACATTGAAGGTCACTATGCTCACATAGCATAGCCATCTGGGAAAATCAACCATCACCAGATCAAATCATGTCAAATCCAAATGTGCAATCATGGTAATACCTATAAATCTAGACATGTCTCAATCATTAAGCATCATATCAAAAGTACCAAACACATTTTATCAATATCAATAAGGAAAAACATGAGGCACAATCCTCAAACACCATGACATATCCATATGAATGTCTCGGTCACCTGCACACACAAGTTTGGTTCAAACATATGAACTTTCCCAGCTGACATATCTTAATAGCATCTGTAGTACATTTGAAAAACTGACATCTTCCAAGTGACCATCTGATTTCATGCTCAATTCCAACAATTCTAGAAGTCATTTCACAACGAAAAGACAAATTAGAGATCCATGGATTCAGTGTATAGACTGAATTCATTGCACAAAAATTCAATTATGTGTCTCTTAGGCATAGTCACATCAATTATTCTTCCTTTGCGTGAATGAGGCTCAGACCTCTATTGTGGATCAACAATTTCAGATACTTAAATCATATTTCAGGAGAGTGAATCTCCCTCTGACACATGAAAAAGAATATTTTAGGAGAGTGAATCTCCCTCTGAATGAGAATCCACTTCATTCATGTCATCAACCTGTCTTTACATGGATCAAGCAATTGAAGATCTATACATATCTATCATGATCATCAATATCATGTCATCAACTTGTCTTTACAAGGATCAAGCAATAGAAGATCTATACATATCTATTATGATCATCAATATCATGTCATCAATATTTCATCAAGGGTTGGACTTGAAAGATCAGGGTGGCAGGCTGATGTGATAACAAAAACTTAAGATCCCAATAAAAATACATCAAGTTAGAGCATTTAATTTCATCGCATGCTATAATCACAGATAGTCAAAGACATGAAACACCAATCTTATAGATATGCATTTATCATCACGATTGCCAATACCGTGCATATCATAATTAATAGGATCAAGTTAGGTTAATCGATAAACCAAAAAGGTGAAATCACTCTTTTTTATATGAGCTTTCATTATGCTTATCACACGCATTATAAACACCATATAAATGAGGTAACCCTCTATAAGAGATCCAACAGATCTTATGTATATCAAAATTCAATAGTACCGTCTAGTAGAATCAGAATCATGATCTCAAAGCAATAGATGTTATCCACACATTAAGTTATGCCACTATATCCAAGATTAGTAATCACATCTAGTACTCTTTCAGAAACAAGATCAAAACATTCATTACAAGGTGCACCATTTCATCATAGAAAACATAAATCCCAATAATTCATATGCATGCATGAGCCATATAAGAAGTAGACATTCTAAATGTATCGAAGGGCTTACCCAGCCATCCAACGTTGTAGCTGAATCATAACATTAAAGTAATATACCATGCATGCCTTGATGTATTACCTGTGCACCTTCACGTAGGCACCTTGTAGTGCTCAATTGCCTCTTTACCTTTTCAAATCTAGCTGCATTTCCAGATCTAGCCAACTTTCCTTTTCCAGATCTAGCTGCATTTCCATATATAGCCAACTTTCCTGCATTTCCAAAGATCCTCAAGAGGGATCCACACATCACATCTCATCACAGAGGTTAGATATATCTAGGTGCTCAAATATACATGCATGAAGTAACCACTAGAAACAATAATCATAGAAATTAGGTCCATAAGAGTAAACAAGAGTAAGGGTTATAAGTCAAGGAGTACTTATCTTCAATGAGAGATGATCCTCTCCCTCTCGAGCCAACCTTGAAGAGTCAGCCATAGATCATAAAAAATGTTTCCTTCAAAAAACAACTTTATCAATAACCAGGTCAATTGTCAAATCGATCCAAGTACTTGAGTATCTCCTCATAGACCATGCGAGGGTTTCATATACTGCCTAGGGTTTTCTTCATACCCTAGAATTATTTTAGGTCTCTACCATCCTCTTCTTACTTCCATAAAGGTGTCTCCTTGGGGTGATTTTCATGGCTTTTCTTCAACCAACTCTGATACCATGCTAATTTTTCATAAAGCAACATTGTTCTTTACTTTGATAGTTATGTTTCATCATTAACATGTTAACTTCGCCCCAAATAATTTTTCCATTGTAAAAATCTATATCATTGACCATCAAAATATGAAACTATGCAGAAAGAAAAATACCATCATCGTCATCCTCATCTAAGCAGCATAAAATAAAATATCAAAGCAAGAGAAGCATGAACACATAGAGAGACCAGGATTGGTCCGAGAACAGGGAAAAAGCCACTACGGGGAAAATCCTTGGAAATTATTCTTCTTATATTGTCATCAAATGATTCAACAACAAGAGTACAATGATACATAGCTACACATATTTATGGTGCAGAAGAAAAATTAGCATACACACAATAAAACCATACCCATACTTCTGCATGAAGGAAACTGAATATGAGAACTGAAATGCACTAACAATGACTGTAGAAAACTGATGAACACGACTGATACTGAATGAGGACTGAATATACATATGCAGTGGAAATAAACAAATTTGATCTACATATCAACAGATCTATAATACCAAAACATAGATCTCATAGATCACCTAGTGATCTCAACTCTGAAGTCCTAGATTTGAATCCAGTAGACTGTCAATGATTGATCTAACGCAAATGTGATTGAATGACTGATGTATGGAGGCATTATGCAATCAATTGAAGGTGAACCAAATTATATATGCACAACAATTATCTAATCCATGACCTTAACATGATCAACTGTGGCTTTGGGGCTCTGAGCCACTATCACAACACATTATGCCCATGGCTATGCTTTAGATCAACCCGATCTGACCTTTGTGAGTAAGCCACACCCTCAACAAGCTTAGCCAGTGGTTCTGGGGTCCTTGTCCACAAGAACAACACACCTAGCCCACGACTATGCTGACCTAGGCTGCTACCTTAGCATTTCCTGCCTGTAGATTTGCTTAATATCACCTAGATCTGATGCATGATCACTTCCATGATCCCGACCTTTTGTGCGAGCTCCGACGACGTACCTGTGCAATCTAGAAAAAAAAAATATGACCAAAATTAAAATAGCATGGAGAATATCTCAGGAGAGAATGTGTGCAAATGAACTTGAGGTTGCTTCTATTTATAACTTTGTGAGTGACCGCTTGGGGATTTGATTGGATCAACATGTGGTTAGGCCGACCCATAAAATAATAAATTAATTCATAACTTAACTTTTGCTTAACCAATTGGGGTGATCTATAGGTCTATTTTGATCCTATTGAAAAGAGGAATCTAATTAAATTGTTACCTTAATTTTCTGTGTTGTCCATAATGGAATTGACGCTAGTTTCAAAATTAACAAAAAAATGGTCACCGTTGGAAGCCTATAAATACAAGTGACCACAAGCTCATTTGGAAATCATCAAACATATTCTTCTATTATTCATTGATTTTTTCGCATAGGTCTGAGGCTCAGATGAAAAAATAAGTTCACAAAGGTCCGAAATTACAGGGTCTGAGGCTTGCATTTGTTTTAGGGTTTTGGGTTTCAGTCGCTGGTTTGCCACGAAGAAAATTTGACCATAGTGGTAGGAATCTCAGGCTCAAGGGAGAGAATGGGACCCTTCATTCGCACACACAACTCCTTATCCACGCGACCAATAAGTTTGACTGAGTTTTGATGATTTATCATAGTTGACCACTGTTGAAAATGACACCAAGAAAGATTATAATTTAATTTTCTCTTGAATTAAATTAGAATAAAATTATAATTCCACATCACAAGACAACTTGTACAAGTTAAATAGGTTAGTATGAATTATTTTTTTCAATTAATTTGAGTTGAGGGTCTAACTTGAGTCATGTAGAGTGTCTCCTACATTATAGGATCCTTGGTTGAGTTAAGTTTTGAGTTGTAATTAATTAACTCAATTTATTTGAGTTAAGATCAGTTTAACTAGTTCTAAATGATGGGGGAACTAGTGAGAGGTAAAAGAGTGGAACTTGGGCTCGAACCACATATAGTGATTAATGAGATAACAGATGATTCACTCATAAATAACTCATGCATGTCAATTTTGAGAAATACCCAGTTGAGCTTGGAGTTCAAGGGCATTGCACTATCAGTTGTATAATCATCCAAATTGTACAACTGGTGCATGCAGTTAGAGGAAGGCCCTCAATGTATTGCGCAGTTTATATTTGGAATTTCCCTAATTAATAGGGGCTAATTACCCAAGGAAACAACATAAGGAAATAGGGATCCTGGAGGGTAGAAAATTGGTTAAGTATTGGCCAAGGCTTGTCTAGGAAGAAGTGAGACAGATAGAAATAGTGCAAAGGTTTCTATGGTTGGAGAAATGCATTGTAATCTTCTCATATTTTTTGACTTATGCAATATACAGATAGTGGGTTTTTTCACTGAGGCTTTCCCTGGGAAATCTTTATGTAATGTGTGATTGAAATTCTTTGTCTTTCATGTTTTGTGATTTCTCGATCATAATTGGTAAGGTAGATTAAGGTATATTGTTTTAGCATATTGCAATTATTAGTTTGAATCTACATGGATTTTCTACATGGTATCAAAGTAGTAATCACTATAGAAGATAAGAATATGAGTTTGTACTTGCAGGAGGAACAAGTTTTACAGAGCTAATATTCAAGAGTTAGTTGTGAGATCACTATGGCATTCTATGGTCTGAGGCTTGAGTATGCCCTTGAGGGTAGCTTGAATTACATTTCCTAGAGAGATTGGATGGAAGTAGTCTTGGAAGACAACGCATTGAAGGACTTCATTTAAAAGGACATCCCAAAACCTGTTACAGATGATGCACATGCCCTAGTAGAGTGGAAGAAATGCGTAGCAAAGGCTAGAAGGATTCTATTGGAAGGAGCTCGATATCATATCATCTCAAACCTCCATGGAGAGGAAAATCCATATGAAATGTGGAAGGCCTTCACAGATTTTTTTCAGAACAACAATGACCACAGGAAGCTGGCACTAAAGGAAAAGCTCAGGAAAATCAAGATGGAGAAGGGCAACACAATACCAAAGTACTTGACCAATTTCAACCAATGTCGAGATGAGCTTGGAAGTGTTGGTGTTACAATTTCCAAAGATGATCTGGTGAGCTTAGCAATTTTGGGCCTTCCCAAGAGCTAGCAAAACTACTGGGATTCGATAAATGGGATGGATAATCTACCTGAGTGGGAGCGTTTGTGGTCTGACTTGGTGAAATAAGAGATTTGGCAGAACACCAGAGATGGATCCTCATAAAAACATGATTATGAGGAGAAATGTGCTTTGGATGGAAATATGAAGAAATGGAAAGGGATTTCATCCCATTCCAAATAATATTCTAGTTAGAAAGGCAAGAAGAAGGACTTGTTGAAGATTAAATGTTTTCACTTTCATGAGCTGGGACACTATGCCATGAAGTGTCCTCACAAGAAGGCCGACAAGAAGCCCTTAGAAGGAATGGAAGGTGAAGCAATTTATTCACAATTAGAGTTTGATTTCACCCTCATCACATGCATGGTGTCATCAATGATGGGTTCTGTGATGGTACCTGGATAGTGGATCCTCATTCCATATGACCAGAAACAAATAGTTCTTTAGTGAATTGGAGGAGAAGGACCTCTAGATGCACATCAATATGGGATATGAAGGGAGGTATAGTGCGACCAACATTGGTACTGTTACCTTTTAGAGGGATTCTGGTTCTCCTCTAACATTAAAATATGTCATGTATGTTCCTGGTTTGAAGAAGAACTTAGTTTTAGTTTCTATGTTGGAAGACCGTGGCTACGATGTGATATTTAGTAAAGGGAGGGCGTTCCTTCATGACATATCCACGGGACAGGTGAAGAATATCAGGGTTTGGGTAAAGAACATCTATAAATTGGATGTAAAATATTGTGTTTCTTTGAGCATGAAAGCAAAGAAGGTGGAGAGCTGAGACATTGGTGAGTTATAGCATAGAAGATTGGGCCATCTACACCACATAGCTTTGAAGATCATGCAAGATATTTCTATAGGACTTCCCAAGGGTGCACTTGAACAGTGTGATACATGAAAAGGGTGTACATTGGGGAAGTACACCAAATCCACCTTTCATGGTAAGGACAATCGAGCACAAGCGATCCTTGAAAGAGTACGCTCAGATATGTGTGGACCGTTCTTGAAAAACTCCACTACCAAGAACATGTATTATGTGATTTTTGTAGATGATTTTCACGCAAGTGTTGGATATTATTCATGTATAAGAAAGACCATATGTTCTCAAAATTTTATGAGTTCAAAGAACTTATTGAAAAATACACAGGCAAGAAAGTGAAGGCTCTCAAGAGTGACAACATTAGATAATATTTGTTGAATGAATTCAAAAAAAATTGTGCATAAAAATGCATTCGACGAGAGTTGATAGCACCTCATAACCCACAACATAACAGGGTTGCAGAAAGGAAGAACAAAAGCATTGTGGGAGCTGCACAGGCGCTGTTACATGATCAGGGCCTACTGTTGCACTTGTGGGCGGAAGCATGAAACACAACTGTGTATGTGCATAACATAAGTCCTCAATGGATCCTCGGGATAAGTACACCAGAAGAAGAATTTTCTGGTAAGAATCCATATGTGGCACACTTTAGAATTTTTGGTTCATCAATTTACTTTCATGTTACCAAGGATGCATGGAAAAAGCTAGAACCAACAACTAAGTTTGGCATATTTGTGGGGTACACTGATACACCTCACAACTATCGAGTGTACCTTCCATCTCACAGGATGAAAATGGTTTGTAGAGATGTGAAATTCGATGAAGGGAAGGCCATGCGAATTTCCCTTGAGAAGCAGCTTCAGATGCATGCAGATGAAGAGCTCTTAGCTCTAAAAGAAGAACCTCAAGATGCGGAGCAACCACAAGAAGAGTAGCAGAGAGTGGAAGCAATCACTCATGCAAAGACATCTAGAGATGTAAAGAAGAGCACCAGATAGGTTGACATGTGTATGCATGATGCTAGAGAGAATGTGGTAGCACCCACATCACAACACAGGCAAAGAATTTACCTAGATCGGTACACTGGCTACATGGCTCTTATGAGTGAGAGTGTAGAGACCGAGCCATCCACAATTGAGGAAGTAGTGCAAAAAGAAGTATGGGGTTGATGACATGGTAAAGGAGTATGAATCCATTATCATAAACAATGCATGGGATTTTTTCCCAAGACCAGAGGACAAGTCAGTTGTAGGATCCAGGTGGATCTACAAGGCGAAGCAAGAAACATATGGAATTGTTGAGAAACACAAGGCCAAATTTGAGGCTAAAGGGTTCTCTCAGGTGGAGGGAATAGATTACGAAGAGACCTTTTCTCCAGTAGCAAGGTACTCTTTAATCAGATCTATTCTTATACTTTCAGCGCAGATGGGATGGAAAACACATCAGATGGATGTAAATACAGCTTTCCTCAATGGAGTGATTGAGGAAGACATGTACATAGAGAAACTGGAAGGGTTTAAGGCCTTTGATAGAAAGTCACATGTGTGCAAACTCAAGTGAGTGCTATATGGAATGAGACAAGCACCCCATGCTTGGTACACCAGGATCGACAACTATTTCATTGGGTTGGGCTTCACCAAAAGTGAAGCAGATGCAAGCCTTTATCATATTGTGGTTGAAGGTAAATAATTGATTATAGTATTATATGTCAATGATTTAATTCCAATAGGTGATGATGAGCTGATAAATTCTTGCAAATAAGATTTCGCAAGAGAATTTGAGATGAAAGACATGGGGCTCTTGTATTATCTCTTTGGTTTGGAAATTTGATAAAGAGATGGGGAATTGTTTGTCTCTCAGGGAAAGTATGTCAATGAGATACTGAAGAAGTTTCACATGGAGAAAAACAAACCCATAGAGATTCCTCTAGCAGGGAATTGGAGGAAGGAAGATGCTACTTTAGGTGAAGTGGTAGAAGCTACCATTTATAGGCACCTTGTGGGTTCACTCATGTACTTGGTGAACACACAATTGAACATGTGTTATGTGGTTAACCAACTTAGTCAAGAAATGTTAAATCTAACAAAGCTCTATTGGAAGGGAACCAAACATGTGTTGAGATACCTCAAAGGTACCACTAATCTTGGTCTTTGGTACATGAGGACAAAGCGAGTGAATCTTCCAGGCTTCACAAATGAAAATTGAGCAGGGAGTCCATCAGGAGGAATCTTCGGTATTGGGTCAGCAATAGTTTCCTGGTATAACAAGAAGCAAAGATCAGTTGCACTTAGTTCATCAAAAGAGGAGTACATGGATGCTAGTCAAGGAACTTGTGAGGCTATCTCAATGAGGAAGATCCTTGTTGGGTTGTTTGGTCAATAAATGGATCCTACGGTGATTTATTGTGACAAAACGAGTTGCATCAAACTTTCGGTTAATCCAGTTTTTCATGATAGGTCCAAGCATATCGACATTCGATACCACCATTTCAGAGATTGTGTGTAGAGGCGGAACATGAAGCTAGAGTACGTTCCTATAGAGGAACAAGATGCAGACATCTTGATGAATACACTGTCAAGAGGAAAGTTTGAGTTCCATAGAGAAAGGATCGAGGTATCATATAATCCATTTCTTGCTGAGAGGGAGTGTTGAAAATGACACCAAGAAATATTCTAATTTAATTTTCCCTTGAATTAAATTAGAATAAAATTTTAATTCCACATCACAAGAAAACTTGTACAAGTTAACTAAGTTAGTATGAATTAGTTGGTTCAGTTAATTCGAGTTGAGGGTCTAACTTGAGTCATGTAGAGTGTATCCTACATTATAGGAGCCTTGCTTGAGTTTATTATGAGTTGTAATTAATTAACTCAGTTTATATGAGTTAAGATTAGTTTAACTAGTGATAAATGATGGAGGTACTAGTGATAGGTCAAAGAGTGGAAGTTGGACTTGAACCACATCTAGTCATCAATCAGATAACTGATGATTCACTCACAAATAACTCATGCATGCCAATTCTGATAAAGACCTAGCTGAGATTGGAGTTCAAGGGAAGTGTACTATCAGTTGTATAATCGTCTAAATTGTATAGGTGGTGCATGCAGTCAGAGGAAGTAGTAAGTACCTAGTTGTATTGCGCAATTCATATTGGGAATTTCCCTAATTAATATGGTATAATTACCCAAGGAAACAATGCAAGGAAATAGGGATCCCGGAGGGAAAAAATTGGTCAAGTATTGGTCAAGGCTTGTCTAGGAAGTAATGGGACAAATAGAGATAGTGCATAGGTTTCTTTGTTTGGATAAAAGCATTGTAATCTTCTCATATTTTTTGACTTATGAAATATACAGATGGCAGGGTTTTTAACTCGGGCTTCCCCAAGAAATCTTTGTCTAATGTGTGATTGAAATTCTTTCTCTTTCATGTTTTTTGATTTCTCAATCGTAATTGGTTTCCGCAATTGGTAGAGTAGATTCAATTATATTGTTTTAGTATATTACAATTATTAGTTTGAATTTATGTGGATTTTCTACAACCGTAGACAGGAAAAGTTGTCTATGATATATCTTGATGCTGGAAACATATTTCTGAATGTTATTGAATTATATTGTATTGGGCTCATTATACTCTCTGCTGAAAATTTTATGAAAATATAATAAAAGAATAATTTTCAAAGGGTTTTCCCCCTTGTGGGATTTTTCCTCGGTTTTTGACCAAATCTGGTGTCTCTTGTTGATGTGTTGATTATCTCCTTTGTCATTACATTTATTGTTTTATCTTCAATTACTGTTGATGACTGAAAAGATTTATTGTAATTGAAATGATTGCTAATTGAAGTATTGAATTGGGCTAAAGTATTTGATACAACATAGAAAAATGTGAAAATTTAATATGGTATCAAAGATAAGGTGAAGGAAAAACCCAAAAGGAGACAAGAATTGAAGCAATCATATTTGGAAAGTTGAAATATCCTATCTAGCCAACTCAATATGGCTTCCTTCTTCAAGGAAAATGAGAAGTTGGGTGACTCATCCAATTTTTCTGCATGGAAAGTCAAGTTGGAGATCATAGATGCCAACAATGATGGACTACATTCAAGGTAAAGTACTCGAGTCTCTGGAGAATGCTTTCGCTGCTATCAATAACAAGCACAAGAAAGTTGATTTAAAAGCAAAGAAAATTATAGCCGATGGTTTACAAGATAATTTACTTTCATATGTTGGAAACTTGAGAAGGTATAAGGAAATGTATGATAAGATAGTCAACATGTATGAAGTCAACGTTTTGAATGAAATAATCTCCTTGAAATATCAACTCAAAGACACCAAGATGAACAAAGGATAGTTTGTGCAATCCTACATAATGGGGATATATCGTCTTAGAGATCAATTGCAAAGAGTTGGGGAATATGTGTCTGACAGGGAATTGGTGATTGTGACTCTAAGAGGTCTCCCTCCTATTTGGGAAACCTTTATTACTACTATAAGAAACAACAATGTCCTTCCATCATTTGATGAAATTTTTGGAAAGCTTACTCAAGGAGAATCAAGGATGATATCAAGAGGAAGGATTCAAAATCATGAAGGAGAGCTTGCTACATTCATCACTCATGATAGAAAGAAGAAGAAAGGGAAAGGGGGTCCATCAAATTCAAGAAAACCTCCTCTAAATCCAAATAGAAGAAAGGATTACTTGAACATCAAATGATACAATTGTCATAAGAAAGGCCTCTATGCTCAATATTGACTCGAGAAGAACAATGGAACATGCTACAACACTATAAGCAACAACAATAGGTTTAATGATAAAATAAGGAGAGATGAAGGAAGGAATGATAAGAATGGAAGAGATGAAAGAAGAAGAGATGCTCCAAGTGATCATGAAGAAGATCAACGTCCACAAAAGTATTCCAAATTATCCAAGTATGAAAGTAATGTTGCGAATCGATCTAAATATATTCTTATTTCCGCCCTTACTAGTTCATCTACTCCAGATTCGTGGGATATTTGGTTGGTTGATAGTGGGGCCACTAATCACTTCTCTAGATATAATGAAATTCTCTCTAATTTGATAGAGCGAGTAAAATTTGAAAATCATTCTCGGAGACAACTCCACTCATCCTGTTAAATTTTTTGGGTCCACTACATTTCATTTGAATTCTGGGGAATATATTTTTCTCCATGATGTGATGTATGTGCCAGATTGAAGAAGAATTTGGTATCAATATTTTCTTTGGAAGGCAAAGGGATGAGGGTTGCCTTCATCATGGGAATTTTTTTACTTGGCTTCTTTCACCCATGAGAGATGAATTCACATTGGAATCAAGATATGAAGGACTCTACAGGGTTACTGGAAGACCTATTATAGAATTGGTCCATGATACTAATAATCTAAGTGAGCTATGGCATCAAAGATTAGCCCATCTACATTATGATGCTCTTATGAAGTTGGAGAAATTGGTCTCTAGGATTCCCAATGTTCAATCCCATCATGATGGAGTATGTACAGGTTGTGCCAATGGAAGGAAGAAAAGGGGACTATTCCCCTCTAGCGAGAATAATATAAATGATATTCTCCATCACATTCATTCCAACATATGTGGTCCAATGGTCATGCATTCTATTCGTGCCCATATCTACTACATCACTTTCATTGATGACTTCTTAAGAAATATATGGATATATTACTTGAAGCATAAGGACAAAGCCTTCGAAATGTTCAAGGAGTTCAAATTGATGACTCCACATACACTTCATCAGAAAGCTCATTCATGATCGTGTTCTTGAAGTGCAGTATTTTCCAACCAATGATCAAGTAGCTAACATCTTTACAAAGGCTCTCACATAAGCGAAGTTTACCAAACTTCGATCCATGCTTGGAGTTCAGGAAAGTTGTCATTAGGGGGGGATAGGCTCTAATTCCTCCTTCCTTCTCCTATTGTGTCACTTTTGTAAATCCTTCAATCCTATCCCAATTTTTTCTTAAGGGGGGATGTTAGGATATTTCGACACATACAAAATAGGCTCCTTTTGTGTCACCTTTGTAAATCCTTCAATCCTATCCCAAGTTGTTCTTAAGGAAGGATGTTAGGATATTCCAACACATAGGAAATAGTTAAGAATAACTTAGTCTAGTGTAGAGTTAGGTAATGTGTGTTTCTTTACCATGTACATTTGTAGCTTATAATCCTATGGTTATCTCACCTCAGTATTAATGACACTTGATCCGTGGCTTAACACCCGATTGGTCCATGGTCTCTATTTAAAGAGCATGGAGGGTCATTTTTTCGGTAACCGTTTATGAGAGAAACATATGTAACTCTTGTTTTTATATTAATAAATTGCTCGAAGTGGCTGCGTTGGCTCAGGCCGTGGATTGTTTCCCTCTTTGATGGTTTTAACCACGTGATTATATTGGTGTACTAATTTGTGATTTGTTTGTGAGCGGTGACCTTTGGTTCTTGATCTAATGAAATTACCCTGTAAATTCCTACATATAGAAGCTACCTATGCCATGCTCCACAATCAAAAGGTTTCAAAATTCCTTTAAGGAGAAGCAACAAATGCCGCCGTATATGTTCAAAATAGGGTATCTCATAAAGCATTCGATAACAACATCCCCGAAGAAGTATTCACAGGTGTCAAGCTCAATGTTGTCCATCTCCGTATCTTGGGTTGCCACTTATACTGTCATGTGTCGAAGGACAAAAGAAACAAGTTGGAATCCACTAAAAGAAAAGGTACATTTGTTATATCTTTTGAAAAATATAAAGAATTTAGAATATATATTCCTTTTTAAAGGAAGGTTGAAATTAGCAGGGATGTTACATTCAATGTTATATGGATATTTTGTAGGGTCCTTCCATGCTCGAATCTAAGATAGATATTGTTGATGATCCCATGGAGACCATGGATCCCTTAAATCATCCTCCATGTGATCCTCCCACTAGGAAGAGGCTAATTTGGATTCAAGACACATTGTAGGATAATGAGAGATGAGCTCCTATTCAAAGATCATTTAGAGAAAGAAACAAGCCAGACAAGTACTAGGGATATGTTGCGACCATGAGCACTATGATTCAAGAAAAACCTTCAACATTCGAAGAAGTCATAAAAGAAAAAGTTTGGAAATATGCTATGGTCGAAGAATATGAATCGATTATGAAGAATGGAATATGGGATGTTGTGCCGAGACCGAAGAGGAAATATGTGGTGACTTCACAGTGTTTATTCAAGATCAAACATGGAAATAATGGTAGAATTGAGAAATACAAGGCAATGTTTGTGGCTCGAGGATTCTCACGAAAAGAGGGAGAAGATTACGATGATATATTTTCATTTGTGGCTCGATATACAACCATTTGATCGATAGTAGCCCTTTTCGCAGGTCAAGGATGGACCGTTCATCAGATGGGCGTGAAGACTGCATTCCTTTATGGCATGTTGCAAGAATAAGTGTATGTTGAACAACCACAGAGATTTGAAGTAGAGGATCCAAAGACACAAATTTTTCAGGTCGAAAAAGGCATTGTATGGTTTGAAGAAAGCACCCAGAGCATGGTACCCCCACATAGAAAATTATTTGGTGAAGTTGGGATTCACAAGAAGCAATGTCAATCCAAACCTCTACTTTAAGGTAGTACAAGGTATGCCATTGATTTTTGTTTTATATGTTGATGATGTATTCTTGACAGGTAGTGAGCCTCTGATGATTGAGTTTAAGAGAGAGCTAGCCTATTAATTTGAGATGAAGGACATTGGACTCATGCATTACTTTCTAGGACTTGAGGTGTGGCAAAGGCCTGGTGAGATTTTCCTTTCACAAGGAAAATATGTTGTGAAGATGTTGGAAACATTTGGAATGAAAGAATGCAAGTCAATACCCACGCCGATGGAAATTAACTTCAAGAAGTTATGTGGAGAAGTTGTAGGACCCGATTTGATGAATCCATTCGAGTATATATAATTTATTAGGGTTTTTATGTTCCTGGTGAACACTCATCCAAAAATATGCTATATAGTGAATACATTGATACAATTCATGACCGAGCCTCTCCATGCACATTGGCTTGCTGCCAAACAAATTTTGAGATATTTGCAAGGGAAAATCACTCTTGGTTTGAGATATTCTGCCGAAGATGTTCATCTTCATGGATACACCGATGTTGACTAGGCGGGCAACATTGTTAACAGGAAGAGTACGTCTGAATGTTTTTTTAGCCTTGGATCTACCATGATATATTGGATGAGAAGGAAGAAAAATTACATAGCATTGAGTATCGTCAAGGTAGAGTATATTGTCTCTAGCATGGCTAGATGAGAAGTAGTTTGGTTGAGGAAGCTATTTGGAGAGATATTTGAGTAGGTCATAGACATTACAATGATATATTGCTACAACAAGAGTGGGATCCGTTTGACAGAGAATTTCGTATTTCATGACAAGTCCAAACACATAGAGATTCAATATCACTTTATTTCAGATGTGGTGTAGAGAGGAGATGGTAGACTCCATCATATATCAACAGATGAGTAGATTGTAGATATTATTACCAAGGATTTGCCAAAAGGGAAGTTCTTGGTCTTCAGAGAGCAACTTGGACTGATGGATGTGAACCCTCCTGATAAGGGTCATCATTGATCGAGGACACTAAGCCAACTTTGTCCCCTTGTTTGAGCTCCAAGTGTGTGGAATTGAGATGGAGGGCTCCTAAGGTTGAGGGATATCTGGACAATATGGTATCACCCCTCTCTGTTACCCATATGGTTGGAGATGTTTCTCCCCTATCTTGGTATTTGAAGAGTATACCATACAACTCATATCATTTTGGTCTTGGACTTTGTGATTGTATGGGGACTTATAATCTAACATCCCACCTACCCCACCTCAATCAAAAGTCTAAATAATTATACCAATAAGATAACATGAACTAGTATCTGAAACTTTTGAACTGAATTTTGATGAAGATATGCCAATATATAGAAGTTGAATGGTTATTTTGGAAGTGAACAATTTCCATGTATAAACATTCCCATTCTATTGATTAGTATACTAATAATTGATTTGATTTATTTAAGTAAACCAATTGCTATGTTAGGATTCTCAAATGTTGATTGATTTTATGGTTGGTAGGAATTCAAACCTTGAATTATGACTACCGTTATTGACATATGATATCCCCCACTCCCCCCAACCCTCACTTAGGTGTAAGTTGAGAAGTTTATTGAAGGAACCCAAGCTTGAGCTTTAGATTCTTCCATTATTCAAAGTTCATAGTGGAAGGAATTAAAGCTTGAGCTTTGGGTTCTTTTGTTTTTCAAGCTAAGTCACTTGAAATGATGGCAAAGGACACAAAAATAAATGTCCGACATGAGACACAATAACCTTATGAATGAGACATGAAGGACATGTTACACATACACATAACAAAGTAATGAATTAAACATAGAAAGATGAAATGTAGATAAAGTTTGAATTTTAATTCTTTTATAATTTAGAAACTAAAATATTTACCTAATGATGATACAAATTCAAGCACATAAGTAATACTACATCAATGATGATAAAATGAACAACTCACAAGAAATTAGAACCATAAACTACATTTTTCACATTAAATCATCAAATTAAAAATATATATTACATAAATACTGAGTCACATCTACTATATGTGGGAATTCCAATGGAAAATATGAAATATGGTATGCACTAGATTCATGTATGGAAGAATCCCATAGCTCTTAGTTTTCCTATATGTTGTTTCCACCGTCCCCAAGCCAACATTGGAATTTATTTTCATTTCTTTTTGTTTGGAAATACTCACTATTGAACATGCTCCAAGTCCACAAGGTATACCCAACAAATGGTCCTTAACTTGGAAGTGGGTGATCTTAAACTAACTATGGGAAAAACTACATGTCTAAAGATGTTACCTTCTCCCTTTTGTTAGCCATCAGTATTTTTTACATGTTAGTGATGACTATATCTACAGCTGAGTTTTCTAGAAACTGATTTCCTTATGTCAATATGTCATCCAGAAAACCCTGTTGCCTCCTAAAACTCCCTTCTACCTTTTCAGTTCTCCCATGTCGAAATCAAAACCTCATTATCACAATCCTATCTAGCTTCAGCCTTATTGGTCTGCCCATCAGCTTTAAAAGGCAAATCCACATCTGTTTCAAAAGTATCCCCTATGTTAGGAAGTGGCGCTTTAAGACATTTCACCCTTGGCAATCATCAAAAAGCCAAAAAGCCTCCATCTGCAACAGGCCTACCATGACTGACCTCTTACTTTGCAAATGAAATTGACAAGCATCCCTAAGTCGCGCCACTCACACCCCCTAGATCTCAGCACTGCATAAAACCCAATCTCAAGCTGACTATTAGGTTTTTCACAGTGTTCTATGGTTTCTACAAAGGCAGGAAATATAATTTCATCTCATGGAGTAAATGTTTGAGTTTACAGTTAGAGGAACAGCTGCCTCTAAATGTATTATGAGCCTGAGATGAAGCTGCAAAACAAAAGTCACTCATCAGGACCTTACAGCTCTTTCCAGCATGAAAATCACAGTAAGAAAAGGGTCACCACTGTCTCAGCAAACTGGTAAATTGTCAAGGCCCAGAACCTCCTTCATTTACAAGCAGAGGGTTAGGGCGCCTCCTTCATCCATAAGCAGAGGGCGCGGGCCAGTATTGACTTAGAAGATTGCAAAAGTCCAGGTTTGCCTTTACTGAACAATGAAACAATATCTTCAGGTTTTATGAATGTGACTGATGATCATAACAGGAATGGAGCTTAAAATATGCTAGCTCAAAGGAAAGGAGTCTGGTCTGATGAAGGAGATCATCTGAAACTTTCAAGTCATGTGAATTATTGAAACTTTAGAAAGGCCTGTCATCAGTAAAACATTCCAATCATAAGAAGCCTATTTATCCACAAGATTAAATAGAGTAAATGCTGACAAAATGCCATTACACAGGCAAGAGGAAAGTTCTTGGTTTTTCAAAAAAGCACTGACCTTCATAGTCACAAAGGTTATTTGTCAAGTAATCTGTCATGAGATGACCAAGCCAAATGATAAATATCTCAGTCACCCTTAGAACAGTGCAGGGAGACAGTGTTACTTTGGCTAGGGCTTTTGCTGAAGCACAGTGATGCTTGCAAGTAAAGATGCTAAGATTGATGTTTTTTAAGTGGTTTACTTACCATCACATCCTGAGAAAAGCTGTGTCAAACTAGAGTTGTCAAAACACCTTCAGATAACTTACCTGATGAAGAGCCTCCTCCATATATGAGCAGATGGCCAAAGCCATTGCAGGTTGCTGAAAACTGATTGGTCTAAAAAGTGCAGAGAAAGGACACCAAGAAATTAAACAGAAGCCATTACACAGGTAAGTGATAGTGTTTATGATGCAAAGGTATTGGTTTTTCTATTCAAAAAGAGCTGTCTGTCAGACTGTACCTATAGTAGAAAGGAGGAAATGTTATGAGTAATGTATGCTATTGATACCAAAAGGAGCAGTTGCTTTTTAAAAAAATGGTTAAAGGCATTTCACTATCACCTGCCCAGAAGCCTAAAGAAACTCCTTTTGAGTAAACAGAGAAGTATAGTATGAAAACATGCCATCAAAAGAGTGCACTTACAGTCCAGAGAGAAGCTTGTGAATCACCTGGAAGCAGCAATTATCAAATCCATCGGAAGAACACAGGCCATCTCATGTTGAATAACACAACAATCGCCAAGGTTGGTCAAAGTGCTCTTTGACACATTCTGATTAATTTTCTTTGGATTATCACTGAGAAAGTAAAATAGTGGCCAAAGTTGAGCTATAGAATGCATGATGAATAGGTATACAATGCTATAAGTGGACAAAGAAGTAGTTTGATAAATTGTTAGTTTTTGAGTTTGGAACAAATGCATCTCTCTCATCATTCAAAGGACAGATACATCATAGGTAATGTACCTATAAGCAGGAAGTTATTTTGAGAAAAAAGGGGCGCCTTCTTGAAATCAAGAAACCACAACCAAATTCAAGTTATGGAAGTAAACTTGGCACCTGTTGTATTTAAAGTTTGGAGAAGATGTCAAATGCCAAAGACTGTCAAGACAGATTTACAAAACCAGCCCTGTCCTTCAAAGAAACAAAGCAATATTCAGACATGTTGCAGAGTCTAAAGGTTGGTGATGAAATGTCCCCCAAAGGACAAAGCTGGAGGTCCCCCTTCTAGCACCTGTGCTAAAGTCCGTGATATACACGTGTTCAAAGGTATGGCAGCTCTCCAAAGTAAATTTTGAACATACCGAAGTTAAGAGAATCAAAGGTTTTTCAAAACAAAAACTCTGCAAAATACCAAACCAAAGTTCCGTTTTACCTTTTAAAATGAAATGACCGTTGGGGTGTTTTTTGAAAATGATATAAGTTTGAAGCATCAAGTAAGAACGTCATTTTCAAAAGTTGAAATAGAGCCCGCGCCTCCATAGCATCAAACAAGAAGGATTCTGGTCGAAATAACACAGTCTGCATGTTTTTGCACCGAGCGACGTGCCTGGGTTTTTGCGCGATGTGCCCGGGCGAAAATTTACACAGGCCACCTTTGTCGGCGCGACGTGCCTGTACGTTGGCGCGACGCGCATGTACAAGGCCGCCCGACCACCCAACAGGCCGACCCGACAAGTATTGTCTGCGCGACGTGCTGGTTGCAAAAGAGTGCCGCGTAGCTTTTGAAGACCCCTGGTGCTACTTCGGCCCTGCACAAGGGTTTTTCATCGATCTTAGAGGTATTTCTCATACATTTTGCCGTGTTATTCAAAGCCACCTCGAGGCCACAGGGGAAAACTGTTGATTGACTGTTTTATGTTGTTCAAAACCTATTTGGCAAGTGTTATTCATCCTAGCAGAGGTTTTCACAATATCACCAGAGGGCTTCATTCATAAAGGACCATTTATTGTTTTAAAAAGAGAAAACTCATATAACCCCTGTCTTAAAGCTCTACAGTCTTCTAAAAACTCTGTCAGTTTTTGCTCCAATACTGTGTATTGACAGTCTAATCATATGTGGGGTAGTTTGTTTGAGATGCAAAACAGTGGAAAGTGGGCACACCTGTACAGGACAGAATTGTTAAATGATTATAAGCCTCCTAGGAGCTAGGTGTGTTGGTTGACATCAAAGATTTCAAGAACAGAGTGATTGTTGGCATTTTCTCACAAGCACACCTTTTAGCAAACTGCCCCCCTTTTTCACTGTATTTTGTCACTACTGTGAAGAGTTGTTGACAGAGATTTTCAAAGGTGAACAGAACACTGAGGGGCAGAGGTTGTTGATGGTTGAACTCTAACATTGGAGACAGAGGTATAGATGTATTGGTAGATCTCTTGAACTCACAAGAAAAGGGTGTGTTTCCTAAAAAGCATGGTGCACTGATATGTCACCTAACCTAGTTCTGCCTTTCTTTTCACTATATGGTGTCATTTTGAAGAGCTGTTGTTTGTGATATTTTTCAAGAGGAAGGTCATTTCTGAAGAACAGGGTTATCAAAGCATTTATCACAACAAGCCGCTTCTAGCAATCTGCCCCTATTTCACTGTATTTTTCACTACTGTAAGTTTGTTGAACAGAGATTTTCCAAGGGTGCAAGGCCACTTTCTATAGGACAAAAGAAGGGCAGAGGTTGTTGATGATTGAATTTAACTTTGAGACAGAGTTTCAGATGTGGTGGTTGATCTTTTGAATTCACAAATAAAGGGTGTGTTTCCTAAAGCACTGTGCATTGATTTTACTCCTGACCTGGGTCTGCCTTTTCTTTTCACTATATTGTATCATTTTGAAGAATTGTTGACAGAGATATTCTGAAGGTGAATAGGGCCACTTCTAAAAGACAGGTGGTTGATGATTGCAGTTTTACATTGAGGACAGAGATGTAGCTATGATTGCTTAACACTATATACAAGAAATTGACACAGGAGTTTGTCTCATCTTTACTGATGGTGTCCTATTGAGAATTTTACCTGGCTGAGGTATCTCCAAAGGTGAAGGGCTAATTTTAAAAGAGCAAAGTTTGTTTATTCAAAGAAACACTTGTTGCAAACCCTCCACCTCACATTTTTCTCTGTCTAAACAGTCAAGTGACTAGTCTCAATCCAGCAGAGCAGTTTTCTTACAGTGAAGGCAGTTTGCCTCTTCCAAAGTTTGGTCAAAGTCAGAATGCCTCCAAAGCGAGATCACAGGAGCGGTCCACATAAGAGATATGAGCCTACCTCCATAGAAGAAATCAATGCTCACCCATCAGTGCTTTTCAATTTCCATGAAGTAGGCTGTCTTGATTTCTGCCAGAGGATAGAAGAAGTCAAGAGTTTTTCGCCACTTACACATTTGTGCGCTTTGAGATTCAAGGACAAACACTTCCAATTAGCGGGTCTTGATTTCAAAATCTCCCCAAGGTATGTATCCAAGGCTACCAAGATCCCGTATCATGGTGAAAAGTGGATTAAACAAGCTCATCTTGATCTAGAGGATTATAAACCTTTCATCAAACCTGAACATAGGGAAACCATCACTGCTATTTTCCCTTTTTCCTATCTTCTTGACAGTTATGCTCTGCTGATGAAAGCCATAATGAGATATTTCACTTGTGAAGAGAGGTTTAACCAAATTTATGCCTATCATGTCCGCTTGTTGATGCATTTTACCAGAAGCAGGCAATTAAACCTTCCATACTTTTTGTCCAAAAGCATAGAGAAAATGGCTTCTACTGTCCAAAAGAAAGCTCCACCTCAGCAAATCCCTTCTCGCTTTCATCATTCCTTGATCAAGATTATCTTCTTACACCAGCTGGAGAAAAAAAGGGGTTTCATGGGATTCATTCATCAGCCATGCGTTTACTTAACATCCCTCTTTGTTCATGTGTCTCCCTGTTTGTCAGCCATGATGCTGTCTGGTAGGCCTACCCTAAAAAACTCAAGATGACCACACAAGCGACCAAATCATGAGGAGAAAGAAGCGATGAACCGCGAGGAGAAAAAGAAAACAATGAGCAATGGCCAATAGATAATGAAAGACAGCTGGCCAGTTGGGGTGGTAAACGACTAAATATTGAGGGCAATGACAGTTGAAGTTAAGTGAGCAATGACTAAGTTTGAACCATGTTGACCTAAAGGTTGATGGCCGTGGCCAGTCTGAGAAGAAGGCAATGAAACGAAGGTGAAGAAAGCGACAAGTTGAGCAAACAATTGAAGCGCCTTTTGAGCCACAAACTGGACATGATGTTGAGGAAGGACAGCAAGCTGAAGCTGCCTCCTTGAAAGTGACCAAAGCTGTTCCTAAAAAGAGGAAATTGCCCAAAAGGACAACTTCTAGCTTGTCAAGGAGAAAAAGCGCCAGATTAGCTTTCAAAGGCAAAAGCATAGTTGGAGAAAGTGCCAAGCATGGAGGTAAATCAGCTGTCATCCCTATCCCAAGCGATGACAGTGATAACGAGGCCCGCATCTTTGAAAACCTCCTCATTCACAAAGAGGGGCAAATTGAGGTGTTACAAGAAGATATTCAAAGGGCGAGGAATTTCAACCATTTCTTGGAGGTTGAAAACAAACAAATGAAGTTTCATGCAGCTATCCATGAGGCAAGGGCGATCAAGTATAAGAAAGAGGCAGAAAAGGCGCAAGTAAGAATTGAGGAGCTCATTGGCGAGTTTGATGATGAAGAGGAGGAAGACCAGCCTAGGCGAAAGAGGCCTAGGACCATAGGGCTTAGAAAAGCCTTGGAGAAACAGAGAGCAGAAGAACAAGCTCATTTCGAAGCCTTTCCTCTCACTGCCCTCTTTGAGCAGGAAATCGAGGAAAACAAGGAAGCATGGCTTGAGAGAGCTAACCAGCATTTGGAAATGAAGCTTGAGAAGGAAAATAGGGATCTTGAGCTGCAGAGGAAGAGGACACACCACTTCCAAAAGCTAAATCAGTTTGCCCGGCACAAACTAAAGGCAGCACAAGAGAAGCTGAAGAGGGTAAAGGGGAAGCGCCTAGCGCGGAAGGAAGCAAAAAGCATAACAGCCCTTGATATTTTGGCTTCAGCTTCGGAGCATGTTTCTATGGACCCTTGAGGGTCATGCATGCCAATTTTGAGCCTGTTTCGGCAACTTTTTGTTTTTTGGCATTTTTTGGGTTTTTGGCCAAAAACTCATAAATTCGCCATTTCAGTTTGATGAGTTGTCAAGGGAGGAGGATGATACCGATGGATGCCATAATTACATGAGCAGGTCTCCAGTGATTTTCAGGGCATTTGAAGATCATTCGCCCCCTCAAATTGGCGAAAAACACTCTCTTTTTGCACATTCTGCCCGCCATATCAGCAGCCTGCTATTTTCTGGGTTTTTGCACACAGGTACAGTTTTGAGGGACTTTCAGAGATCAGATTGAGGTGATTCCACTTGCGTCGGAAAGCAGACACAGAGAGCTTTCCAACGAGCCATCATGAGCCTCATTTCGACACAGGGAAGGCTGCCATTTGCCTTCAGCAAGTCAGGGGACCTTTTTTAGGCATAAATATGAAGTATTTTTGTAATTTTTGAACTCCAAAAATCTGCTTTTCCCAAATGTGCGTTAAGCTATTTTTATCATTGGGAAATCATGTAAAGTCAATATAATTTCCATTTTTAGTAGTTTTTTAGATATTTTATGGGATATTTTGTGCCTTGGGCTTTGCAAAGCCTCAAGGACAAGTTTAGATATTTTGACTTGGCCAATGGAATAGCTAGTTGCTCCATGAGGTTTTCCTCCCTCAAGCCTATTTATTCCATGGGTTTCATTGTAAATCAGAGGCTGAACTTGAGAGAAGAATTAATACATTGGTCATATGAGCTTTGAAGAATACACTTGAGTTATGATTTTTGGACTGCCTTTTGGATGCTTTTGAGGAATGATGAAGGATTGTTGATGGATTCCTTGACATGGTAGAATGGTATAGTGCTTCTTAATGTGTTTTGTCTTCTAGTTTTCATTCATACTACATATTTCTTGCTGCTATAGATCAGTAAAGATTGATTTTGAGATATGCCCATGGAGGCACCTCAAAATCCCTGAATCTTCATAGCTTGATGTTTTCTTCTCCCTTAGTTATGCTAAAGAATTCTTAGCTGCTCTTTAGTAACTTAAGGTATTGTTTCTAAGTTTTATTTATAAGTTCTATGTATGTTGAGTAGGATGTATGGTTTGCCCTACCTACCTACAAGCTGCCCATAGTTCTGTCCATAAAACTTTCTCTTTGACTGATTTGTTGATCATCTTGTTGAACCAAGGAGGCCTAGTCTCGATCTAGCCCTTTGCCTAAAACTATGAAAACTTGTTTGTCAAAGTGCCCAATGACTTAGAGACTATGTTTAGGCGTTTCGGCGTAGTTTATGAGTTGTTAGTTTGTCTTATGTGTTTTCCCCAAAGTCTGATAGCCATTTCCCGAAGTTAGAGGGTCTTATACCTTTATGTATGGCTGGAATGTTTGATTTCTATGTATTAATTAGCTTATAGTTATACTTAGCATGATTAATGGCTTGCTATTACATGTTTATTGTCTGCTATTAACTAGTTACACTTGAAATCCCTTGTCTTTCACCAACTTATTGTCCACTTAATCCATTTTGCCCAAAGATCCCTTCTACCGTGAATCAAATTGGCCCTACAACAGCTTTACATCATCACTTCATAGCTTCCTTGACCTGTTTGACCCCATAGCCCAATTTATCTACATCTTGTTATCCAGTTTATGTATTTGATCAGTTTTATCCCTCACAAACTAAAAAAAACTAAAAAACCAAAAATACACTTCATAACTAGCCTAATATCAGAACACCGCAAGTAAACACACTGACATCTTTTACACATTTAGAGAGAGCCCTCTCTGAGTCCAGGAAGGCTAGGTCCTTGGGCTCCAAAGCTTGGTTTGATGTTACATCGTCATTTGGCTAGCCAATCGGCCAAATCACGGGACTCTAACATAATGGCGATCACGGTGGGACTTTGAGTTAGTGACAATCTAAGGACACCTTAGAACTCTAGAAGTCCCTTATTTTTAAGAATACTGTTTGATTGACTTATCCCACCGCTCACTAACATAATGGCGATCACGGTGGGACTTTGAGTTTGTGACAATCTAAGGACACCTTAGAACTCTATAAGTCCCTTATTTTCAATAATACCCGCCTTTAGCCACCTCATCGCCACCCTAACATAATGGCGATCACGGTGGGACTTTGAGTTAGTGACAATCTAAGGAAACCTTAGAACTCTAGAAGTCCCTTATTTTTAAGAATACTGTTTGATTGACTTATCCCACCGCTCACTAACATAATGGCGATCACGGTGGGACATATTGAGCACATGACAGTCTAGCAAACTTTTATAGGCTCCTTAGTCCTTTAACTTTTAACTTAAACCATCAGCCTCTAGAATCATTTAGTGCAAACTCTATGTTTCACCATCTTAGCAAAGTGATGAATCAGGTTTATAACACTCTTACATCCTAGGCTGCACATAAAACTCAGAAAAAACCACAAAAAAACTCCCTTAGATTGGCTTTTGACATTACTGGTGGTGGACCATACAAGTATATCTCAAAACAACTGATTTTCCACCTGGCGACTCCACTAACTTCTAGTAAGCCTTACTATTTCACCAAACTCTAGGCTACTATCCAATAGACCTTTCCCATCACTCACTAACATAGCGGGAGATGGTAAGACACTGAGTACATAATAGTCCAGCAAACTCTTATAGACTCTTTGGTCCTTTAGGTACCATAAACAAGCAAGCAGTCCATAGACTCATTTTTTAGAGTAAACTCTTTTTGTTCTCATCACCCTAGCAAAGTGTTGAAACAAGTCTAGGATACTTTAAACCATAGGCTGCACATAAAACTCAGAAAATTCAAAAACATTCTCAAAATAGTTATTGTTGGTGGACCATAGCTATCTTCATAAGAACAACCCATTTTCCACCTGGCGACTCCACTAATCCATCCTGTTACTTTGACCATCCTTCACCTTAGTAAAACCTTAGAAAACCCACTCATCCAGAACATTCACCAATATCATTCTCTCTAAACTCTGGATCTAAAATCTGGCTTCCCGAAGAATCAATACCAGATCCCATCCAGACCCAAATCCCCCTATCATAGTAGGTGACCCAGAGAAGATTCTGTGGCAAGCTTCTGAAACTGATCATCTAGCTACCAATAGATCCATCCGTAGAACAAGATCTGTACCTAAAACTCGCAATATCCTTCTAGATTCACCTTCGGAACTAGAGTCATCACAAGCTCTTCCCCGAAGTAAATCAGATAGTAAGATAAACTTCGACGATCTTGAACCCCTAAACCCACCACAGAGTCCTATTAGAGAAGCTTCACCCACCACTCCTCCTGATTTCCAGCTTCTTTATCAATTTGGCTCCTATCATCCCAGATCTGCTCAAAACCAGATCACTAGTCCAAGTTCATCCGCCACACCTGGTCAAAACACCTTTGTTCAAACCACTTCATTTCAGCCTACTAGTCCTCATCTTGCACATCATCCATTACCTCCAGTCATGGCAGCCTGGTACGCACCTTTGGTGTTACCACCACCTTTAGCTCCTCTCCCAAACAAATATCAAGACAAAATCCCACACTTTACTGGAGAAGACACCAC
This sequence comes from Pinus albicaulis, assembly GCA_034641835.2. Taxonomy (NCBI): domain Eukaryota; kingdom Viridiplantae; phylum Streptophyta; class Pinopsida; order Pinales; family Pinaceae; genus Pinus; species Pinus albicaulis. Next base: position 1,260,538,719 of record CM076580.1, read on the forward strand.
CACACCTCAACAGCATATAAGTAGAATGAATGATGCTTATGAATACCTAGAGGTACAAGACGAGACTGTCAGAATGAGAATATTTGCCCAAAGTCTGGGGGGTGAACCCAAAGCATGGTTCAAAAGCTTAGCTCCAAACAGCATCCATAATATCCCCGAACTACATCAAGTTTTCAGAAATAGGTGGGAAATCCGAAGAAACCCCATTCAAATCCTGTCAGAATATAACAATCTAAAACGGGAAAATGGGGAAAGTGTCCAAGCTTACTGTACTAGGTTCAACGGTGTATATAACTCCCTTCCACCTCATTTCAAACCTCCACTTGGTTTAGCTTTGGCAAAATTTCCTGAGGGTTTTGATCCGGACATGACATATCATCTGAGAGATAAGGATCCCCCTACCTTGGAGGAAATGCAACAAATAGCTATAAAAGCAGATGCCAACTTAGCTGAAAAAAGGGCTAGAACTAGATCAGAAAGAAAGGTCACATATAGAGATGAGGTCTCCACTTCGTCACCTTCCCTAGATCCCAGAATAGATGACTTAGTCAAATCCATGGCTAAAATGTGGGAAAAGATCAATGAAAAAGCTCTTGTTAGGGACAACCAGCCAAACCCTCCAATCAGAAACCAAAACCAAAACTTTAGGAGGGAACAGCCCCAAAACAGACCAAGGGATAATGACCAACAGATCAGGCCACCATTCAATGAAAACTATGTGGAAGAAGATGATAGGGACTCAGAACCTCTTGATGAAAGTCATCTAAACCTCATAGGATCTGATAGTGAGAGTGAGGTGTACCTCACAGAAGAAGAACAAGCCTTCTTTTCGCCTGATCAAGATGAGGCTAACTATGAAGATCTTGACGACCCTGCCATAGATTTTCAGAATGCCATTATAGAAGCTCACAGGCAATATGACCTTAGAAGTAAAAGAAACCAAGATAATGTCAAGAAAGGTAACTCAGATACTGCTAAAGTCCCTAATACTATCCTCAAGAAAGCAGTAGACAATGACAAAATCAAGGTTGAGAAGACTGACCAAAGCCAAGCTAAAGTTATCCAAACTAGTCCTCTCTCAGATACTCCTACAAAGGTCACCAAAACAACTATGGCAAACAAAATCCCTAAACAAGGTCAACAAACTCAGAACACAGACAAGGTCTTAGCTGAAAAAGCTGAAACAAACATATCCAAACTTCAAATGCCTTTTAGCTTTGAAGGCGAAATCGCTAAGATCAAAATCACCATGCCTCTTACTGAACTCATTGCCCAAAACTCTTATAAATCCCAAGTACTAAAAGTCTTAAATCTAGGGAATGATGCAAACACTGTTAATCTCACTGATGACATTCCTGAAGTATTGTTTGGTCCAAAGATAGAGGGAAAATTCCAAGAAGGAGCTACTCTTCCATTTTACATTAGCCTAAACATCCACGACCAAATCCTCCACAATGCCATGCTAGACTCCGGCGCCTCGCATAATCTTATGCCGAAGGTAGTAATGGAAAGATTAGGCTTGGAAATCACAAGGCCATACAAAGACTTGTATTCATTTGATTCAAGCAGAGTCCAATGCCTGGGTTTGATCAAAGACCTTTGTTTTAGTCTGGCCCAAATACCCGCTAAACATCTAATCATGGATATAGTAGTGGCGGACATTCCTCCCAAGTACGAGATGCTTCTATCCAGATCTTGGGGAACCAAACTTCAAGGGAATATCCAACTGGACATGTCATATGCCACCATTCCTGTGTTTGGTCAGACCAGGATACTCTACCGCGAATCACACATGAAATACATGATTAGCAGTCAAGATAGGCCAGATAATATTCCAATGTGCTCTTTGCGTTCCGACTTAAACTCTTTCATTATGCATATAGATGTAAACATGGAGGAAGAGTCAGAAGAAACCATTATAGACTTGGGTCCACCACATCAGTTGTCCCTGATGCCTTATGATGAACTGGACACTCAAAACTACCATGATCATGAACAGCTGTGTCTTGAGGAAAGTAAGTTTCCCCTCTCCAAAGTAGGATTAGAGCAAGAAGCACAAACCCTCATGTACTATCAAGAAAATTGCTCTAGCTTTAGTCAAACACCAGCAGTAGCTTGTGGAAATGTCTTCCGGGTAAAAGCTTTAGAAGACCTACACATCATAAACCTATTTGGAACCCGGGAGAAAGGGAGTTTAATGTTTCTACCATACCTCAAAGATTTACCATCATGTGACCCTCCTACTGCAAATAAAACTTTGACCATAACCTCGGTAGCTCAACATCTTGAGAAAATGCCAGATGAACTTCTTATGAGCAAGGATGACAGTTATAATCCCAGCATACCTGAACTACTGAAATTGGCTCATATTTTGTCTTTTCATGAAGAACTTAGAAATGCTAAAATCAGGAATCTCATGCAAAATACTAATTTCTACAGAAAAAACAAGGGAAAACATTGTATCACTACCTTTCCCTCAAAAAACAACTTTAACAAAAGCAAACACAGCAAACTGAGACAAAATGAAATGATCAAGGAGAAAACTAGTGGCCATAGAATCTGCTTTGATTTTAGAAATAATACTGCATCTCCATATAACAAAAATCATGTTTTTTCTACCCAAGATCATGATTCACCAATTAAAAGTGCTTTAAATCATGTGTTCTTGCAAGATCATGTTTCGGGACATAATCATAAGATTCCTTTGCAAAGTAGACAACTTAAAGGTTTTTTCCAGTTTGCGGGAGGTAGATCTGATTCCAAGTTCAAAATTGCAAAACCACCCAATTTCAAAAGTCTGTTCATGAAGGCCATGTTCCCAGTTTTAAATTTCTGTGTTTTTGCATACCTTGATGATGTCACTATCTATTTCAAGAATTACTAAGAGTACATACATTACCTGAAGAAAGCATACAGTAAGGAAAGGAGTGGAAATCAGATATTCAAAGAGGTACAGAGGGAGGATACTGGGCTGTTTAGAGATTCTTACATGAATCCCTATGTCATGTTAGAGAGAGAAAATTTCCCAAATTTTTCTTTTCAAGAGTTAAGTGGGCCAAGGGTGAGAGGAGATCCTTACGAGGATAAGATGCTGAAATTCCGTCATTTCCAAGATTTTTGAGTTTGAAACACTTTCAGTCATTGTACATACCATTGTTTAAAATATTGAAAAAATAGAAAAGTCAAAAACAGTAAAAAGCAGAAAAGAGGGCAAGTGAAGATAGAACAAAGGTCCCATGTTCCAAAAAATAGTCTTTCGGAAAGCGAGCAAGTCTAAATGCCGCTACTAGTACTTCAATGTCTTGTTCAGCTATCTAGCCTAATCATAGCTGAGCATGTTTAAATTTATTTTCTGATAAGTTAGTGAGTGCAAAGATAGTCAACATTGTGTAAGATTGACTTATCACAGAGCTTAGATTAGGGAGAGATTCTGGTTCCACATGCCTAAAACAGAACCAAAGAGAGAAGCGAGGGATGAAAAACACATTGTACATCTTAGCCCCGCTTGTCTAGTTTCCCTTTTGTTGCAGAATAACATTTGTGTGCAGCTTGTCTTTTATGCCGCAAATGCATGACAAATCAGACCGCCTAATCCTGATTTGATCATTTTTGAATTTCATGTTGTAGATTAGAGAATGAAATCCTGTCAAACTGCTTAATCTTGACAGTCGATCTAGTTTTAGGTAGAGAAATGAAAGAGTTCATCAGCTTAATCTGAACTCCCGACAGATATAAGAGTAGAAATAGATAGTTTCATTTTGCAAAAAGAAAAATATGCATTGTCAAAAGGCTGCTAGTTCAAATGCGCCAAAGAGAAGAAAAAATGTTAGGAAAGATAGTGGGGTAGGTAGAAGTATCATTGATGTTAACCATGCTGTCACTTTTCAGAAATAACATCAAGAGAAGGGTAAATTTTGCCCCAATGGATAAGGCACTGGTCTTCATAAGCCAAAGATCTGAATTCTGGACACCTCCTGACGAGGAGCTGCCCTCCCCAAATGGAGCCACTCTTAGCCATCAGTATTTTTTACATGTTAGTGATGACTATATCTACAGCTGAGTTTTCTAGAAACTGATTTCCTTATGTCAATATGTCATCCAGAAAACCCTCCTAAATCTTTTTTCGCCCTTCTACCTTTTCAGTTCGCCCATGTCGAAATCAAAACCTCATTATCACAATCCTATCTAGCTTCAGCCTTATTGGTCTGCCCATCAGCTTTAAAAGGCAAATCCACATCTGTTTCAAAAGTATCCCCTATGTTAGGAAGTGGCGCTTTAAGACATTTCACCCTTGGCAATCATCAAAAAGCCAAAAAGCCTCCATCTGCTACAGACCAACCATGACTGACCTCCTACTTTGCAAATTAGTTTGACAAACAGCCCTAAGTCGCGCCACTCACACCCCCTAGATCTCAGCACTGCATAAAACCCAATCTCAAGCTGACTATTAGGTTTTTCACAGTGTTCTATGGTTTCTACAAAGGCAGGAAATATATTTCATCTCATGGAGTAAATGTTTGAGTTTACAGTTAGAGGAACAACTGCTTCTAAATGTAACTTGAGCCTGAGATGAAGCTGCAAAACAAAAGTCACTCATCGGGACCTTACAGCTCTTTCCAGCATGAAAATCACAGTAAGAAAAGGTCACCACTGTCTCAGCAAACTGGTAAATTGTCAAGGCCCAGAACCTCCTTCATTCACAAGCAGAGGGTTAGGGCGCCTCCTTCATCCATAAGCAGAGGGCGCGGGCCAGTATTGACTTAGAAGGTTGCAAAAGTCCAGGTTTGCCTTTACTGAACAATGAAACAATATCTTCAGGTTTTATGAATGTAACTGATGATCATAAACAGGAATGGAGCTTGAAATATGCTAGCTCAAAGGAAAGGAGAGTCTGATTTGATAAAGGAGATCATCTGAAACTTTCAAGTCATGTGAATTATTGAACTTTAGAAAGGCCTGTCATCAGTAAAACATTCCAATCATAAGAAGCCTATTTATCCACAAGATTAAATAGAGTAAATGCTGACAAAATGCCATTACACAGGCAGGAGGAAAATTCTTGGTTTTTCAAAAAAGCACTGACCTTCATAGTCACAAAGGTTATTTGTCAAGTAATCTATCATGAGATGACCAAGCCAAATGATAAATATCTCAGTCACCCTTAGAACAGTGCAGGGAGACAGTGTTACTTTGGCTAGGGCTTTTGCTGAAGCACAGTGATGCTTGCAAGTAAAGATGCTACGATTGATGTTTTTTAAGTGGTTTACTTACCATCACATCCTGAGAAAAGCTGTGTCAAACTAGAGTTGTCAAAACACCTTCAGATACCTTACCTGATGAAGAGCCTCCTCCATATATGAGCAGATGGCCAAAGCCATTCCAGGTTGCTGAAAACTGATTGGTCTAAAAAGTGCAGAGAAAGGACACCAAGAAATTAAACAGAAGCCATTACACAGGTAAGTGATAGTGTTTATGATGCAAAGGTATTGGTTTTTCTATTCAAAAGAGTTGTCTGTCAGACTGTACCTATAGTAGAAAGGAGGAAATGTTATGAGTAATGTATGCTATTGGTACCAAAAGGAGCAGTTGCTTTTAAAAAAATGGGTAAAGGCATTTCATTATCACCTGCCCAGAAGCCTAAAGAAACTCCTTTTGAGTAAACAGAGAAGTATAGTATGAAAACATGCCATCAAGAGAGTGCACTTACAGTCCAGAGAGAAGCTTGTGAATCACCTGGAAGCAGCAATTATCAAATCCATCGGAAGAACACAGGCCATCTCATGTTGAATAACACAACAATCACCAAGGTTGGTCAAAGTGCTCTTTGACACATTCTGATTAATTTTCTTTGGATTATCACTGAGAAAGTAAAACAGTGGCCAAAGTTGAGCTATAGAATGCATGATGAATAGGTATACAATGCTATAAGTGGACAAAGAAGTAGTTTGATAAATTGTTAGTTTTTGAGTTTGGAACAAATGCATCTCTCTCATCATTCAAAGGACAGATACATCATAGGTAATGTACCTATAAGCAGGAAGTTATTTTGAGAAAAAGGGGCGCCTTCTTGAAATCAAGAAACCACAACCAAATTCAAGTTATGGCAGCAAACTTGGCACCTGTTGTATTTAAAGATTGGAGAAGATGTCAAATACCAAAGACTGTCAAGACAGATTTACAAAACTAGCCCTGTCCTTCAAAGAAACAAAGCAATATTCAGACATGTTGCAGAGTCTAAAGGTTGGTGATGAAATGTCCCCCAAAGGACAAAGCTGGAGGTCCCCCTTCTAACACCTGTGCTAAAGTCCGTGATATACACGTGTTCAAAGGTATGGTAGCTCTCCAAAGTAAATTTTGAACATACCGAAGTTAAGAGAATCAAAAGTTTTTCAAAACAAAACTCTGCAAAATACCAAACCAAAGTTCCGTTTTACCTTTTAAAATGGAATGACCGTTGGGGTGTTTTTTGAAAATGATATAAGTTTGAAGCATCAAAGTAAGAACGTCATTTTCAAAAGTTGAAATAGAGCCCGCGCCTCCATAGCATCAAACAAGAAGGATTCTGGTCGAAATAACACAGTCTGCACGTTTCGGTACCACCCCATGCACAGGTTTGCGCGTGTGCCGGCGAGGGTACACGGGCCACCTTTGTTGGCGCGACGTGCCTGTACGTTGGCGCGACGCGCCTGTACGAGGCCGCCCGACCACCCGACAGGCCGACCCGACAAGTATTGTTGCGCGACGTGCTGGCTGCAAAAGAGTGCCGCGCAGCTTTTGAAGACCCCTGGTGCTACTCCGGCCCTGCACAAGGGTTTTTCATCAATCTTAGAGGTATTTCTCATACATTTTGCCGTGTTATTCAAAGCCACCTCGAGGCTACAGGGGAAAACTGTTGATTGACTGTTTTATGTTGTTCAAAACCTATTTGGCAAGTGTTATTCATCCTAGCAGAGGTTTTCACAATATCACCAGAGGGCTGCACTCATAAGGGACCATTTATTGTTTTAAAAAGAGAAAACTCATATAACCCCTGTCTAAAAGCTCTACAGTCTTCTAAAAACTCTGTTAGTTTTTGCTCCAATACTGTGTATTAACAGTCTAAGCATATGTGGGGTAGTTTGCTTGAGATGCAAACAGTGGAAAGCGGGCACACCTGTACAGGACAGAATTGTTAAATGATTATAAGCCTCCTAGGAGCTAGGTGTGTGGGTTGACATCAAATATTTCAAGAACAGAGTGATTATTGGCATTTTCTCACAAGCACACTTGTTAGCAGACTGTCCCTCTTTCACTGTATTTTTCACTACTGTAAGTTTGTTGAACAGAGATTTTCAAAGGTGAACAGAACACTGAGGGGCAGAGGTCGGTGATGGTTGAACTCTAACATTGGAGACAGAGGTATAGATGTATTGGTAGATCTCTTAAACTCACAAGCAAAGGGTGTGTTTCCTAAAAAGCATTGTGCACTGATATGTCACCTAATCTAGTTCTGCCTTTCTTTTCACTATATGGTGTCATTTTTAAGAGCTGTTGATTGTGATATTTTTCAAGAGGAAGACCATTTCTGAAGGACAGGGTAATCAAATCACTTATCACAACAAGCCCCTTCTAGCAATCTGCCCCTATTTCACTGTATTTTTCACTACTGTAAGTTTGTTGAACAGAGATTTTCCAAAGGTGCAGGGCCACTTTCTACAGGACAAAACAAGGGCAGAGGTTGTTGATGATTGAATTTAACTTTGAGACAGAGGTTCAGATGTGGTGGTTGATCTTTTGAATTCACAAATAAAGGGTGTGTTTCCTAAAGCACCGTGCATTGATTTTACACCTAACCTGGGTCTGCCTTTTCTTTTCACTATATTGTATCATTTTGAAGAATTGTTGACAGAGATATTCTGAAGGTGAATAGGGCCACTTCTAAAAGACAGGTGGTTGATGATTGCAGTTTTACATTGAAGACAGAGATGTAGCTATGTTTGCCTAACACTATATACAGGAAATTGACACAGGAGTTTGTCTCATCTTTACACATGGCACCATATTAAAAAGTTTGCCTGGCTGAAGTGCATCCAGAGTTGAAGGGCTATTTTTAAGGAGTGCAGAGGTGGTTTATTCAACAAAAAACATTGTTGCAATCTATCCTAACCACATTTTTTTTTTCTGTATAAAGAGTCAAGTGACTAGTTTCAATCCAGCAGAGCAGTTTTCATACAGTTAAGGCAGTTTGCCTCTTCCAAAGTTTGGTCAAAGTCAGAATGCCTCCAAAGCGAGATCACAGGAGCGGTCCACATAAGAGATATGAGCCTATCTCCATAGAAGAAATCAATGCTCACCCATCAGTGCTTTTCAATTTCCATGAAGTAGGCTGTCTTGATTTCTGCCAGAGGATAGAAGAAGTCAAGAGTTTTTTGCCACTTACACATTTGTGCGCTTTGAGATTCAAAGACAAACACTTCCAGTTAGCGGGTCTTGATTTCAAAATCTCCCCAAGGTATGTATCCAAGGCTACCAAGATCCCGTATCATGGTGAAAAGTGGTTTAAACAAGCTCATCTTGATCTAGAGGATTATAAACCTTTCATCAAACCTGAACATAGGGAAACCATCACTGCTATTTTCCCTTTTTCATATCTTCTTGACAGTTATGCTCCACTGATGAAAGCCATAATGAGATATTTCACTTGTGAAGGGAGGTTTAACCAAATTTATGCATATCATGTCCGCTTGTTGATGCATTTTACCAGAAGCAGGCAGCTAAACCTTCCACACTTTTTGTCCAAAAGCATAGAGAAAATGGCTTCTACTGTCCAAAAGAAGGCTCCACCTCAGCAAATCCCTTCTCTCTTTCATCATTCCTTGATCAAGATTATCTTCTTACACCAGCTGGAGAAAAAAGGGGTTTCATGGGATTCATTCATTAGCCATGCATATTTCGCCCACTTTGTCCCTCCTGTTCATGTGTCTCCCTACCATTTTGTCCAAATGTCCATGCTTGATGCCTTTCAAATCACCAAAGTAGGGCCTACCCCTAAAATGAAAACTCCAAGATGACCATTTGGGCGACCAAGTCAGGGGAGAAGGAGAGAGCGGTAGACACGAGGAGAAAAAGAAGGCAATGAGGAAACGACGGCTTGACTGTAGATATTGGGGGAAGCGGCTGATTCTGATTGATGAGCAGCGGCGGCTAGATATTGAGGGACGACGGCCGGTTGGAGATTGATGAACAGCAGCGACTAGAGTTTGAAGATCAGCAGCAACTACAGGTTGATGAACAGCAGCAGGTACAGGAAGAGGGACAGCAGCAGACAGAAATTGAAGAGCAGCAAGTTGAGCAAACAATTGAAGCGCCTTTTGAGCCACAAATTGGACAGGATGTTGAGGAAGGACAGCAAGCTGAAGCTGCCTCCTTGACAGTGACCAAAGCTGTTCCTAAAAAGAGGAAATTGCCCAAAAGGACAACTTCTAGCTTGCCAAGGAGAAAAAGCGCCAGATTAGCTTTCAAAGGCAAAAGCATAGTTGGAGAAAGTGCCAAGCATGGAGGTAAATCAGCTGTCATCCCTATCCCAAGCGATGACAGTGATAACGAGGCCCACATCCTTGAAAACCTCCTCATTCACAAAGAGGGGAAAATTGAGGTGTTACAAGAAGATCTTCAAAGGGCGAGGAATTTCAACCATTTCTTGGAGGGTGAAAACAAACAAATGAAGTTTCATGCAGCTATCCATGAGGCAAGGGCGATCAAGTATAAGAAAGAGGCAGAAAAGGCGCAAGTAAGAATTGAGGAGCTCATTGGCGAGTTTGATGATGAAGAGGAGGAAGACCAGCCTAGGCGAAAGAGGCCTAGGACCATCGGGCTTAGAAGAGCCTTGGAGAAACAGAGAGCAGAAGAACAAGCTCAATTCGAAGCCTTTCCTCTCACTGCCCTCTTTGAGCAGGAAATTAAGGAAAACAAGGAAGCATGGCTTGAGAGGGCTAACCAGCATTTGGAAACAAAGCTTGAGAAGGAAAACAGGGATCTTGAGCTACAGAGAAAAAGGACTCTTCACTTTCAGAAGCTAAATCAGTTTGCCAGGCGAAAATTGAAGGTAGCACAAGAAAAATTGAAGAAGTTGAAGGAGAGGCGCCTAGCACGGAAGGAAGCAAAAAGCATATCAGCCCTTGATATTTTGGCTTCAGCTTTGGAGCATGTTTCTATGGACCCTTGAGGGTCATGCATGCCAATTTTGGGCCTGTTTCGGCAACTTTTTGTTTTTTGGCATTTTTTGGGTTTTTGGCCAAAAACTCATAAATTCGCCATTTCAGTTTGATGAGTTGTCAAGGGAGGAGGATGATACCGATGGATGCCATAATTCCATGACCAGGTCTCCAGCGATTTTCAGGGCATTTGAAGATCATTCGCCACCTCAAATTGGCGAAAAACACTCTCTTTTTGCACATTCTGCCCGCCATATCAGCAGCCTGCTATTTTCTGGTTTTTTGCACACAGGTACAATTTTGAGGGACTTTCAGAGATCAGATTGAGGTGATTCCACTTGCGTCGGAAAGCAGACATAGAGAGCTTTCCAACGAGCCATCATGGGCCTCATTTTGACACCGGGAAGGCTGCCATTTTCCTTCAGCAAGTCAGGGGACCTTTTTTAGGCATAAATATGAAGTATTTTTGTAATTTTTGAACTCCAAAAATCTGCTTTTCCCAAATGTGCGTTAAGCTATTTTTATCATTGGGAAATCATGTAAAGTCAATATAATTTCCGTTTTTAGCAGCTTTTTAGATATTTTATGGGATATTTTGTGCCTTGGGCTTTGCAAAGCCTCAAGGACAAGTTTAGATATTTTGACTTGGCCAATGGGATAGCTAGTTGCTCCATGAGGTTTTCCTCCCTCAAGCCTATTTATTCCATGGGTTTCATTGTAAAACAGAGGCTGAACTTGAGAGAAGAATTAATACATTGGTCATATGAGCTTTGAAGAATACACTTGAGTTATGATTTTTGGACTGCCTCTTGGATGCTTTTGAGGAATGATGAAGGATTGTTGATGGATTCCTTGACATGGTGGAATGGTATAGTGCTTCTTAATGTGTTTTGTCTTCTAGTTTTCACTCATAATTCATATTTCTTGCTGCTATAGATCAGTAAAGATTGATTTTGAGATATGCCCATGGAGGCACCTCAAAATCCCTGAATCTTCATAGCTTGATGTTTTCTTCTCCCTTAGTTATGCTAAAGAATTCTTAGCTGCTCTTTAGTAACTTAAGGTATTGTTTCTAAGTTTTATTTATAAGTTCTATGTATGTTGAGTAGGATGTATGGTTTTCCCTACCTACCTACAAGCTGCCCATAGTTCTGTCCATAAAACTTTCTCTTTGACTGATTTGTTGATCATCTTGTTGAACCAAGGAGGCCTAGTCCCGATCTAGCCCTTTGCCTAAAACTATGAAAACTTGTTTGTCAAAGTGCCCAATGACTTAGAGACTATGTTTAGGCGTTCCGGCATAGTTTATGAGTTGTTAGTTTGTCTTATGTGTTTTTCCCCAAAGTCTGATAGCCATTTCCCGAAGTTAGAGGGTCTTATACCTCTATGTATGGCTGGAATGTTTGATTTCTATGTATTAATTAGCTTATAGTTATACTTAGCATGATTAATGGCTTGATATTACATGTTTATTGTCTGCTATTAACTAGTTACACTTGAAATCCCTTGTCTTTCACCAACTTATTGTCCACTTAATCCATTTTGCCCAAAGATCCCTTCTACCGTGAATCAAATCGGCCCTACAGCAGCTTTACATCATCACTTCATAGCTTCCTTGATCTGTTTGACCCCATAGCCCAATTTATCTACATCTTGTTATCCAGTTTATGTATTTGATCAGTTTCATCCCTCGCAAACTTAAAAACTAAAAAACCAAAAACACACTTCATAACTAGCCTAATATCAGAACATCGCAAGTAAACACACCGACATCTTTTACACTTATAGAGAGAGCCCTCTCCGAGTCCAGGAAGGCTAGGTCCTTGGGCTCCAAAGCTTGGTTTGATGTTACATCGTCATTTGGCTAGCCAATCGGCCAAATCACGGGACCCTAACATAATGGCGATCACGGTGGGACTTTGAGTTAGTGACAATCTAAGGACACCTTAGAACTCTAGAAGCCCCTTATTTTTAAGAATACTGTTTGATTGACTTATCCCACCGCTCACTAACATAATGGCGATCACGGTGGGAATTTGAGTTAGTGACAATCTAAGGACACCTTAGAACTCTATAAGTCCCTTATTTTCAAGAATACCTACCAGTGAGCCACCTCATCGCCACCCTAACATAATGGCGATCACGGTGGGACTCTGAGTATTAAACAAACTTAGTTTCCCTAATCTTTAGAGACTTTTGAGAATATTAGCTGGCTGACTTATCCCACCGCTCTCTAACATAATGGCGATCACGGTGGGACATATTGAGTTCATGATAGTCTAGCAAACTTTTATAGACTCCTTAGTCCTTCAAATTTTAAACTTGAACCATCAGCCTTTAGAATCATTTAGTGTAAACTCTCTGTTTCACCATCTTAGCAAAGTGATGAATCAGGTTTATAACACTCTTACATCCTAGGCTGCACATAAAACTCAGAAAAAACCACAAAAAACTCCCTTAGATTGGCTTTTGACATTACTGGTGGTGGACCATACAAGTATATCTCAAAACAACTGATTTTCCACCTGGCGACTCCACTAACTTCTAGTAAGCCTTACTATTTCACCAAACTCTAGGCTACTATCCGATAGACCTTTCCCATCACTCACTAACATAGTGGGAGATGGTAAGACACTGAGTACATAATAGTCCAGCAAACTCTTATAGACTCTTTGGTCCTTTAGGTACCATAAACAAGCAAGCAGTCCATAGACTCATTTTTTTAGAGTAAACTCTTTTTGTTCTCATCACCCTAGCAAAGTGTTGAAACAAGTCTAGGATACTTTAACAAACCATAGGCTGCACATAAAACTCAGAAAATCCAAAAACATTCTCAGAATAGTTATTGTTGGTGGACCATAGCTATCTTCATAAGAACAACCCATTTTTCACCTGGCGACTCCACTAATCCATCCTGTTACTTTGACCATCCTTCACCTTAGTAAAACTTTAGAAAAACCATTCATCCAGAACATTCACCAATACCATTCTCTCTAAACTCTGGATCTAAAATCTGGCTTCCCGAAGAATCAATACCAGATCCCATCCAGACCCAAATCCCCCTATCATAGTAGATGACCCAGAGAAGATTCTGTGGCAAGCTTCTGAAACTGATCATCTAGCTACCGATATATCCATCCGTAGAACAAGATCTGTACCTAAACATCGCACTATCCTACTAGATTCACCTTTTGAACTAGAGTCATCACAAGCTCTTCCGAGAAGAAAATAATATAGTAAGATAAACTTTGACGATCTTGAAACCCTAGACCCACCACAGAGTACTATTAGAGAAGCTTCACCCATCACTCCTCCTGATTTCCAGCTTCTCTATCAGTTTGGCTCCTATCATCCCAGATCTGCTCAAAACCAGATCACTAGTCCAAGTTCATCCGCCACACCTGGTCAAATCACCACTGTTCAAAACACTTCATTTCAGCCTACCAGTCTTCATCTTGCACAACATCCATTAGCTCCAGTCATGGCAGCCTGGTACGCACCTTTGGTGTTACCACCACCCTTGGCTCCTCTCCCAAACAAATATCAAGACAAAATCCCACACTTTACTGGAGAAGACACCACCACACCTCAACAGCATATAAGTAGAATGACTGATGCTTATGAATACCTAGAGGTACAAGACGAGACTGTCAGAATGAGAATATTTTCCCAAAGTCTGGGGGGTGAACCCAAAGCATGGTTCAAAATCTTAGCTCCAAACAGCATCCATAATATCCCCGAACTACATCAAGTTTTCAGAAATAGGTGGGAAATCCGAAGAAACCCCATTCAAATCCTGTCAGAATATAACAATCTAAAACGGGAAAATGGGGAAAGTGTCCAAGCTTACTGTACTAGGTTCAATAGTGTATATAACTCCCTCCCACCTCATTTCAAACCTCCACTTGGTTTAGCTTTGGCAAAATTTCCTGAGGGTTTTGATCCGGACATGACATATCATCTGAGAGATAAGGATCCCCCTACCTTGGAGGAAATGCAACAAATAGCTATAAAATCATATGCCAACTTAGCTGAAAAAAGGGCTAGAACTAGATCAGAAAGAAAGGTCACATATAGAGATGAGGTCTCCACTTCGTCACCTTCCCTAGATCCCAGAATAGATGACTTAGTCAAATCCATGGCTAAAATGTGGGAAAAGATCAATGAAAAAGCTCCTGTTAGGGACAACCAGCCAAACCCTCCAATCAGAAACCGAAACCAAAACTTTAGGAGGGAGCAACCCCAAAACAGACCCAGGGATAATGACTAACAGATCAGGCCACCATTCAATGAAAACTATGTGGAAGAAGATGATAGGGACTTAGAACCTCTTGATGAAAGTCATCTAAACCTCATAGGATCTGATAGTGAGAGTGAGGTGTACCTCACAGAAGAAGAACAAGCCTTCTTTTCGCCTGATCAAGATGAGGCTAACTATGAAGATCTTGACGACCCTGCCATAGATTTTCAGAATGCCATTATAGAAGCTCACAGGCAATATGACCTTAGAAGTAAAAGAAACCAAGATAATGTCAAGAAAGGTAACTCAGATACTGCTAAAGTCCCTAATACCATCCTCAAGAAAGCAGTAGACAATGACAAAATCAAGGTTGAGAAGACTGACCAAAGCCAAGCTAAAGTTATCCAAACTAGTCCTCTCTCAGATACTCCTACAAAGGTCACCAAAACAACTATGGCAAACAAAATCCCTAAACAAGGTCAACAAACTCAGAACACAGACAAGGTCTTAGCTGAAAAAGCTGAAACAAACATATCCAAACTTCAAATTCCTTTTAGCTTTGAAGGCGAAATCGCTAAGATCAAAATCACCATGCCTCTTACTGAACTCATTGCCCAAAACTCTTATAAATCCCAAGTACTAAAAGTCTTAAATCTAGAGAATGATGCGAACACTGTTAATCTCACTGATGACATTCCTGAAGTATTGTTTGGTCCAAAGGTAGAGGGAAAATTCCAAGAGGGAGTTACTCTTCCATTTTACATTAGCCTAAACATCCACGACCAAATCCTCCACAATGCCATGCTAGACTCCGGCGCCTCGCATAATCTTATGCCGAAGGTAGTAATGGAAAGATTAGGCTTGGAAATCACAAGACCATAGTTCAAAACATCATTGTGCCAAGTTTTTTTTTGGTCATGATTCAAAATTGGGTTTAGAAGTCAATTTAGGATTTGATCAAGGGTAGGTTTTAGATTTTTATATTTTAAAGCCCATCCTTATGATAAAGTCTTCTTTTAAGTCCCTTCATGTCAAATATCCATCATTTCCATTTGTGGGTCATTTCATAAAATTTCATGTCAAAATTGTTCAATTAGCCAAGAAACCTCGTTTTCGTAGCGCCACTAGTTCAAAAAAGTTGATTTGAACTACGAAAGCGCTAATAGTTTCGTAGCGCAAACAAGAAAAAATACACTGCAGGCGCTACGAAAGCACGGTTTCTAAATTGTTTTGTCATCTGAGCTGGAAAAGGTCAGAAACTGTTGGGAAATGGTAAGTTAGTGGTATGATGAGTCAGTTAATGATGAAATTCAATGTATTTACACATGTTGCAGTCCTCATTGTCATGATAGGGTATGAATGAGGCATCATTCAGTTATGATATAACATTTTAAATTCAAAATCTTGCCTAATTGGTCATTCTCATTTCCTTTGCCCCCATTCGAGATGTCTGAGCTCTGAAGTGTTAAAGCCAAACCTGTGATTATTTTATAAAAAGGTTTTCTTCATCCCTATCAAGCGAGACTGATATAAATTATTCAAGCGAAGCTGTTGTTTCACATATTCAAACGAGGCTGATTCAATTTATCAAGTGAGGCTGATAGGATTTTTAAGAAGCATGGCAGAGGAAAAGAAAGTTCACAGAGGGGGACACTGCTTAAGGCATGAGCCTGAATATATGAAGGCAATAATTGAAGACCCAGCAGTGATGGAGGCGTTCAGAAGAGTAGGTTGTCTTCGGTTTTGTGAAAAGTTGCAGGGCTGTCACACACAGGTCTCAAAGGAATTTGCCATGAACTTCAATGGAACATCTACTAAGGTTGGGATGCTAAGTGTATCAATTACACCAGAGATTATTTCTACTGTTACAGAGATACCAAGAGGTCAAGAAACTTGGTTTAAAGGTTTCAAATTTGATATGGAGAAATGTAAAGAATTCATGGAACCTGAGTATGCAGACATGGACCTTAATAACGCTATCCCTAAAAGTTGCATCAAAGACACTTACTCAAAGCTGCTACTCAAAATTTAGAAGTATTTTACATGTGAAGGCATATATCATAAGGTTTACACATATCATTTAAAGTTGCTTCTGCATTCCACTAATAATATTTCACTCTATTTTCCTTTTTATCTACACAGGAGTCTTGCAAAAATGGCTGATAAAGTACAAGAAAAATCTGAAGGTAGTGAAACATCCTTGTTTCATCATGGTTTAATGAAGTTATTGATTTTAGATGAACTCAAGAAAATAGGCAGGGATTGGTCATCTTTCTTGTTTATAAATGGTTTTGAGTTGGAAACCCTAACCCCTGCAAGAAACCCTAAAACTAAAGGAGTTTCATCACCACCAGTAGTAGAGCCTAGTCAACCAATGGTTGCAAAACCAAAGGAATTTGCAAAACTGAAGCCAAGGAAGCAACTTGAGCAGAGCAGATACAATTTCTTGATACACCAACCCCATCATCTGCAAAGCAAAGGGCAAATATGGTCAAAGAGGCAAAACAGAAACAAGCTGTCAGCAAGTAGGAAATCAAAAGAGTAACAAGAAGCCAGGTAGTGGCATTAAAAGGGAAGACAATTGCTACAGAGGACAACCCAATAACAAAGGGAAATTTATATGACATCCTTCATGCTATTGACATAGAGGAGACACCCATTGTTCAAGCTGATTTCATTGGAGAAGATGAGGATAAACAGAAAAAGGCTAAGTCTGCAAAGAAGCTTGAGTTTGAGGGGGAAAATGCAGCTTTCATTTTTCAAGAAAGGAAGCCTATAACTAGGCATGCTAAGAAACTCAAGGAAGGCAGCAAGGGAGTTCAAGAACCTATTGAGATAGCTAAAGCCCCTGAAGAATTTGTTGATCTATCATCACCTACAATAAAGCATACAGCCAGTAGAACAAAGAAGGGAAGAGAAGAAGTGACAAAGAAAACAAAGCTTCAACATCTTGAGGAAAAATTGAGGTTGGCAAACCAAGAAATTGTTGTGATGAGAAAGAGGGCTAGAAAGCATAATGCTGAGAAAGCAGAGTTTAAAAGGGTGAAGGCACTGTGGGAAGGACAAACTGATTCCATTTCTAAAACTCCAAGTAGTGCAGATTTTTTTTTCAAGTGGACAGTTCCAGCAATAAAGAAAGCCAAGTTTGTCAGAATCATAAATACTCACTTGAGAACTACTAACAGAGTACTAAAAAAATCAAGTAGAGGGCTTAGAGAAGAAATTGAATTTGATTCATGATGAGTTAAAAAGCAGAGGTATTAAAATAACAGTCATAGAAGAGCATATAGCTAAATCAAGTGAAATTGAAGAAGGGACCTCATGAAGGTTGGAATGACTGTGTTTTTCAGTTGATATGGTTTTTAAATGATGAATCAAGTTTATTTTGAGTTTTTGGCACATTTACAATTTAAACTTTGGAAAAATTTTGACAAAACTTCCCACTCAACAGTTTTGTAGCGCAGACAGTGTAAAAAGGGAGAAAAGCGCTATGAAACTGATGTAGCAACTTTTCTTGCCCTTTTCATCAAATTTTGAGGGGTAAAATAATGGATCAAGAACTAAAATTTCTAGGGAGGATGTATTTAAAGGCAATTAAGATAATTTTGGAGGAAAGAAATCAAAAACTTGAAGAAAAAAGGGTTAAAGGGCAGTGCTACGAAAGGAACTACGAAACTGCTTTGTTTTTGTAGCGCATAGTATTATAGCTCATTTGAACAGTTTGAAGATCGTTTTCGATAGCTGGAGCTTAAGGAGGAGTTTTGGCATGTGTTAATTCAATTTCCAACAACTAAGGACCTCGAAATAATGAGTTCATGATGGTCAGAATGTTCCAAGAGTGCAAAGGACCTTATGCCTAAAAAACAGGGGACTGTTTCCTATTTTGGAGGAGGACAAAAATATGGTCATGAAGAGTTGAAGCCTGTAATCCAGATTCGACCATGTGTTTATACACTTGGAAAATGATGTAATTTAATTTAGATAAGGTTGTTATGGATAGAGATAAGGAGTTTGAATCCTATTTGTAATAGGACTGTTTAGTAGATTAGCTGTCTTTTTGTAATAAATCCCATGTGTGATGGTTATGCAAGGTGTCAAGAGTTAGGAATTTGATGTATCTAGCCTAAGATGAGATAATCTAAGGTGGAAAAGGGTATATTAAAGACTAAGAAGTTGAATTATTCAAGGGTTGGAAATTTTTAGCAAAATACTGTGCTTATTGTAATTGAATGGTTTTCAACTAATACAGAGAGTTTCCACTTAACCAACTTGGGATTCAGAAGGATTTTGGTGTGTTCCTATTCTATTTTCATCTCTTATTATCCTATTGCAGTGGTGTTTATCTATATTACTCAGAATTCATCTTTAGATGCTCTAACTTCCTATATAAATGAACTGACTTTGTTTTTACAGTTTCATGTGTGTTATTTCTTGACTAAAACTCTGATATGCCTCAACTTCCATGTTAAGTAGATTAATTGGTTATGGAAACTATTTTGACTCCATAAGCCCAATGTGTACTTGCTGATGTGATTCTCAACCTATCTCTATAATTTATCTGTTTATTACCCTACATAGAGTTAGCCATCTATACTTTTATCCAAATGATTAGCCCTTGAGAGAGCCCTCTCAAGCTGAGGAGGCTAAGCCTCAGTCAAAATATTAGGTTTGAAATAGTTACATGAAGTTGACTGATTAAGTAGCCTATCGGGTCCAATTTTGTGATAACATTTTGGTGCGTCTTCCGGGAGCCTGAAGATTATACTTTCTCGAAATTTTGAAGCTTAACTTTTGAAGGTAGCAGGAGCTCAGGAAGCTTTTTGAGGCTACATCTACCTTGGTGACTCCATTCAAAATTTACATGATCAAAGGTGGTTTCGAGAAGGAGATACACGAGGATTAATCCTGACCCAGATCCACCTACCATCATGGACAATCCAAACACTATTTCCAGAGGCAATCAAAGAATTTCTGAAATATCAGGTACTCCATCACATTCGAAATCTTTGTCCTCTGAAATGTCAAGAAGTCCTGAAGATAAAAGAGTTGATGATAAAATCCAGGAAACCTTGTTTAGGTTTGAAAGTGAAAAGGAATTAACTGAAATCATCTTAGACTTGCATAATAGATGCATTGATACCTCAGCCCTAGTAACACAGGAAGACAAAGAGGAATTTTGGGAAGCTGTTACTTCTTAGTTGTTGTTGGAAAGAGAGTCTTTAAATAAGTTGAAAGAGCTTGACCCTTTTGAAGTCTTGTTGAAAAGTAAAGCTGGTTTACCTCTTCCTGATTGGAGTTTAATTGTTAGTGGACCACAAATACCAAATATTCCTCCTCATAATAGTTCTTCATCCTCTACTGCTGTTGTCCCAAAAGCTGCCACAGTCCCTTTTACCATGGCTGCAAATGTACCTCCTCCACCTACTACACCTTCTAGATACGCCCCTCTTGTTCTTCCAATTGTTTTATATGACCTCCCTAGCAAATATGCTTCTAGAATCAAAACTTGGGGAAGTGATGAAGACATTACAACTGAAGAACATGTGGATCAATTTAATGATTTTATAGACATGGAGGAGGTTGATGATGAAGATGTTAAGTTAAGGTTGTTTGCTCAGAGTTTTACTGGTGAAGTTAGGAAGTGGTTCAAAGCCCTTACTTCTAGAAGTATTCATAATTGGAATGAGTTTGAAGATACCTTTTTAAGAAAATGGGGAAATAGAGCTAATCCAGTACATGCCCTCACTGAGTATAACAATTTAAGAAGAGTTTTTGATGAAACTGTTCAAAACTTTTCAAAGAGGCTTAATAAGGTTTATGACTCTATTCCTGCCCATTTAAAACTTCCACAGGCCTTATCTCAGATGAGATATGTTGAAGCTTTTGATTATGAATTTTCTATACTACTGAGAGAGAGAGAGAAAATCCCCTACACTTGCTGAAATGAAAAATGATGCAGTGAAGGTGGAGGTTAACATGATAGTAACCAAAAAGTCAAAAATGGGTAAAACTAAGTTGAAAGAAGAAGAGAAACCTTCTACCTCTACTTCTGATGATAAGTTTGAATCAATGATGAAAACAATGGAAAATTTGATGGATAGGTTGGCCCTTGGGAATACGTCTGCCCCTCCTGCACAACATGAACCTCAGTTTAGAAACCCTCAGTTCAAGAGACCTCAGAATTAGCAGAGACCTAGAGAAAACATAAATCAGCACCCTGATCCTCCAGTGAGACCTTCTTTCCAGCAGAACTTAGTTGATGAAGAAGATGAACCTGAAATTCCTGAAGAGTCTATTCACTGTTTTGATGAAGAAATGTCTAGAATTTTCTTGACTAAAGAAGAACATGATCAATCAGACCAAAATAATCATGGAGAGGAAACATCGTATTATCTAAAGGGGTATCAACATGCTATTTTTTAGATGCAAAAACAATACAATCTCATAAATAGAAATGTTTCTATAATTGCAAACAAAACATAGCCTAAGAAAGATACACCTAAGGTTTCTTATGGAAAGAAATATGCTCCTAAGGTCGCTAAAGGTAAGAAAGATATGCTAGCTCTTTATCCTATCAAAGAAGCTGCAAAATCTGTTTCTGTTTTCAGTTTGGAAAATGAAATTTCTAAGATTAAAATTCCAGTACCTTTTGGTGAGATTCTCAAATTCAATGAGTATAGAAGCAAGATTTTTAAAATGTTAAATTCACAACCAGGAGCTACTGATATCTTGAATGTACTAGAAGATCATCCAACCAGATACTTGGGTTGAAGACTAGAAGATGAACAAAATGAGGAGGTGCCTCCTTTTTATGTGAGCCTTAGTATTCATGACATGACATTACATAATGCTATGTTGGATTCAGGGGCGTCTCACAATCTTATGCCCAAAGTAATCATGGAAAGGATGGGGTTAGAAATAACTAGACCATATAAGGACTTGTTTTCTTTTGATTCGAAAAGAGTTCAATGCATTGGTTTAATTAAGGATGTTGTTGTTGGTCTAACACAAGTTCTAGCTAAGACTGTGGTTATGGACATCGTGGTACCAAACATTCCACCAAAGTTTGGTATGCTATTATCAAGGTCATGGGTAGCGAAAATCAAAGGTACAATGCAGATGGACCTTACTTATGCTACCATTCCTGTTTTTGGTGAGCAAAGAAGATTATATCAAGAGACAAGAATGGCCTACATGGTGAGTAGTAAAGACAAACCCCAAAATTTTCCAATTTATGCTCTTGATACTAAACTTGGATCTGCTATTCTTTTCAATGAGTTGATTAATGAAGTAGAAGATGAGAAGAAAGCAAAAAATCAGAGTTCTGAAATTCAGCAATCTAAAAATCAGCAAACAGAAGATCAACAAATCAGTGATAAGGAGGTGGAAGGATGGTGGTCATTGCATTTTGATGGATCAATAGGAAGAGAAGGAGCAGGAGTAGGGATTTGTATCACAAGTCCAAGTGATGAGAGTAAGTTATTTTCCTATAAATTGAACTTTGATTGCACGAATAACATGGCTGAGTATGAATCCTTGATTGTGGGCTTAGAGGTTTTGAAAAGAATGAATGCTCAAAACATTTCTATTTTTGGAGATTCAGAATTAGTCATTAAACAAGTTGAAGGTGTTTATCAAAAAAAGGATATCAGGATGAGGGCATATAGGAACTTAGTTTTGGACATGTTGGAAAACTTTCAAGCTTATTCATTCATGGTCAAAACTAGAGAACAAAACTCCATTGCTGATTCTCTTGCTGTCTCTGCAAATCTTTTCATTATTCCTATGCATTCCACAGAAAAATGAGGTTGAGATTCGCCATAGACCAGCTATCCCTGATAATATTACTCATTGGAAATTTTTTGAGGATGACCAAAAAGTGAAGAACTTTATTGAGCTGAAAGAAGAGTTTGAAAATATACAAGTAGATCAGCAAAATATGCTTGTTGAGTCTAAAGGGAATTCTAAAGTTTTGCAACTAAATAACAACTCCATACCAAAGGGTCTCATACCTCTTGAAAATTTTTTTGATCAGAATGATGTTTTTAAATCCCCTAAGATACAAGCTGATGATGAAGAAGTTGAGAGCTGTAACCTTGGTACAGTAGCTATGCCCAAAATGATTAAACTTTCAAAGTTTATTTCAGCTAATATGAAGTTTAAGTATAGTGAAATGATGAAGAGATTCATATATTTTTTTCTTGAAATTATGCTAATTTGAAAGAATATGACCCCACCATTATTCAGCATACTATTTCCATTAAAGAAAATGAAAGGCCTTTCAAGCAAAAATTGAGGAGGATTAACCCACTTCTTATGCCATTGATTGAGAAGGAGGTCAAAAAACTCTTTGATGCCAAAATCATTGTCCCAATCATATTTTCAAATTGGCTTGAAAACTTGGTTCCAGTTAGAAAGAAGAGTGGAGAATTCAGAATATGTATTGACTTCATAAATTTGAATAAAGCCTCTCTGAAGGATAATTATCCTCTCCCAAATATGGACGAAATTTTGCAAAATATTGTTGGTTCTCAAAGGATGTCTATGCTTGATGGTTTTTCAGGTTATAATAAGATTCTTGTACATCCAGATGATCATGAAAAAACAGCCTTTACTACATCATGGGACACTTTTATGTATTCCAAGATGCCATTTGGTCTCATGAATGCAGGAGCTACCTTTCAGAGGCCAATGGACATTGCTTTTTTCGAAGAGAAGGACAAGATCGTGGTTGTTTATCTTGATGATATAACAGTTTTCTCAAAGAGGGAAGAAGATCACTTGAAACACCTAGAAAGAATTTTGCTGAAGTGTAGAAGGTTTGGCATCTCTCTAAATCCCACCAAAAGTATTTTTTCTTTAAATTCAGGTAAACTACTTGGACACATCATTTCTAAAGATGGAATTAGGATTGATCCAAACAGTGTCAATGCAATTCAAAAGGTGGATTTTCCAAGAAGCAGGAAGGAGATTCAATCTTTCCTTGGAAAGGTAAATTTTGTAAGGCGATTTATTCCTAATTTTGTTGAGATTGTGAAGGACATAACAAGGATGCTCAAGAAGGGAGTTGACATTAAGTGGAGAATGGAAGCAAAGCATTCATTTGAGGAGATAAAAAAAGCACTCACACAAACACCGGTATTAATCAATCCGGATTTCTCAAAAGAATTTATGGTTTTTACTTTCACATCAAAAAGTACTGTTGCTGGAATTTTGTTGCAAAAGGGACAATAAGGTATTGAGAAGCCTATTTCCTTTTTTAGTAGGACATTAGCTAACTCTAAGCTGAAGTATAATATCTTAAAGAAACAAGCCTATGCCTTGGTGAAGGCTATCAAAGATTTCAGAATTTATATTCTGCATTCTCATATTGTGGATTTTGTTCCTAATACTGTTGTGAAAGACATCCTCACTCAAGCCAACCCTGATGGTAAGAGGGGAAAATGGATTGCTAAATTGCTGGAGTATGATATAGAGATTAAGCCAAAAAAATTGGTCAAAGGGCAAGGCTTGGCAAAGCTGATGGTGCAATCAAACTTTGACTGTCTTGACATGAACTTAATTGCAGAAATATCAGAAATTTCAGATGAGGAAGAAGAACTAGTCCCTATTGAAGAAAAATACATTACTTCAGATTGGTACAAGGAGATTTTTTTTGTCCTACAACATCATAAAGCACCTGCTGATCTAACAAAGTATAAGGCAAGGTTTGTAAAGCTAAAATCCTTGAGATATTGTATTTTTGACAGAAATCTGTTTTGGAAGGATACTAGTGGAATTTTGCTGAATTGTTTGCTGGAAGAGGAGGCTAATAAATTAATTGAAGAGTTCCACAAAGGGGATTGTGGAGGTCACCATTATTGGAAGGCCACAATCAACAAGATTCTCAGAGCAGGGTATTATTGGCCTACAATGTTTAAGAATGTATAAAGAAAGATTGCTGCATGCCATGAATGCCAGATTTTCGATTGTAAGAAGAAGCTTGTACCTTTACCTTTAATGCCTATTTATGTGGAAGTGCCATTTCAACAGTGGGGGATAGATTTTATTGGAGAGATTCATCCATCATCATCAGGTCAGCATCGCTGGATTCTCGCAGTGATTGATTACTTTACCAAATGGATTGAAGCGATCCCAACTAGGCAAGCAAATGATTATGTGATTATTTATTTTTTGGAAAATAATATTTTTTCTAGGTTTGGTTGCCCCATGAAGATTATAATTGATAATGCACGGGCATTTAAGTCTAAGAAGCTGATCAATTTCTATCAACAATATCATATTACTCTTGGGCAGTCTACTGCATATTATCTGCAAGGGAATGGTCTTGCTGAATCTTCTAACAAGAGCATTGTGAGGGTCATTAAAAAGGTGTTGCAGGAGAATAAGAAGGCTTGGCACTTTGAAACTTAAGTATGCCTTATGGGTTAATAAGATATGCACAAAAAGGTCAATTGGAAACTCACCATATGAGTTGGTATATGGGGTTGAGGCCATTTTTCCTACATCTCTAGGGGTATCTGTCATGAAGTTGATTCAAAGATTAGAAGAGGAACCAAATGCAGTTCAGAGGAGAATCAATCAGCTAATAGCTCTGCAGGAGAAGAGGAATGAAGTTTATAACAACAATCAACAATCTCAAAACAGAATCAAGAGGACATTTGATAAGAAGATCAAGGAAGAAAGTTTTCAAATTCAGGACGAAGTGTTGAAATGGGAGGCCATAATTGAAGATAAAGGAAAACATGGTAAGTTTGAGAACTTATGGAAAGGTCCTTCCAAGATAGATTCTTTTCATGGAAACAATACTTACATACTGCAGGAGATGGATGGAAAATCATATGATGGAGGACCTGTCAATGGCAGGTTTTTAAAGCATTACTCTTCCTAAAAATATTATTGATCATTCATGTCATTGTACATATTCCATTTTATAAGTTTTTCTGCTAATAATGACAAGCTAAATAAGCAAGCTTGAGCCCGATGTGAAGGCCATTAGAGCTTGAGGAGAAAGCTTGGCAATTTGAAAGTTTTTCTGTTTTGGTCAAGAAAATGGATAGCAGCACTGGAACTACTGGTTCTTAGTGTACCACAAGGGTACACTATCCCAAGTGGAGCCACTGTTATCACCCAAAAAAAAAAAATTCAAAACATCATTGTGTCAAGTTTGTTTTTGGTAATGGTTCAAAATTGGGTTTAGAAGTCAATTTAGGATTTGATCAAGGGTAGGTTTTAGATTTTTATATTTTAAAGCCCATCCTTAGGTTATGATAAAGTCTTCTTTTAAGTCCCTTCATGTCAAATATCCATCATTTCCATTTGTGGGTCATTTCATAAAATTTCATGTCAAAACTGTTCAATTAGCCAAGAAACCTCGTTTTCGTAGCGCCACTAGTTCAAAAAAGTTGATTTGCACTACGAAAGAGCTAAGAGTTTCGTAGTGCAAACAGGAAAAAATACACTGCAGGTGCTACAAAAGCGCAGTTTCTAAACTGTCTTGTCATCTGAGCTGGAAAAAGTCAGAAACCGTTGGGAAATGGTAAGTTAGTGGTATGATGAGTCAATTAATGATGACATTCAATGTACTTACCCACGTGGTAGTCATAATTGTCATGATAGGGTATGAATGAGGCATCATTCAGTTATGAGATGAAATTTTAAATTCAAAATCTTGCCTAATTGGTCATTCTCGTTTCCTTTGCCTCCATTCGAGATGTCTGAGCTCTGAAGTGTTAAAGCCAAACCTGTGACTATTTTATACAATGTTTTTCTTCATCCCTATCAAGCGAGGCTAATATAAATTAATCAAGCGAGGCTGTTGTTTCACATATTTAAGCGAGGTTGATTCAATTTATCAAGCGAGGCTAATAGGATTTCTGAGAAGCATGGCAGAGGAAAATAAAGTTCACAGAGGGGGACACTGCTTAAGGCATGAGCCTAAAGATATGAAGGCAATAATTGAAGACCCAGCAGTGATGGAGGCGTTCATAAGAGTAGGTTGTCTTCATTTTTGTGAAAAGTTGCAGGGCTGACACACACAGGTCTCAAAGGAATTTGCCATGAACTTCAATGGAACAACTACTAAGGTTGGGATGCTAAGTCTATCAATTACAACTGAGATTATTTCTACTATTACAGAGATATCAAGAGGTCAAGAAACTTGGTTTAAAGGTTTCAAATTTGATATGGAGAAATGTAAAGAATTCATGAAACCTGAGTATGCAGACATGGACCTTAATAACGCTATCCCTAGAAGCTGTATCAAAGACACTTATTCAAAGCTACTGCTCAACATTCAAAAGTATTTTACATGTGAAGGAAGATATCATAAGGTTTACACATGTCATTTCAAGTTGCTTTTGCATTTCACTGGTAAGATTTCACTCGATTTTCCTTTTTATCTGCACAGGAGTCTTGCAAAAATGGCTGAGAAAGTACAAGAAAAATTTGAAGGCAGTGAAACATCCTTGTTTCATCATGGTTTAATGAAGTTATTGATTTTAGATGAACTCCAGAAACTAGGCAGGGATTGGTCATATTTCCTGTTTATAAATGGTTTTGAGTTGGAAACCATAACCCCTGCAAGAAACCCTAAAACTAAAGGAGTTCCATCACCACCACCAGCAGAGCCTAGTCAACCAATGGTTGAAAAACCAAAGGAATTTTCAAAACAGAAGCCAAGGAAGCAAATTGAGAAAATGGCAGAGCAGATACAATTGCTTGATACACCAATCCCATCATCTACAAAGTAGAGGTCAAAGATTTTCAAAGAGGAAAAACAGAAACAAGCTGTCAGCAAGCAGGAAATCAAAAGAGTAACAAGAAGCCAGGCAGTGGCATTAAAAGAGAATACAATTGCTATAGAGGACATCCCAGTAACAAAGGGAAATTTAGATGACATCCTTCATGCTATTGACATAGAGGAGACACCCATTTTTCAAGCTGAGTTCATTGGAGAAGATGAGAATAAACAGAAAAAGGCTAAGTCTGCAAAGAAGCTTGAATTTGAGGGGGAAAATGCAGCTTTCATTTTTCAAGCAAGGAAGCCTATAAATAGGCATGCTAAGAAACTCAAGGAAGGCAACAAGGGAGTTCAAGAACCTATTGAGACAACTAAATCCCCTGAAGAAGTTGTTGATTTATCATCACCTACAGTAAAGCATACAGCTAGCAGAACAAAGAAGGTAAAAGAAGAAGTGACAAAGAAAACAGAGCTTCAACATCTTGAGGAAAAATTGAGGTTGGAAAAACAAGAAATTGTTGTGATGAGAAAGAGGGCTAGAAAGAATAGTGTTGAGAAAGCAGAGTTTAAAAGGGTGAAGACACTGTGGGAAGGACAAACTGATTCCATTTCTAAAACTGATCCAAGTAGTGCAGAACAATTTTTCAATTGGACAGTTCCAGCCATAAAGGAAGCCAAGTTTGTCAGAATCATAAATACTCACTTGAGAGCTACTAACAGAGTACTAAAAAATCAAGTAGAGGACTTAGAGTAGAAATTAAATTTGATTCATGATGAGTTAAAAAGTAGAGGCATTAAAATAACAGTCATAGAAGAGCATATAGCTAAATCAAGTGAAATTGAAGAAGGGACCTCATTAAGGCTAGAATGATTGTGTTTTTCAATTGATATGGTTTTTAAATGATGAATCAGGTTTATTTTGATTTTTTGGCACATTTACAATTTACACTTTGGAAATTTTTTGACAAAACTTCCCACTCAACAATTTCATAGCGCAGACAATGTAAAAAGGGAGAAAAGCGCTATGAAACTGTTGTAGCAACTTTTCTTTCCCCTTTTCATCAAATTTTTAGGGGTAAACTAATGGATCGAGAACTGAAATTTCTAGGGAGTATGTATTTAAAGGAAATTAAGATAATTTTGGAGGAAAGAAATCAAAAACTTGAAGAAAAAAGGGTTAAAGGGCAGCGCTACGAAACTTCTTTGTTTTCGTACTGCAGAGTATTACAGCTCATTTGAACAGTTTGAAGATGGTTTTGGATAGATGGAGCTTAAGGAGGAGTTTTGGCATGCTTTAATTCAATTTCCAACAGCTAAGGACCTAGAAATAATGAGTTCATGATGGTTAGAATGTTCCAAGAGTGCAAAGGACCTTATGCCTAAAAAACAGGGGATTATTTCCTATTTTGGTGGAGGATAGAAATATGGTCATGAAGAGTTGAAGCCTCTAATCCAGATTTGACCATGTGTTGATACACTTGGCAAATGATGTAATTTAATTTAGATAAGGTTGTTATGGATAGAGATAAGGAGTTTGAATCCTATTTGTAATAGGATTGTTTAGTAGATTAGTTGTCTTTTTGTAATAAATCCCATGTATGATGGTTATGCAAGGTGTCAAGAGCTAGGAATTCGATGTATCTAGCCTAAGATGAGATAATCTGAGGTGGTAAATGGTCTATTAAAGACTAAGAAGTTGAATTAGTCAAGGGTTGGACATTTTTAGCAAAAGACTGTGCTTATTGTAATTCACTGGTTTTCAGCTAATACAAAGAGTTTCTACTTAACCAACTCGGGATTCAGAAGGAGTTTTGGTGTGTTCCTATTCTATTTGCATATTTTATTATCCTATTGCAGTGGTGTTTATCTATATTACTCAGAATTCATCTTTAGATGCTCTGACTTCCTATATAAATGAACTGACTGTGTTTTTACAGTTTCATTTGTGTTATTTCTTGACTAAAACTTTGATATGCCTCAACTTCCATGTTAAGTAGATTCATTGGTTACTGAAACTATTTTGACTCCATAAGCCCAATGCGTACTTGCTAATGTGATTCTCAACCTATCTCTATCATTTATCTGTTTATTACCCTACATAGAGTTAGCCATCTATACTTTTATCCAAATCATTAACCCTTGAGAGAGCCCTCTCAAGCTGAGGTGGCTAAGCCTCAGTCAAAATATTAGGTTTGAAATAGTTAGATGAAGTTGACTGATTAAGCAGCCTATCAGGTCCAATTTTGTGATAACAGAGTATATGGAACAGTATGTTGCAATTGAATGCCATGCTCAGTGAAAAATTTGATAAATTTGTTGTTAACATATTCTCCTCCATTGTCTGATCTTAACTTAAGAATTTGATGTCCAGATTGTTTCTCAACAAAGGCCTTAAAGGCCAAGAACATGTTAAAAACTTCACTTTTGAGTTTTAATAAGTATGCCCAAGTACGTCTAGAAAAATTATCAATGAAAGTTAAGAGGTAATTGCAACCATAGAAAGAAACAACAGGAAGTGGACCACATAAATAACTGTGCACAAGCTACAAAGGAGCTGAAGCGTGCCAAGAGGCACGTTTGTCAAAACTATGCTGATTATGTTTTCTAAGTACACATTCGAAGCAAACACCATCTTGGTAAGATACCATGGGAAGACCTGCCACCATATTTTCTTTACATAGAGTTTGAAGAGAATGATAGTTTAAGTGACCAAATCGCTCATGCCAAAGTTTGCTCACTTCATCATTATGAGCAAAAAAAATGGAGGGAAGACATGATGACCCAAATTTTTCAAACTTATACAACCTTGTAGAATCATCAACAATTCCAGTAGCTAAAATATGTCTAGGATCTTTGAGGTCCTTGATTACAACATCATGAGGTGAGAATTCAACTATTCTCCCTTCACCTGAATGAGTTATCTGATAAACAGATAGAAGGTTGCATGACAAGGTAGGAACACATATTACATCATTAAACTGACCATTATCTAGATGAATGGTTCCAGATCCTACAACACTAAGAGATCTATCATCACCAACATAAATATGTTTGGTGTTACAATCATTTAAACAAGAAAACATGGCTTTATTTTTGGCCATGTGGTAAGAAGCTCCAGAATCAATGAGCCACTCATGAGAATGAGAAGAAGAAGATATATTTAATGCATAACCAGATGCTTGACAAACACAAGCAGAAAGAGCCATTCCTAAAGATGAAGTTGAATAGGTCTCAAAATTGATGTGGTGCTTCTTCATTGATGCTTCCAAGGCTTCCATCTTTTAAAACATTTGAACTCTACATGGCCATCACGATTACAAAATTTGCAATGTGTATCTGTTTTCTTCCCTTTTCTTTTAGTTTCCTTATCAGTTTGGTGAGTTTCTTTTTCAGTTTGCGGTTGAAATTGCTTAGGACCCTTGTTTGGTTTAGGACCATACTTTTTAGGATACTGCTTCTTGGGATTCTTTTGATATGGTTGTTTTTGGGTTGCTAAGGCTTTCTTAGAAGCATTTCCAGAAGTAATAAGACCAAGATGTAAGAGTTTTTCTTGTTCTCTTATCAAAGAATCACAAAAGGCATCAAAAGAGGGGTTCTTGTAGGCTGTTCCTTGAGAAATGATGGCTTCTCCAGTGGAATGGAAGGTCGAAACAAATACAGATTATGCAGGGCCAAGCTTAGCAAGAATGGAATAGATGAGGCTACCATCTTCCTTTTTGACCTTACAACCTTCTAAAAGAAGTATAAGGATCTTGAATTTGGAAAAAAAATATTCAATAGTGGAGAAATTATTAGGGTCCAAAGTAAGCAACTCATTTTCAAGCTGGTGGGCCCTGATTTGATTTTGAATGCCAAAAACAGTATTTAGCTTTTATAGGGCTTCATCAGGGGTGTCAATTTCAAGGATATGAAATCGAAGATCTTGAGCAATGGACATTCCTATCAACCCTCATGCTTGATATTTTTTATTTTCCCATTTAGCGGCTCTATCTTCATCGAAAGGTTTAGTTTCTTGTCATGTGGCTATTCTATAAATCCCTTTACTTCTAAGTAAATCTACCATGTGAGGTAGTCATTGGAAATAATTGGTGCTATTAAGAATAATTGTGCATGCACTTTCCATTTAAAAAAAAAATGAAGCTGAAAAGAGCTGAAACTAACTGCTCCAATGGAAAGATATCGAAAAATTAGGCCGATTAAAAAAAAATGCTCGAAAAAAGGCTTCCGGATGAAGAAGTTATGCCTTGTTGAAAAAACTGACTTGTAGATGTTGAATAGTTACGAGAATAGTTTGAAATTTGATGATGAAGTTATACTTTTGAAAAAAATCCCTCCCCTTTAACAAAAACGTTTTACAAAAAGAAGCATGAGAAAGAGACTTGAACCCAATACCTCTATTCTGATCAACTAAGTTTACACCAAGTGAGCTAGTAAAAATATTATGTAATTGTTTGAACGAAGGAAGAGGTTTTTTTTTTTTTTTTTTACTCTTCGGTGGCGTGCTTTTTCTTGCAAAAAAACACAAAAATCCATGCACAAAAAAAAGAAAATGCAAGCCTTACTGGAAAATGTTATATTTTCAGTTAGCCTTACCGACAACAATCCTTTTTTTTCACTATTTATGATTTCCCGAGATCACACAAAGATGCGGGGAAAGAACATACGTAGCAAAAAAAATCCCTTCTTCCTGTTTCTGATTTGATAAGATCGCACACAGCGCAGAGCAAAGAGCATACACAGGGAAGAGGGTATAGATCCGGAAAATAAATCAAAAATATAAACTGAAATAAACATAGGGAACCGAAATAAGAAGAACGATTAACAAATATAACTGCAAAGAAGATACTTTATACCTCCAGATCTAAACTGACATAACTTGGGCAACCAAAAACCTTTTCGCATGAAACAAAAGGGGTTCCTCACTGTAATAGATGCTCCAAACACAACAGAGTATTTCTCCAGGCCTGAAAAAGTTTAGAAATAGTAGATCTAGAAAACTACAGTCGCATGCAGTCAAACCGGCTTCGGATTTGGATCAATCATGGATGCGGCCCTCAAAATAGCTCTGATAGCATGTAGGAATTTATAGGGTAAGTTCCTTGGATCAAAATCCAAAGGTCACCACTCAAAAATAGATCGCAGATCAATACACCAGTATATCACATGGTTGAAACCCTCGAAGAGGGAAACATTCCATGACCTTAGCGAACACAGCCACTTCAGGAAATTTATTAATATAAAAAGAAAAGTTTACATATGTTTCTCTCGTAAACGGTTGCTGGAAAAATGACCCTCCATGCTATTTAAATAGGAATAATGGACCAATCAGGTGCTAAGCCACGGATCAAGTGCCATTAATACCGAGGAGAAAGTGAACCGTCAGATCACTACAAATCGTAATCGTCAGATTATAAGTTACAAATGTACATAGTAAAGAAACACACTTTACCTAACTCTACACTAGACCAAGTTATACTTAACTATTTCCTATGTGTCGGAATATCCTAACATCCCCCCTTAAGAACAACTTGGGATAGTATTGAAGGATTTACAAAGGTGACACAAAAGGAGCCTATTTCCTATGTGTCGAAATATCCTAACATCCCCCCTTAAGAACTTGGGATAAGATTGAAGGATTTACAAAGGCGACACAATAGGAGAAGGAAGGAGGAATTAGAGCCTAGGTTAGGTGGGGTTTTTTTCCTCCAACATCTTTCCCACTGCAACATAGTCAGAGGCATTATCTGTGATAACTTGTACAACATTTTCAACCACTACCTCCATAAGTACTGTGAAAACTCCAAGATCTAGATCTGGAATCCCTACTGCAACAAGTTGAAATACTTCTCCTACTTGTAAATATGATTTAACAAGTTATTATAAAATTATTTCTTAAAATATAGAAGCATTTACTGAAGCAACCTTCACCGATTAAAATACATTTGTGAAATAAAAAACTGAGCAAGAAAAATAATAAACACAGGACACCATTATTTTTGGACAAACATCCCTGTAAAAACCCAATGCAGGAAAATTAGTGTAGTAGATCTGAGGGTTTATATATTATGAAATAATTTTTGAATACAAATCTGAGATGCCTTCCTGGCTATCCCTATAGAGAATATGACTGAAAAAGAGTTAGTGAGAGAAATATCACACTGATACTAGAAACCAGACTGACCAACAAACCCCGAAAGGCAAGCCCTCCAATGAGCTACGTAGTCTCTGCATCACTCTAAATTGGGACTGTGTGGCTTCTACGTTGTTGGTCTTCTTCTAGTTGGATCTTCCCTTATTACCTCTTTCTGTCTCACACCCCAGCTTTCCAGCACTGGATCTGACTGATCCTCAACTGAATTTCAGATCTCCTCAAGGTTGCAACACTGCCTTTGTGTAGCTGCTGCGCTACCTCTGCTGATATGTTCTCTCTCTTCTCTGTGACGTATTCATGGCTTAGAAAAATCTCCAATCATATTTTCTCTACACCACAACTACAATTAAGAATCACTTAGATCTGATTTTCATCTGAGCATTGCTCTATCAGAAAAATTCAATCTCTAGATCCTCTCGGTGTGTTTTAGAAATTACCATTAAGTCTTCCTTTATAGCCTTCTCGTTGACAGGTCAATGACCGATATTAGATCTCCAATCAACTGCTAAGATTATATTAGACTTTCTTTTCTTTATTTAGAAGATCCACCCACAGTTTATATTAATACAGATTAATTATTTTAATTTCATAAGTTAGACTTAGGGTCCTCATTAAAAATAATTAATTTTTCATATAAAACTGTTTCTGGGTGGAATTTCCCAAAAAAATTATGGTTTATCTGTAATGCATGTGTCTAAGCCTCTCCAAAAAGTTTGAGACTTAGAGCACATTCGATGCTACCAAAAATCAACACTCCCTCTTAGCGAGAAATGTGCTCTAACAAATATGCCTTGCTGCACACTGCTCTGACTCTGAAGCATCTCCCTCTGCGCTAATGATGTCTGACATGCTGCCCATCAGTCATTGTGTTTCTGCTACAACTGTACTACTGCTGACCCTGCCACTATTAACACTACATCCATATTGCAACTCCCTCTCAAACGTTGCATCTGCTGCTAGCACTGCCACTGCTAACACTACAATGCAACTTAGCTGCTGAGAGAAGCAACTGCAAAACATCAATGAATCGGAACAAGTGTTCAAAATGTATCTTCATGCTGAAACACTGATTGTTGTTAGTCCCACACTATCCCTCTAAATCACTGGTCTGAAACTGTTGTGCACCGCATGCATCTGCGCTGCTAGAACTCTGCTCAGCACTGCTTAGATGTTAGCGGTGCTAACTACTGCATCAGTCATTTCTGCACTCCTCTGCACCAACTGAAAAATCCTCCAACATTCTACTATTGATTATGGGCACCCGTAGAAAGGTTGTGATCCGAGAGGTGGAGTCCTCTAGGATCCTGCCCAGTTGAATTTCTTGCGAACTTACAGCTCAATGTTGCCCCATCTCCCTCCTGGAGATGCGTGGGCACTCATGGCGTACTCATCCTCATTGATATTCGTAGTTGCAGCCTCTAGATCATGCTTCTTGTCCTTGTCCTTTTGCTTCAAAGGACACTGGGAAGCATAGTGACCAAGTTCACCACACTTGAAACACTTGATCTTCGAGACGTCTTTCTTATGTCTTTGCTGCTCCTTCTACCCTTTGGATGCAAAGGTTGCATCTTGCTCCTCCTGCTTCACCTTCGATCCACTGCCACTGATGCCATCAAGTTTGCACTTGAACAAGTATATCCTTAGCTCTTCTTACTGAAGAGAAACCCACATCTCTTCCCAGCCTGGAAAGGTTGCTTTGCCCAGGATGCTATGAACAAATACTTTCCAATCATCAGTGAATCCATTCAATGCTAGTCTCACCATCACTGTAGGAGAAGGGGTAGACCCTACTGCTACAATTTGGTCATGAATCTCCTGAAGTCTCGATAGGAACGGATCAATGCACTCTCCTTTCTGCATTTGCGCCATCA
Organism: Pinus albicaulis; assembly: GCA_034641835.2. Lineage (NCBI taxonomy): Eukaryota > Viridiplantae > Streptophyta > Pinopsida > Pinales > Pinaceae > Pinus > Pinus albicaulis. Next base: position 1,260,573,916 of record CM076580.1, read on the forward strand.
TCAGTTGTTGCTCAAGGTACATATTTTGCTATTGGGAAGATCCCTCATACAGTGTGGCCAAGGCTTCCCACATCTACCTGGTAGTATCTTTGCTAGCTATATGGGACACAATGTGATCCTTGACTCCATCAAGGATTAACATTTTTTCCTTCGACATATCAAACTTGTATTGCTTCAATTGATCTGGATCTGTAGCAATAACTACCGTGTTCCGCACGAAGAGCTTGAGATTGTATTCATCTAGAAGACAAGTGATCCTTGCCTTCTAGATCACATAGTTGGAGGCTCACTCGAACCAGTCCTAATCTCTAAGGCCGTGAGCTGCCATGGCCATAAAATATGTCGAATCTTCTCCTCTTCTTCCCCCTCTGCGCAGCACTGGACAGGCTTACACACTCCTTGTGGAGCTCGTAGATCTGCTGCTTGGATCTGCTACTCAGATCTTGGAAAAACTGAAATTCCCCAGCTAGGAACTTCCTGAGAGAGAGAATTCCCTAATTGTGTTTCTTCTTCTTCTTCTGACACTTTCCACCAGGAGGCTCTACGCTGCATCCTCTACCTTGGCAAAATTTTTGATCTGGAAGTCTTACCTCTCTGTCGACTCACTCAGAGAGAGAGAACTTCCTGGAAATTTCAGCCCTCCTAGCATAGACTGTGCAATCCCTCTGGGGATTTGAATGAATTTTTTATGCATCTCTTCGACCTTTGACTCAGCGCTAGATCTACTCTTCCTGTTTCACAAATCAGGCTCCATTACCATGTGAAAATTCCAAGATCTAGATCTGGAATCCCTACTGCAACAAGCTGAAATACTTCTCCTACTTGCAAATATGATTTAACAATTTATTATAAGATTACTTCTTAAAATATAGAAGCAGTTACTGAAGCAACCTTCACCCATTAAAATACATTTGTGAAATTAGAAACTGAGCAACAAAAATAATGCAAACATAGGACACTATTATTTTTGGACAAACGTCCCTGAAAAAACCCAATGCGGGAAAATTGGTGCAACAGATTTAAGGGTTTATATATTATGCAATAATTTTCTGAATACAAATATGGGATTCCTTTTTTTCTATCCATGTAGAGAATATGACTAACAAAGAGTTAGTGAGAGAAATCTCACACTAATACTAGAAGCCCGACTGACCAACAAACCCCGGACAGAAATCCCTCCATTGCATTGCGCAATATCTACGTCACTCTGCGTGGGGACAGCGTGGCTTTTGCGTTGATAGTCTTTTGTTGGCTGGATCTACGCTTCTGGCCTCTTCTAGTCTCACACCCCAACTTTCTGGCACTGGATCTGATTGATCCTCGGCTGAATCTCAGATTTCCTCAAGGCTGCAACACAACTTCTGCGCTAACTCTACGTAGGTCCTATGTTGCCTTTGTTGATCTGCTCTCTATCTTCTCTGCGATGTACTCCCGGCTCTAGAAAACCTCCAACTGGAATTACTCTGCCCCTCAACTTCATTAAATAATCACTTAGATTTGATTTTCAGTAGATCACTTCTCTGTCAGAAAAATTCAATCTCTAGATCCTCTTGGTGTGTTTTACAAATGACCATCAAGTCTTCCTTTATAGCATTCTCATTGACAAATCAACGGTTAAGATTAGACCTCCAATAAATGGCTAAGATTATATTAGACTTGATCTGCTTTATCTAGAAGATTCACCCAAAATTTATATTAATACTGATTAATAATTTTAATTTCCTAATTTAGACTTAGGGTCCTCATTAAAAATAATTATTTTTTCTTACAAAATTTTTTCTGGGTGGAACTTCCCAAAACAATTACTAGGGTATCTGTAATGCATGTGTCGAAGCCTCTCCACAAATTTTGAGACTTAGAGCACATTCAATGCTACCAAAAATCAACACTTCATCCAAAAGACAAAATAAAAATTGTGCATCCTTCACCTGATCAGATGTATTACTAGATTTGAGAAACATAGTACCTTTTGGACAAGAAATTAAGAAATTTAGTATGGTTCAAGATCTACTTTTAGTACAGTCCATCCATTAGACATAATTGTGCATCCTGTTTTGGTCCATGATTGCTTGAACTCTATAAGGTACTCGTCTATTCTTTGGACCTCATTTTGTAAAATTGGCCCCTTGATAACATGAAAGCTAGGGCCTTTGAAGCCTAGTCCACATGAAGCTATAGCATCAATCATGGGCTGATAATATGCATAATTAGTAGCATTAAAAGTTATTTCTGTATCATACCACCATCTACAAATGCATTCATATGCAACCCCCTTCTCTATTTTCTTCCATTTAGCATCAAGGGTTGGTTGAGAACCAGGGTTGTGTGGGGTACAAAGGAGTCAATGATCCAGGTGGATATTAGAGGCCACCCACCTATTCCATTTGGACTCGCACCATCAATTCTTTCAGTTTTTCACTTTCAGCACAACTTACTATTTTTAGTAGGTTGTCGGTTCCTGAACTTTCAAAGCCGTTTGGAGGCCCTAATGAGCCACGTGAATATTGGTGGCCACCCACCTATTCCATTTGAACCCCCACCATCAGTTCTTTCAGTTTTTTAGTTTCGGCAAAACTTACTATTTTTAGTATTTTTTCAGGTCCTGAACTTCCGGAGCCATTTTGAGGCCCTAAACGATGTTTTTTGGGAAAAATGGGAGCAACATGGGTCCATCACACCAAAATTTATACTCCTCGGATAGATCTCTCTAACGAGATATGATGCATGTCAAACAGAGATCGTATGCCAAAGTTATGTCCTCGGGAAGTTGAAACACCAATTTACCCAAATAGGGCCCATAGTTTTTGCGTTTCATCTCCTACGGTTAGATTTTTGGGTGTTTAGGGTTTTTCATTGTTTCTCAACAATAAATAGGCCTTCGAGCCTCATTGTAACACAGTTTAGAGGCATGTAGCTGCCACATCTCTTCTAAGAGATAAGCTAGCATCGCCCTAGCTAGTTTATTTCCATTCTGTCTGTAAACATATTTCACTTATTTGATATTAATGAAATGAAATATTATTTCCACTGCATCTCTGTGTTTATTTATATTTCTGTATTTTATTGCGTTATTGCATAAATCCGGATCAGTGGTGTCAGAGTGGTCTGCTTTTTCTCGATCCTTCTTTGCATGTCCCCAATGAGGTCGGGATATAAGGAGTTAGGGCCCGATCTGGTGGAACCTTTGCAAGATCAACCTCGCAAACCCTGACGGCCGTCCATGGGAGAAGAAAATAAAGATGAGAGAGCATGAGATCTTATCAAAATATTGCTCAAGGAAGCCCTCAAAAAACAAAGGAATGCGATGATGGATAACTTTACACAGATCTTTCAACGACTGCCCACCGGCAACGCATCTGCATCCAGCAGCCACTATGGAGGTGCAACTCCCTTTAAGGTACAAGTAAACTTTGAGATTCCCATAATTGAGGGTCAAATAGATGCATATGTCGTAGATAGATGGTTGAATCTATTAGAAGGATATTTCTCGGTTCATGACTTTTCCGACTGGGAAAATATTATTTTTTCACTCCTCAAAGCTGCCCCCCATTTCAAATATTGGTGGGAAACCTACTGTGAGCAAAAGGACGAGGGGGAACCCTCTCTGTTCTCATCCGCACCCACTTGGAATTCGTTCCAATATGGCATCAAGGAACAATATTACCCTGTGGGGAGCTATGAGGACAAGTACATCCAATGGACCATGTTGCGGCAGCAAAGGGATCAAGATGTGCATGAACTGACAAATTTGTTCCATACCCTACACACAAAGTTGGGTATTAAAGATTCAGAGAGACATTTTTTGCTCAGGTACCCCAATTGTCTGCATAGACACATTCAGCAGGAAATGGAGTTCCTCGACATTACCTCGCTTGGCATGGCATATCGCTACGCCGCCAAGATTGAGAAGAATTATAAGCAGAAGAAGAGAGATTTTGGATCCGCGAATCCAAAGCCAGGGAAAGGTGCCCCCGAACCACAGAATAAGGGGCAGAGCCAAAGGGGGGCAACTCAAAACCCCACCAAAAATACAAATAAGGACATGGGGAAGTGTTGTGAATTCCATAATAGCCCCACTCATAGCACAATGGAGTGTCGGGCCAAATAGTCACTGGTGGCCAAACTGAATGCACCCGAATCAGATGCATGCTCTGATCCTAAGCCAGAACCAGACTAGAGAGATGAAAAAGGGAAGAATATCATTAATGCAGACCCCCGTGCCATTGTTTCCACCACCAAGATCCAGAGGGAGGATCCCGAGGATCCAGAGGAGGGGGAGCGCCTTTTCCATTCGCAAATGTGGGTGAAGGGTTCTCCATTGTAATTTCTTGTCGATAACAGAAGCCAAAAGAACCTCATTTCAGCAAATTTCATGAAGCGGCTCGACCTACTGACCATAGCACACCCGCAGCCGTATAGCATCGGGTGGCTTCACCCAGGGAGAGATCTACGCGTTCGCCAACAGTGTTGCCTTATGTACAACATCAAGCCATTCACGGATGAGGTATTGTGTGATGTTGTTCCTCTTGATGTAGTTGATGTATTATTGGGCCAACCATACTTGTGGAGGCGACATGTTGTGTATGATTCTAGGCCTTTTGTTTTCATTATTACTTTGGGAAATAACTTGTACATGATACCAGAGGTAATACCGCCTCCTGCCATCTCTTTGAATTCTGTAAAAAAGTAGTAAGATTGTTTCCCAAACAAGGAAATTTATTTGCATTACCATTCAACCATAAGGAAATAAGAATATTTTTGCCACAACCTCAAAACAGGGCTCCCCTGCATGGGAGCAGCAGATGGACAAAGGCGTGGAGGAATAAAAATACATTTTCTCCTCACCCACAGAGGTTCCTCTACACTGTTCAGACAAGCACTCCATTGATCTGACCCCCGGCGCACCGCCGCCTGATATTTCCATAACTCATGTGATTCCACAGACAGAATACACACATGTACTATCTAAGGAAACCAAATTTATTGAACGCATCCAACACGTCCACCACCAAGTCCACGACATCCTCGAAAAATCTAATTCCAAGTTCAACAGAATTTGCCTCTCATGGAGGAACTTAATGTGATGGGGACCATTGCTTCTTAAGGAGGGAGGAATGATCCAGGTGGATATTGGTGGCCACCCACCTATTCCATTTGGACCCACACCATCAGTTCTTTCAGTTTTTCACTTTCAGCACAACTTACTATTTTTAGCAGGTTGTCGGTTCTTGAACTTTCGGAGCCATTTGGAGGCCCTAATGAGCCACGTGGATATTGGAGGCCACCCACCTATTCCATTTGAACCCCCACCATCGGTTCTTTCAATTTTTCAGTTTCGGCACAACTTACTATTTTTAATAGTTTTTCGGGTCCTGAACTTCCGAAGCCGTTTTGAGGCCGTAAACGACATTTTTTGGGAAAACCGAGAGTAACATTGGTCGGTCGACCAAAAGTTGTACTCCTTGGATATATATTTCTAACGAGATATGATGCGCGTCAAACAAAGATCGTATGCCAAAGTTATGTCCCCGGGAATTTGAAACACCAATTTACCCAAACGGGGCCCATAGTTTTAGCAGTTCATCTCCTACGGTTAGGTTTTTGGATGTTTAGGGCTTTGCATTATTTATCAACAATAAATAGGCCTCATTGTAACACAATCTAGAGGCATGTAGCCGCCACATATCTTCTCATAGATAAGCTACCATTTCCCTAGCTAGTTTATTTCCATTCTGTCTATAAACATATTTCAGTTATTTCATATTAATGAAATGAAGTATTATTTCCGTTGCATCTTTGTGTTTATTTCTATTTCTGTATTTTATTGGGTTCCTGCATAAATCTGAATCATTCAATTGCTTTACGGGTTGTTGTCCTCTTTGATTTTAAACCACTTGAACTACCCTCTCCAAATTTAGTAGGGAAACTAGAGGAATCTTCAAAACTGGGCACACATTCTTCAAAATTAGGGTTACTAAGCATAGCATCATCCTTTTCACTTTTGACTATATCTTTTTTAAGTCTTTTGTTTCTTCCCTTCTCTTCATTGTAGGCTTCAATTAAACTTTGCATCTCTGCTTTAGATCATAAAAAAAATTTGCACAATTTTTTACTTGCCCTCTCCAATGTGTTAGGTGTTCTTTGACTCTATGGATCCCCCCACCCTTAACTTTTTTCCCACAATAGTTGCATACTTTTACCCCTTGTTCATTTAAATGGCAGTGAACCCAAGCTAGGTCATTCTTGTTTTTGGGGGCCATGAGGAAGAAATGAAAAATATACATAGAAGACCCTATGGCATTAGAGAAATTTTGAGGTCTAAAATGAGCCTCTTAAGAAAAATGTACAACCAAAATAAACTTTATAAGAACCAATAAGATTCAAGATGATGATGTCAACCATGGGGGATGATTCACCATTTTTGGGGTAAAAATTAAAAATATTAAGAAATAATAAAATAACAAAACTACTTTTTCAACTTGTATTTTCAACTTATCTCGCTAATGTATTGTTCAAATTTTGAGCAGGAGTACTCGTTGGATGCAAAATTTAATTCCTCATCCAAGGAGTACCCATGTTGAATACTTTTGATGGACCTTGTTACACGAAAAATCGTGATTGCAATCACGCTTTTCATGTATTTCTAATTTTTCATGTGGCCGAGTCAATCGAAAGTATGCAACATGGATACTCCTTGGATAAAGAATCAAATTCTACATCCAACGAGTGTTCCCACTTGAAATTTGAGTAAACCCATAGGAAGATAAGTTGAAAAAATAGTTTTTCTTTTTTCCCTCTAAAATTTGATGATGCAATCTAATATTATTTTATTATTTCCACTGTTCTTTTTTAACTTCCTTAGAAGACCCATTTTAGACCTCCAAATTCCCCTAATGGTTTTTAGAATTTTATGGCATATATATATATATATATATATATATATATATATATATATATATAAGAGAAAAATAAAAGAGTAGAAACAATGACATACCTAGAGAAGATCTATAAATTTTGAGAAGCGAAGAAGTTCCAACCAATATGGAAATAAACTCTTCAATAAGCTCCAAAATCACCCTAAAAAATTTGCCAACGAAATCCTTCAAAATAACCCTGCAAATTACAATAATTGTGGAAAAGAAATAGAAGAAAATTACAGCCACAATTTGTATTCCAACAAAAAATTACAAATCTGAATTTTGAATTCTGCATAAAAAAAACTGGAGTTTTAAACTTTCAAGGGAAGAAAAGACTAGATTTTTGAAGAAAAATAGAACATTAATGCTTGAATAAAATACCTTGAATTTCCTCAGTTTTTAAACTAAAATCAGCTCCAAAATAAGGTCTAAAGAAACCCCTACAAATCCGCATAAAAAAATTGGGGTTTTTAATTTTTATGAGAAAAAAATAGCTGATTTTTGGAGAAAAATTAAACAAAAAATGGCAAAAATTTCCTTAATCTACGCTCTAAATTTTTTGGAGAAAATTATCTCCAAAATCAGCTATGTAGCTGCCCCAACAAAATAAAAAAAATCTTCCAGCAGCTGCAAAAACCACCGAAGAAAACCCAAATATCTTCGGGAAAAAAGAACTTTGAAGTAGCTCAAAAATATTCCAACCCAACAACTCTCCAAGACTCCAATAAACTCTTCAAATCTGCAAAAAATCTCCCTCAGAACAACCCTGCAAAACCTCTCCAAATTCTCCTCATCGAACACAGCTCAAGAATTGCAAAAGACTCGAATGAATAGTGTGAGTGAAATATGTTGATAAATCTGGGGCATTAGCATTAGGTGATTTCTCTTCATTAATGATTGTTTGTGAATGATTTTTACTTCTTTAGATTATGATCTTATTCTTCTTAGTTTATTAGGGTTCTTCATCAAACAATAACCAATTCATGAACATAAATAGAAAAGAGACACAACATGTAGGCTATGAGTCAAGGCCAAAACCTCTCACTCTTTGAGAGGAAAACCTGCACAAATTCTTCTTATAGATATTCCAATTGATGAATACCAAGACCAAGACCCTTGACCTAGTAGCCTCTCCAAGACCAAGACACGTCCCTTTTACATCTTCTTGTCTTCTCTTTCATTTATACCTTCTTCATAGCATAAGCTGAGATCATCTCTTCTCATGACAATGAACTGTCACGTCATCAAAATACCTCACTATACTTGAAGTCACGTTCTGCGATTGCACCAAGAGTCTTTCCAAAGTTATCCCTTTACAGTGACAATACCTAGATCTCTATGATACCGAGATCTCATTGCTTGCAACAAGACTTCATCTTTTGACTAAGGTTTCTTAATCATCCTGCGATCTTCTACTGTGGCACTGAAATCATTTTTACCCAACAACATAGCACCAAGCATCATCATAGTACCGAGCATCATGAGCATTATTGTAGAATTGAACATCATGACTAAGATCACCAAGACCTTGTCTTTGTTGTATCATTATATAGCACTGAACCTATATCTCTGTAGTAGATTAAAACCCTATCTTCTATAATGATACCGAATCTGTGATGAAGTATGAACTGCATTCCTGTAATTTTATCCAAAATTTGAGAGTGATCTGAATTCTCTATTTTGTGGAAATGTCAGTACCATAGCCACATATTTATAGTAGTATGTCCCATAAATAAGCCGACTTGTGCTTGACAGATAGATGTGCCTATTTAGGTGAGTCGACTTGAGTTTATTATGCATCTTGAGGTCGGCATAGGAAGAGAATTGTGTGCTTGTCATTAGAGGGATATATAGACTTTTAAACATGCTCAAGAAGAGCTTATCCATACATGATATTGACTATTTGAATTTAATGACAAAACCTAAGGCTCTTAATGGGAGCCATCTAAATATAAAATCACTTTCTCGTGAAACCCATGAAGCAAGGTTTACAATAATAATTTTATTTTATTCATTACATCATTTACAAGAATCACAATTACATGTCCTTATGAACACTGAACCTAGTTACATTTTACAACACTCCCTCTTAACTAGGGAGGTATTCATAATGGTACTTGGTCATTCTCAATCTGAACAATTTCTCATAAGAAGAATTAGATTGGTAACCCATCTATATAACAACATATCAACCAACATTGTCACATAGAAAGGCCTTGAATAACAATTCTATCTCTCCACAAGGTTTCAACTCAATGCTGGCGAGACCAGTGATTTATAGACACCTTAATAATTTTCTCTCCTGGAACATACCCTACCCGAGTTCTTCAGGGTGTGTTCCACCATGATTATTCTTATCTTGGATTCCCAATCCTCAAATAATATCGGTCCTCTACAACTACTTTGATGCCCTATCTCATCCTCAAAGAGTATCAGATGCCTGATGATTACCCAATCCTCCATTATGTATTCCTAAGTGAATACAAGAATGGCATGTCTATCTCTCCCTCTCAATTAAGAAGGACAAATTCCAATAAAGGAATGTACTCATTCCTACACAAGGAATGTACCTAAGCCCCCTCTTGGCTTAGGAATTTCCAAGTTTCCTCCAAGTGAGAAACTTGTTTCTAGGCTCCCTCTTAATAAGAGACCTACAAAAACTCTTTAGGTGGAAATAATGTGACAACCAACTAGTTTGAAGAACTCCTTTCTTTGATGTCATGAATTTATTCTTCGTTATGGAGTCTTCATCTTTTCAGACTTCTTCATAGGGCACAGACCATCCATCAATTTCATCCACGAGTAATGTCATAATTCTTTTCATTAGAAAGTGATCCATCAATATTCATTTGGACTTGCTTCATGTCATGCTCCTTTCTTCATGCCATATTTTGCGGAAGGATCTTATAGCCTTCTATATGGTCCTTTTGGAAGTCATCCACGATTATTCCCTTTAGCAGTACTGCATAAGCCCATCCAGATATTTATTCAGAGATAAGTAATAAAAAATTAAATCAAAATTAACTTTGTGACGGTCTTTCATCATGACATATTTCTGTAGGTATCAACATCTTGCATACATGTTGACACATCTCCCAAAGATATCCATTGTCAAGGGTCTCCATCTTTTCCAGACTTCCATCAGAGTCTTTACATCTTTTCGGGAGATTTTCTAGTCAAATCTTCTTGGTCTTTTGGATGTTGATTGCCTTTACCATGGTTGCATATCTCGCGATATCTTCCTTCCTTTATTCACACATTCCATTCCCAGGAGCTTCCAATCATAGTTCCTTAATTGTAGTCAACCACCTCATACTTCATATGATGACATATTATGTTGATTTCATCTAGTGTGACGTATACCTTCTTGCCTCCTTTCAAAGGGGGAGATCCTTTTCCCTTTGATCATGCTTCTCAAGATAGAAGTAGTGATCCATGTTACCTACAACCATACGGAATGAAATTATAATATTAAATACAAGAATACATACCTCATTTACCTTTAGGTCATCTAGGCTTATTTCAACAACTTCCTTGATTGAAAAGATCTTCAAACCTTTGATCTGCTTCATTTATTATGTCATCAAACCATCATCCCATGAACTCCACAAGTTGGAGTTCCTAATGAAACACTTTCTTCCTCTCTAGATTGGTGAACCCTCTGATGATGATTTTCATCAGAGAACCTTGAGGACCTTGCATATCCCTATCTAGTAGACGTTTCCTTCTTGACTTGATGTATGATGAACCTTGTCCTGGGTGACTTTTCCCTTAAGTTTCCAATGAGGTTCCCAAGAGTTATATCCTTCATATTTGACTGCTATGGATTTTGTTCCATCTGTCTTTCATGATTCTCTATGGTGATGTCACAAGCTCTCGTTTCTAATGCTTCCATGATGCCACAATGCATCTTATTATTTATTACAACCATATCCTATAACAAAAGGTTTAGGAGCTAAGAAAAGACCTTTTGTGAGGGAGATTATCTCAACATGGTAGATATCTCTTCCTTCGTCCTTTCTTGGACTTATTTTCTTTGGCCTCCTCCACCTTTTCGGTGATATGGGCTTCTTTTCTTCCAAGTTTCATGTAATGTCCATAATTTTTCCATAGCATTGAATCTTAGCTATGCTCTTCTTTTCTTTTTTGAGGACCAAATTTTCCAAACTTCCCTTTCCTTCCTGCAAATTTTTGAGTCCTTTAACCTTCAAAATTTTTGCCCAAAACTTGTCTTCTTATATCTAGCATAGAAACCACAAGTTGTCGAATGAGGTAAATTTCTTATCCCCATGGACATTTGTTACCTTATTCATCAATTACTGCATTTAGAAAAATAATGATTATCTTCTTATCATCTCTCCCAAATCTCACAATTGAGATCTTATGAAGATATCTCTTCATACTTTGATACCTTCAATTTTATGTAGATCGATTATAAGTGATACGACCTGCTTTATCGCACCTTTAGAGAATAGGCTTACGAACTTATCATATACATCTCTTTGATGTCTCCAAAATTTCTATATGAGGGTACCTTTAATATGAATCCCTTTCCATGTATTTAGAGGAGACCTTTTCATTGATGTTTTCAATGACTTCACTTTCTTCGAGGACTATGTTTATCCTCCTCTTTCCATGCAAGGAATTTTGATGACCCAACCATCTTATAGATATCCTTGCAAACACAAAGTCATTTTACCAAATTTGATTATAGAATGAAATATACTTACTTGACAAGTGAAGATGAAATATTCAACTTAATCACCTTGATGATGGTTGAAGAAGATGTATTAATGCTCCCCTTTGGATGATATTCTTCCAGGACAAGGAGAGGATCCTTGCTTCAATGAGAGGTAACTTGCATTTTTGATGGAAATACCTTTTAGCCTTCTAGCCTTCTTTCTTGACGGCATAATTGAGATCGTATCGAGATTTCCTTAATGGTTATACCTCCTTACTATCACATTGTCGAGACCTTATTTTTGTGAGAGCATCGAGATCACTCTTACTGTTGATATCACCAGGCCTTCTTTCCAGAATTAGCATGGAACCAAACTCTGTGATATGTCACCGAAGTTCTGTTAGCGTCTTTATTGTGATCTGCATTGGTTATGCCGAGAGAATTATTGCAGTCCTTCTAAGGTTACCTAAATACCTCCATGATTAACCCGAAATATTGACTGTGTTATTCAAACCGTGATGCCTTCCGAAAATCTCAGAGAATCCGATCTATGAACTATCACTTCTGCGGTGACCTTTGACTTGCTTAGATGCTTTTCTTGAAGTCTGATCCTTGAGTGTCTCTTATATGCCCCTCCTTAACTTTTACCTTATCTCTGATTCCATGTTCAGAAATCTATGGCATTAACATTACATGATTTCTCTTGGAATGAGTCCTCTTGAAGTCATCCCTTTACAGTGATAATACCTATATCTCTATGAAACCGAGATCTCCTTGCTTGCATCGAGATTCCATATTTTGACTGAGGTTTCTTAATCATCCTATGATCTTATACTATGGCACCGAGATCTTTTTGACCCAACAACATAGCACCGAGCATCATCATAGTACCGAGCATAATGAGAATTATTGTAGCATTGAAATTCATGGTTGAGATCACCGAGACCTTGTCTTTGTTGTAACGTTATATAGCATTTAACCTTTATTTCTCTAGTGTATTGAAACCCTATCTTCTATAATGGTACTGAATTTGTGATGAAGTCAGAACTGCATTCCTGTAATTTTATCCGAAATTTCAGAGTGATACGAATTATTTGTTTTGCGGAAAAGCGAGTACTCTTGCCACATATTTATAGTAGTCTGTCCCATAAATAAGCTGACCTGTGCTTGACGAATAGATGTGTCTATTTAGGTGAGACGACATGAGTTTCTTATTCATCTTGAGGCCGACATAGGAAGGGAAAAGTGTACTTATTATTGGAGGGCTATATATGTTGATTACCAGTAGCATCGGATGTGCTCTAAGCCTCAAACTTTGCAAGGAGGCTAGGACACATGTATTCCAAAATACCCAGAAATCGTTTTGGGAAATTCCACTAAGAAACAGTTTTATTAAAATAATTAATATTTTTTAATGGATGCCTAAGTCTAAACTTAGGAAATTAAAATAATTAAATGGTATTAATAGAATTACGTGTGAATATTCTACAAAAAGACGGAGATCGAGTCAATATGATCTCACTCATTGATTAGAATATAGTCTAGGTCGTTGATTTATCAACGATAATATTTTAAGAAGAACTTCGATGACCATTTGGAAGACACATAGAGTGGGATCAAGAGGTCGATTTTTCAAGTGAGAAACACAGAGCAACCGAAGAGATCATCGAGGAGATTCTTGCAATGAGGGGCAGGGATAATTTTCTGGAGGAAGTTTTTCCTGATCCAGAGAGTGTAAGGCAGAGAGGGCAGAGAGTAGTCCGGAGAAGCAGCGTAGTGCCACGCAGAGCTTCAAAGGGAGTCTATATTTCTGCTGGGGAGCAGTCGGGATCTGGTGCTGGAGTCGGGGTGTGAGACTAAGAGGCCAAAGGGCCAAAATTTCCAGCTAGCAGAAGATCAAGAGGAGGTCCAATGCAGTCCCAACTGCAATGACAAAGTAACTCCGTAGGTGTGATGCAGCGCTGTGCAAAGACAACACAAAGGATCATCTCTAGTGCAGATTAACACTAAATTTTCCAGTAACAGGGTCACATCATCTCACTATATTTTTATCTAGTTAGATCTTTGTATAGGATTTCCAATTTGGGAATCTCAAGAATTGTACTGAGAAAATACTGCATAATAATACAAACCCTCAGCTGCTGCACTGGTTTTCTCGCATTGGGTTTTTCCGGGGAAATTTGTCCAAAAACAATGGTGTCATATGTGTGTTTATTTCTTCTTGCTCAGTTCTTGTTTTAGAATGTTTTTTTTTTTTTTTCATATATATATGTTGTGAAGAATGCAGTGTGTTAGTTTCGTTATTTACCATAACAAACAGTAAATAATTTTGTTCAATTATATAACACAATAGAAGAAACTTAACCAGTTGTTGTAGAAAGATTCCGATCATGGAATTCTCACATGGTATCAAAGACCAGGTGAAGAAAGAGAGCAAACTAGAAGAGATTAACGTTGAAGAGAGGGAGGGAGATCGAAGTGATGTGTGTGAAAATTTCTTAAACTTAAGAAACCCTACTGTTAAATCTTGATTTACTTTTCCTACTTACATAAGTTATTAATATGAATATTTAGAATTAACATCAAAGTAAATACAGTTAAAAACCTACACATACAGTTCAAATACTGAATAACATGCTCATAGAAAAAGTGACACACAAGTATTTTTTGGACAAATGTCCCTGGAAAAACCCAATGCAGGAAAACCGATGCTACTAGCTTATGGATAGTTTTTATTATTATGCATATTCTAAGTATAACAATCCTGGGCACCAAAAATGGTTAACCTGATAGAGAAATATAAATGGCAACAATACCTCTATCTCGAAGACATAAAAATATGACTGATTCACACCCTCAAATGGGATTTACAGAACTCAGCCCCTTTCCGGCCTTTGTAAACCTCAACGCTGCTCTAAAGCCCTTTGCGTCAACCTTCCTAGCCTATGTCAGCCTTTGCGCTGCTTAGGAAGGGCCTGCGTCACCCTAGAAGGGGTTACACTGCCCCTGCGCTACCCTAATTGTGCCTGCATCAACCTTCCTTGGCTCATGTTGCCTCTACGTTGCCCCTTCTGGGCTCTTGGCTAGAGTGCGTAGTTGTTGCCTCTGCGCTACTCTGGAATGCTTATTCTCTGCCCTCATTGTACTCTTGGCATGGGATCAAACCATCCCGCTTGCCAATACTGCCCCTCACTGTAGCTGAAAAACTACTAAAATTCTTAGCAAACCATGCCCTAGAATCTCAGCTTAGCTTCAGTGCTCTTCTAGTGTGTGTGTTCTCCAACTGACCTCGAGCCCTTATCTTATACTTTTCTCATTGAAACATTAACGACCATGATCTAATCTCTAATCGATGACTAAGATTAGAAGCTACTTGATCTGCGTCACTTAAGTCATTCTCATCACATGTTTAATTTAATTCACTTTAATCTTTTAATTTTCCTAAGTTAGACTTTGGGTCCTTAATTAAAAATATTAATTCTTTGAATAAAAAATAAACCTGATGGAATTATTCTAAACGCTTTCTGGGTCTTGGAGATCTCATGTACTCTATCTCCTCCACAAATTTTGGGAGTTAGAGCACATCCGATGCTACCCCAACACCCCAAAATCTCAACACTCCCTCTTAGCGAAGAATGTGCTCTAGTAATACACTTCACCTCGAAGTACTGCTATGATATCTGGTATTGGCCTCCGCACTAATGCTTGGCCAGCTACCCTACATCATTGCGTTTTTGCTACTCTCTGTACTACTACCCATGACTTTTCCACTGTCATTGCTACATCTGTACTGCAGCTCCCTCTCAAATTGCTACATCATGTTGCCCACTGTTGCACTATAACTAAGATGTTGAGAGTAAGCAACTGAAGGATCCCTGCCCAATGACAGACAAGTCAGTCGGGCTGCATCTCATCATTGAAGCTCCCTAGGCTGCTGCTCTGCGCTGTCCTCCTAAAGCCACTGCGATGTTGCAGCTCTGCACTGCGTAAGCATGCCTCCTCTGTGTTGCTGAAGACACACCAACCCCTCTGCATTGTTGCCTCTACATTGTTGTTGCCTCTGCTCTGTGTTGCTACCTCTACAACGTCCCAACCTCTGCCTATGCTTCATTTGTGATCTTTGCACCCACTGCTCCAGTCATTCCTTACTACTGTCTTAAGGCTCCCATAGCACGGATGTGATCCAATACTTTGGCTACTAAAGGATCCAGCCACCACTCTGTAGCTTCTCTACATATCAATATCGCCCCACCCCCGTGGTTCATGACCACTCATGGCTACGTCATCATCGGAGCCATCATCTGCTACAACAGCCTTGGAACTAGAATCTTCCTTGTCCTTCTTCCTTTGAGGACAATTGCTGGCGAAGTGTCCAAGTTCGCCACATTGGAAACATTTTATCTTTGACATATCACGCTTCTTCTTCCCCTACTGCTTCTTTGATGCCAAGGCTACATCTTCCTCTTCCTCCTTCTTCACCTTTCCCACTTCGGCGCTAGTCTGCATCTTGGTCATTTCGCGGATCTCCTCTTGTCAGAGGATAGCCCACATATTGTCATAGTTAGGAAGGCCCAGTCTGCCCAAAAGGCTTTGGACATATGTTTCCCAGTCCTCTATGACTGCATTTAGAGAAATCCCCACCATGACATCATCCTCCACCTTGACCCCCATGCCAGTCAACTAATCCTGGATCGACTGCAATCTGAATAAGAAAGGATCAATTTCCTCCCCCTTGGTCATCATAAATAACCTGAGCTGGTTCTCCAGAAGCATCTTCCTCTGGATGAAATTCCCTTGATACAATGTGGTTAAAGCTTTCTACATCTCTTGAGTCATCTTCTTCTCGACTATGTGGGGTACCAAATGATCTTTAATCCCATCCATGATGAAGTGCTTGGCATGTGCCGCTGCTTCATTATGCTCTGCCAGGAGTTTCACATAGGTTGGTGTAGCCAAGAAACTCTCTAGATGCTCCCTCAAGCTGTATGCCTCAGGGATTACCAAGATTCTGGCCTTCCAGATAGAAAAGTTGGACAGGCTATCCAACCTATCCTAATCACGCAATCTGTGTGGCGCCATCTGCTCAAATCTACTATGTTGGAACAAATCTTCATCTCCCCGCTTCTCAATTGAAGCTTGGATCTAGGGTCCTTGGCGAAAGGTACCCTATGATCCCTCTGACAACTAATTTCCTCCTTGGAAATCTGCCAAACACAATGAATCAACTCTCTTCGATCACCCTACGATCAATCCTCAAATTTATTTTGGTAGTGAAATATGTTTAGCAGTTGTTCTCCTCTCGCTCTTTGTAAAATTAGCTTAGGCTTAATTCTGCACCGAAGGAATCTTCAACCCACCAAAAAATACTGAAGATCTGCAGCCTAGCTTCCGGTTCAAGGCACTATGCACAACAATCAATTTTTGGATTGCGTGACCCTGCCTGGCCTCTGCGTGAGAAAATTGGCTCAGCGCAGTCTCTGCGCAACGTAGGTTGCCCTTGCGTCCCTCTAGAAGGCACTGCATTGTCTCTGCGTCAACCCCTTCATGGCTCTTGCTGCCTCTACATCCTTCTAGTGCTGTGCTATCCTCTCTGGTTTCTCTGCTGATTTCTGCAACAAAAATTTCTTCAGCCGTCTTGCTAGAGATTCAACTTGATATGTAATCACTTTGATACCATGTGAAAATTTCTTAAACTTAAGAAACCCTACTGTTCAATCTTGATTTACTTCTCCTAATTACATAAGTTATTAATATGAATATTCTAAATTAACATAGAAGTAAATATAGTTAACAACCTACACATACAGATCACATACTGAATAACATTCTCATAGACAAAGTGACACACAAGGATTTTATGGACAAATGTCCCCAGAAAAACCCAATGCAGGAAAACCGGTGCTGCTAGCTTTTGGAGGGTTTTTATTATTATGCATATTCTAAGTACAAAAATCTTGGGCACCAAAACTGGTTAACCCGACAAAGAAATATAAATGGCAGCAATACCTCTATCCCAGAGACAAAAAAATATGACTGATTCACACCCTCAAATGGGATTTATAGAACTCAACCACTTTGCAGCCTCTGGAAACCTCAAGCTCCTCTGAAGCCCTCTGCAACAGCCTCTACGCTGCTCAGGAAGGGCTTGCGTCACCCTAGAAGGGGTTACGCTACCCCTGCGCTGCCCTAACTACACTTGCATTAGCCTTCCTTGGCTCCTGCTACCTCTGTGCTGCCCTTGCTGAGATTTTGGTTGGAGTGCATAACTGCTACCTCTACACTGCTCTGGAATGCTCCTTCTCTGCCCTCGTTGTACTCTTGGCTTGGGATCAAACCATCTTGCTTGCCAATACTGCCCCTCGCTGCAGCAGAAAACTTCTAAAATTCTTAGCAAACCATGCCCTAGAATCTTAGCTTAGCTTCAGTGCTCTACCAGTGTGTGTGCTTTCCAATTGACCCCAAGCCCTTCTCTTATAATTTTCTCGTTGAAACATCAACGACCGAGATATAATTTCTAATCGACGGATAAGATTAGAAGCTGCTGCTCTACGTCACTTAATTCATTCTCATCACATGTTTAATTTAATTCACTTTAATTTTTTAATTTTCTTAAGTTAGACTTAGGGTCCTTAATTAAAAAAGGGTAATTATTTGAATAAAACTTAAACCTGATGGAATTATTCTGAACGCTTTTTTGGTCTTGTAGATCTCATGTGCTCTAGCTCCTCCACAAATTTTGGGAGCCAAAGCACATCCGATGTTACCCCAACACCCCAAAATGTCAACACTGCGTAGGTAGTAGATCAAATCCCTAGAGGGATTATGCAGTCCAGTCACGAGGGCAAGGTTCTCGAGGAAAATATCTCTCTGAGTGAGTCGACAAAGAGGTAAGATTTCTAGTTCATGATTTTTCAACGACAAAGGGAGAAACACAACAACAGATTCAGCGGAAAGCAGTCTTCAGGTGGGATGTAGTTTTTCTGCAGCATTTGCTGGGACAGAAAAGCGTTAGAAGACGGAAGAAGACACTTTTTGAGGGAATTTCTTCCGCAGTGAATTCTGAGCCAAGGAATTCTATTTCTCAATTGCAGAGCAAAAGTAGCCAGGATCAGATCTAGTAACTCCAGTAGGGAGTGCATAGGCCAACCTAGCAGTTCTGCAGAGGAGAGAGGGAGAAGTTCGACTTTTCGTTGGCAGAAATGGCAACAAACAGGCTGAGATATCAAGATCGGTTGGACAGAGCATCGAACTATGTGATCTAGCAGGCAAGGATCAATTGTCTCCTAGATGAGCATGATCTCAAAGCCTTCATCGAGGGTGTGGTAGTTTTCCCCATGGATGCAGATCCACTGAAATTCTAGAAGAAGGATATGGCGAAAGCCAAGCGTTTGATCCTCGATGGAGTGAGGGATCATGTTGTATGTCGCATTGTTGGCAAAGGGATGACCAAAGATATGTGGGATGCCTTGGCCACGTTGTATCAAGGATCTTTCGAGCAGTAGAAGATGTCCTTGTAGGAGAAAATGAGATCCACAAGGATGCATAAGGGAGAATGCATTGATCCATTCCTATTGAAGTTTCAGGAAGTCCGAGAACAGTTGGAAGCTATAGGATTAACGCTTCAGGCTACATAAATTGTGAGGTTGGCCGTGAATTCAATCTCAAAATAATGGAAAGTATTTGTCTAGAGTATCCTAGGCAGAGAGAAATTTCCAAATTGGGAAGGGATGTGAGTTGCTCTTCAATGGGAAGAGATGAGGCGATATTTATTCAAGTGCAAACTTGATGGCAACAACAACAATGGGATGAAGCCTAAGGAGGTGGAGGAGAATGCAACCCTTGCATCGAAGGGGCAACAAGAGCAACAAAGAAGGAAGAAGGACGTCTCAAAGATCAAGTGTTTCTGGTGTGGTGATTTTGGACACTACACTATGCAATTTCCTCTCAAAAATAAGGACAAGGACAAGAAACATGATCAACACACTGCAACCAAGAGGGTCGATGAGTGATGAGTCTCAGTATTGCAACAAGAACGTTTCAACTCTCAAAGCCACCAACTTTAATTATCTAGTTTGTGAAAATGAATGTTATAAGTGGTGTTTATTCTTCCTTAATCATAAATTTAGATCCTAGGGTTCATGATTTAAGCCTAAGAGACAAAAACCAAGCTTGGGAGCAAATATGGTTGAGTTTACACTTGCTACAAGAGTGCTACATGATGTTCTGTTTCTGCTACAAGAAGTTTTATTTTGGAGATAAATCATCAAATGACTAAGTAAATAAAATGCGAATGGGATGGGACAATTTTTTTTATTAATTATGATGTCTTAGGTCTCCATTCCAAGGGGAATCACTCCAAAATAACCATGTTCACACGTGCTAAAAAATAACATAAAATTACTCTAAAATCTGAAAATTCAAGAACTAGTGAGCTAGTTAATATATCAAATGCCTAACCTAATCAAGTGAAAATTCAATGGTGCAAATTTTGTTATTAACTTTAACATTACTATGACTTAATCGAAGTGGAATTAAGCCAAATGAAGCTCATTAACCCATTCTAAAAAATAGCAGAAATTTACTACTATTTCGCTACAAGGCATTTCCAAAAATCTTATATTCGTGAACTAGTAACCAAATCCTAGTAGCTTAATGATTAATATGACCTTACAAAGTTATTCCAAGGATGAATAATGCTTTTGAATCTATAAACAACCTGCAAAAGAACTCACTTCAATCATTTAACTCAATCCTACAATAAGAAAACAAACAATACTAAATACAGAAATGTGCAAAACAGAAATGAGAGATGCATGTGAATAAGAAGTGAAAAGAACATAAATAAATTGTGCAAGAGGGCTATGAGGCTCCTAAGATGGCCAAGTCCAAGGAGAATCAAAGTCCTATGGAAAAAACCAAGCCTTATAAGCTAAAAATGGTGCCAATCTTCATTATTTGAATCAATCCAAGTACATCCCTGCAAGAAATGAAAATGGAGCTTCCAGAAAACAAGTTTTATCCACAATAAGACTAAACAATGCCTGCCCCTAGAGGTAAATTCGAATTGGTACTTATACAAAATTATGAGGAAGGATTATCCTTGAAAGGAGGAAGCTTTCCCCTCCAAAATCCCTCAAATAGTGGATCTAGTTCTCAGCACTAGGAATCTGCATTAAATGATAGAGGACACATTCCTATATTTTCTCAATCATTGGAGTTCTAGAATCACTCCATATTTTCTCAATAATTTCATGATATTTTGTTCATTTATTCTCCAATATTGACCCTATAGTAGTAGAGAGAAATTCCATAAATTATCTCCTTCTCCAAATCTTAAAAATTTGCACAATATTCTCACAATATTCTTCAAAAATAAATAATATTAGGCAAAAATATGCAATTATCTCTAAACCTTCCTAAGAACATATTAAAGCTTAAAAAAACATTATTAAGTGTATAGGGAGATATTTAATATATATTTTATGTGCCTAAGAAAGGTTAGATGGGCCTTAATTTATGTCTAATTTAGAGGCCCATCATACCCCCTTAATGAAATTATTGTTCATTCTCTGAGCAACCTATTCATCCTCCTTGCCCTGTGGTTCTTCATGTAGGCTGGCCTCGTCATTCTTTTTTTGTTGGTCCATATGTTGCTCCTCTTGCTTCTCTTATTGCTACTCTTCTTCAATTGTAATGGTTTCTATTTGTGAGGGAAACACCTTTCTTTGGGTTTGTCTTCTTATTATTCCTATGGCACTTATCCTTGTAAAAAAAAGGATTTCTTAGCATCCATTACCTCATTACCAATGTCATTCTCATTGAAGTCCAAGCCTCTTACTGCAGATACAAATTCTTGGTCATGACACATCATATTATCTATCAAATTATTATGAACACCCTTAACTAACAATCTAGATTCTCTTCATTAAATCCTGGAATTGAAAAAACTTCACAAAGAGCTCATTCTTCTCACAAAGGAAGAAATGATGGTCAATAAACTAAAGAAAATGAAAGGAATGCAGTGATGATCAAACTGGTGACTTGAATATATTTCACCCTTGGATAATTTACCATGTTGGTAGCAAATACTTTGCAGCTCTAATGTGTTTCCTTGTACCTTTTAGCTATTAATTAATCATTGTCCAATACCCTAGTAGAAAAATATTTCTCTTGCAGCTCTCTCTCAGCTTTTTGTAGCAAATATGTTTTTCCTATAGCAACTTCCTGTAGCAAATTTTGTGCCTATAGCAGCTAATATTTGCATGCCAAGAGGTAGTGGATCCACCTTTTATTTTTTTATTTTTATTTTATTTTTTCAATTTTATTTTTTTTCATTGCATGCAAAATACACTCGGAGTTATTTTTCTATGAACTAGGTTCGCCTTCAATTACCCATTGGCACTCATTTTCTTCCATCACAACTAACTACCTACTACCCACTTTCTCAAGTCCTCTTCACTTTTGTCTTGGTCCTCTCCCACATGTGTGTGTGTCTTGGTGGAAAAGTGAAGTTGACTGCTAGATAAGGCCGAGGTTGCTCTACTACTAATTTTGGCTATAACAAAACATTTCCTTCTCACACTTTTAATGTTTTCTTAAACTACAATAGATTCGAAGGGTGAGGTTAGAGAGTTGCATACCTGAGCCTTACCCTTTGTTGGCCCTTGTTTTTTTATCTCTTTTTGTTTAGAAAATACACCTTATTTTGCCATACAATCCATCTATTTACCATAATATCCACCTTATATTGACCCAAAGATGCATATACAAGTATTTAAGTTATGTTTTTCAATTATTAGATTTTTTTGTAAAAATTGAAATTTAAGTGCATTTTTGGATAGCACTAGAAATTCCTGTAATAACATTATGGTTTGCATATGTGCAGGACACTTGGGCTCGAGCTGGATACCTTTCTAGAAGGCTTGGGAACTAAGAATAAGAGTACACCTGTTGGCATAGTCAGACCGAGATTTAATAGGCCTGGTCAAATGCGGTCAAACAGGACCAGTTTTTATGGAGGATCCCTAGAAACTAGGTCAAAACTCTTATTTTGTGGGATTTTCTAGATTATGATAGATCTGATAGATGAATTCGACTTGATATGATATGATAAGGATATTTATGACTACTTGAGCTATTTTATATGAGTTTGTTAGATATTTTATCTATTTAAGCCTCAAAATTTGAAGGCTTTGATATAGAGTTTGTATGACTTATTATTATTATTTATGGGACTTGGAAACATAGTTGAAGATTTTTTCTATCATATTTTGATGTTGTTACATGCTGGTTGATTGATTGAAGTCTTAAGTAGCTGAATTTACCTTCAGTGTGAGAGGCAAGGGTGGAGGGCCCCCACACCGAGCTAAGTGCACTTCTTAGTTTATCTCGTAGCTACACTTTCTGAATTAGTTTACTTATTTTCAATTTGATTATGCTGATTATTTTCAAGTATTGATGAATCTAATGATCATTCTTAACCTGCATATGAAAGGACAAACAAGTGTTTAAAGTTAAACACTCTTTCTATCTAATCAATATTTTTAGTCAGAATTCATCCTTACATGCCTTTACATGCCTTGTGTTATCACATGCCTTTACATGATTTGTGTTATCCTTACATGCCTTTACATGCCTTTATGGCTTTATTTGAACCTTAGGATGAGCTTTAAACTATAAAAATTCTAAAACCTTCCTTTGATCAAACGTAAATTACTTCTAAACCCAATTTTGAATCATGATCAAAGACAAACTTGACACAATGATGTTTAAAAAAAATAATTTTTTTTTGGTGATAACAGTGGCTCCACTTGGGATAGTGTGCTCCTGTGGTACACTAAGAACCAGTAGTTCCAGTGCTGCTATCCATTTTCTTGATCAAAACAGAAAAACTTTGAAATTGCCAAGCTTTCTCCTCGAGCTCTAATGGCCTTCACCTCGGGCTCAAGCTTGATGATCACTGCAGAAGAAAAAAATCCGTACCTATTGAAAGGATGCTTAGTCAACTTTGAGCTTATTCACACACTCCTACCTACCCTATCAGCTGCAATCTGTATTTTTAACTCAAGCAACATGAAACTTCTAATGAAGCCAGTCATTGATCTGATCTGATACTTGAATTTATTGACTACACTTGAACCAAAAACAAACAAGATACTGGAATGACCAAGGCAACATAAGATGCATATGATCTTCATAATGAAAATATAACTGGAAATATGGATTGTAGAACCTTTCCATGTAGTCAGCTATAAGATCAAAGAAGACATGATCTGTTTGATGCTTTTCATGAAATTCTGTAGCTTTGGACAACTCATCCATGCTTTGATCAACCACATAAGACCTCAGTTGTGTGCTCTCAAACTACTTTTCAAACTGATTTTCAAAATCAGTGTATTCTTCCTCAAACTCAAAGGAGAAAGGTGGCAACACCCTCTCTTTTTTTTTTGGCATAAAAATAATTTGAAAAGACTGATCTTGATCATGAATATTACGAGATTGTATTTTATCTTCTAAAACTTCAATATATTTTTCATGGTTCTTAGCAACTTCATGCACAAATTGAATCTTAACTTCTGACTTGCACTCAAATGATTTCAGATTAGAAGACAAGGATAAAGAAAAATTTTCACCTACTTCTTCATTAGTGTGATCATCATTTGATGTAGGCTGATGTAAGAAATGACATGAAGAATCAACTTTTTCCTGTACTTGAGGATTGTAGCATGCATTTTCCTATATTTCCTCTTCCTATTTGAAATGATTCTCATACTCCCAATGATCAAAATACTGACGAGTCTGCTGCAATTTTTCATCAAACTCAGAGGATGTAACATGACTATCATAAATAAACTCCTGTTGAGTTTCATTTTCATCCAAGAGAGAAGATATCCTTTCTTCTTGGTGATGAAAGGGATTGTCATGAAGGGCCTCTAAAATTTCCTCATCCATGAACTCATCATCTTCATAACAATTCTCCAAATATTCAATAAAACTCACATAGTGTTTACAACAGCCTTTGACCAAAAATAAGGAGGGATGACACTCTTCATACATCTCATAAAATGCAACATGGAAATCAGCAAGAGAATATAATGAACCATTTGGCAAGCTTTCATACCAAGACCATGCTTTTCCTTCTAAAGTGGCCATAAACATATTCATGAGACAATCCTCGGGGAACTGAACCTTAAGACTGTGTACATGCATATGGAATCTAACTAAATGAAGAGAAACATTGTATTTCTTTTCATATTTGAATATAGGAATATCAGTTAACCATTCAACCTTTGGCATAGGATTTAGAAAACCAGGGATGTGAGACCGATTCATAGGTGCATATCTGGCATTTATTCTTGCAATGGAATTCATCTTGAAACTTCATCAAGATACTAATCTTCAAGCAGTGGAGTCACCTTCCAATTGATTATTTGATGTGTGGAGTCGTCAGAGCAGAAATACAACCAATATGTGCCTAAGTGTCTGCTGCTCTCAGACCTTAGAACTGAAACTTTGTCATTCTTCCCAGGGTAAATTTATACCTTCGCTCCCCGGCAAAAACACAAAAATGTTATAAAAAAATTGGATTTGATAGACTGCTTGATCAGTCAAATTCATGTAACTATTTCAAACCTAATATTTTGACTAAGGCTTCGCCTCCTCGGCCTGAGAGGACTCTCTCAAGGGTTAATGATTTGGATAAAAATATAGATGGCTAACTCTATTTGAGTAATGAACAGATAAATGATAGATATAGGTTGAGAATCACATTAACATGTACACATTGGGCTTATGGAGTCAAATAGTTCAGTAATACAATGAATCTACTTAACATGGAAGTTGAGGCATATCAGAGTTTTAGTCAAAAGATAAACACATATGAAACTGTAAAAACACAGTTAGTTCATTTATATAGGGAGTCAGAGCATCTAAAAGATGAATTCTGAGTAATATATATAAACACCACTGCAATATGATAATAAAGAGATGCAAATAGAATAGGAACACACTAAAAATCCTTCTGAATCTCAAGTTGGTTAAGTAGAAAATCTTTGCATTAGCTAAAAACCAGTCAATTACAATAAGCACAGTTTTGGTTTTTAAACTTCCGTGGTTATAGTTATTGTCATCAGAAATCGGATTATCCACAGTATCATAGAATACTTGTCGACGTTTCGAATCCCAACGGGGATCCATTTTCAGGATGAGAAAGAATCCCCGTTGGGATTCAAAACGTTGACAAGTCTTCTATGATACCGTGGATAATCCGATTTCTGATGACAAGCACAGTTTTGCCAAAAATGTCCAACCCTTTACAAATTCGACCTCTTGGCCTTTAATAGACCTCTTACAACATGAGATGATCTACTTCTAGGCTAGATACATCGAATTTCTAACTACTAACACCTTGCATAACCATAAGACAAGGAATTTATTACAAAAAGACACCTAATCTACTTAAACAATCCTATTCCAAAAAGGACTCAAACTCCTTATTACTATCTTTAACAATGTTATCCTAACAACCTTATCTACTTGAAATTATATCATTGACAAGTGTATCATCACATGGTCGAATTTGGATAATGAGATTAAGTTCTTCATGACTACTTTGTTGACCTCCACAAAAGCAGGAAACCATACCCTGTTTTTTAGGCATAGGATATTTTTACTTCTTTGAGCATTCTGCCCATCAATTAATCTTCATTTCATGGTCTTTGGCTGTTGAAGATTTGGTTAACATGTCCCATCACTCTTTCCTAACCTCCATTTGTCCAAAACCACTTCAAAACTGTTCAAAAAGGCTGTAATGTGTTTCGCTACGAAAACACAACAGTTTCATAGCGCTTTCGTAGCACTGCTATTTCAACCTTTATTCTTCAACTTTTTGCCTTCTTTCCTCCAAGATTATTTTAATTACCCTTTAATACATCCTCCATAGAAATTTCAATCCTTGATTCATTCTTCAACCCTTCAAAAACTTATCAAAATGAGCAAAAAACGCTGCTACAACAGTTTCGTAGCGCTTTTCTGCTTTTTTACACTGAATGCACTACGAAACTGCTGAGTATGCAATTTTGTCATAAAATTTCAAAGTGTCATCTGTAATTATGCCCAAAACTCCAAATATACCTGTCTCAATCATTTAAAAAACCATATCAACTATAAAAACACAGTCATTCTAGCTTTCTAGAGGCATTTCTTGCAGATTTCTCCTGTTTTTTCCTGAAAAATAGGTCTTGGGACAAAACCTATATCTCCTAATCCATGATGTAGTTTGAGCAACTGAAGGAGGTTTTTGTAGGCCATTATGTCTTTAATATAAACCTTTCTTGGTTTTTTGAAACACATCTCCTGCTGTCCATAAACTGCCTTTGAAAAACATGTGTAAAACAGAAAAACTCTATTTTCTGAAAATAGGGCTTCAAAGAAAGCCTTGTATCTCCCAACTGATAATACCCGTGAGAAAAGTGAGAGAGTTTATTGTTATTTGATATATTTTTGAAAATAACCTATCTCAGCTTCTTAAAATACCTTTTTGTTTGCTCAGAAACCTCCTTTGAAGTTGACTGCTCAAAACCAGAAAACATATTTTTTGCTTCATAACTTTCAGCAGTTTCGTAGCGCTTTCTACATTTTTTACAATGGATGCGCTACGAAAATAGGGATTCTTGGCTTATTAGGCAGTTTTGGCACAAAAAATTTGGGAAATTAAATACAAATGGAAAATAATGAATGTTTGACATGAAATAACTTTAAAAAAGACTTTATTTGAACCTTAGGATGAGCTTTAAACTATGAAAAATCTAAAAACTTCCCTTGATCAAACCTAAATTAATTCTAAACCCAATTTTGAATCATGATCAAAGACAAACTTGACACAATGATGTTTAAAAAAAAAAAAAAAAAATTGGGTGATAACACCTTGATTGCTAATGGATCTTAATCTTGTTTCTATTCTGCATGTGAAGAGACAAACCAGTATTTGAAGTTAAATACTTCTTCTATCTGATTAAGAGATTAAAAGCTAATATTTGTCTTTCCTGCTTTTTTGAGTTCCTATTTTAACAATAGCATTGCTGATAAATGAATATATGATGAAGGGCAATGAGGACCTCTTCAGTGAAGAGCCTCTTCAATTATTACTTCATGTATCTTAATATATTGTTTAGTTAAGTTTTTGATTTCTAATTCACATGGTGATCTTGTTAAAAGAATGACAAAAAAATCTCTTAAGTTAGGAGATTATTCTGCTTCTAATTACACATCTAAATTTAGAAATTGTTTCAGTTATATTTATTTTTGTAATATGCATTTCCCTAATCATCAATAAACCATATTCTGAATTGATCGCAACTGAAACCCATATAATTTGGGGATGCTTCTAAGTTCCACTAACCCGGATTGATAATAAATACTTTCATTAGTTTACAACAGTAAATTGACCCAACACATTGGCGTCGTTGCCGGAGAACCATATCTCAAAACGGTCAAAATAGGAAGACAAAAAGATTAAAAAAAAACAATATAAAATCACCAAAAACA
The DNA here is from genome assembly GCA_034641835.2 of Pinus albicaulis. NCBI lineage: Eukaryota > Viridiplantae > Streptophyta > Pinopsida > Pinales > Pinaceae > Pinus > Pinus albicaulis. The sequence goes on from CM076580.1 coordinate 1,260,602,059, forward strand.
ACAAAAACATAGTTTTTCTTTCAAGTAATGTTTTCTTATGCCTAGAGATAGAGATAAAAAAGGTATATTTGTGAAACAACACCCCCCAAGAGCTCATTTATCCACAGGATTAACAACACCAGTTGCTGAAAAACCTACTATAGAAGAGTTAGAGAAAAGAAGAGATCAGAATAGAGATTAACTTTAGTTGAAAGAAAAATCTTGTTGGCCTTAGAGGTAAAGAAAAAGCAACCACCTAAAGAACCTCCTTCCGTTTGGAAACAAAAAGACACAACAAAACCAACTGTTGAACAACTAGAGCAACCTGTCCTTGAAGAAATCAAAGTATTTGAAGAAATACAAAGCCAACCTCCAATTGAAACACTACAAATCTCTAAACAAGAAATGGCTGGAGAAGGAGAAGGATAAACTAAATTAAACATGACTCCTAAACAAAGATTAGAATATGAAAGACAACAAAGGGAATGGCGAAGACAAAGAGAAAAAGAAAGAAGAATTGAAGTGGAAAGAAAGGCAGAAGAAGATAGAAGAGCAAAAGCACTTCGAAGAATAGAGGAAGAAGCAAGAAGAGAAAACCAAAATCGAAGAACACAAGAAAATGAGAAAGAAGTTAACAATGATTAGGAAACTACTTTTGGTTTTCCTATTTTAGATGCAAGAGCAATACTAGGAGAAGAAATAAAAATGAAGAATATTCCACCTTCTGTATTGCCTAATTTGTATGGAATCTCAACGGAAGTTCCTGATGTATTCATGTTTGAGTTTGACATCGTGTAGAACATATGGATACACTGATGATACATATAAGCTTCGACTTTTTCCTGCTACTCTAAAAGAAGCAGCCTTGAAATGGTTCATGGGATTAGAACACACAATAGCTTCTTGGAAAGACATGAAGAAAATATTTCTTAAAAAGTATCAAGCTTACTGCAAGTCTAGAGACTCGAAAGAAGACATTTTCAGAATGTCCCAACAAGAAGATGAAAGTTTGAAATAATATTTGGAAAGATTCCTTTACAATTTACAGAAATCCAAACAACATTCTCTTAGTTTTGATACCATCCACACTATTTTTCTGAAGGGTATTAGAGATGAGTATTTAGACATTCTTAACGTAATGAGAAAACGAGATATTTCTAATTTACCATTTGAAGAAATTTCTAAATTATGTCAAAAATACTCTAGGGGAAGAGCCAAGAGTGGGAAATGAGATATTTCATCAAAAGCTTCCAAATCTGCAGCAAGTGCAGTAACAAGAACGTGCAGTAACAAGAACAGAGATAGGAAACCTGCTAGAAAATTTTAAGACAATCTCTTAAGCACTTGGGTACACAAGTAGATGTTTTGAAAGCTAAGAAAAATAAAGAAGAGCAAGATGAAATCTTAGCAATTTTATGTCCAAAATGCAGACAAAAAAATCCACTCAGGAAATGTCCTTTGCAAGGTATACAATTATGTGGACTATGCACAGAAAATCACGCAAAAAAAAAATGTCCTAAATTAAAATAATTGCAAGGAGAAGAAGTGAAAGGACTAGATTCTCTCTACTATATGTCACCAAGGAGATCTTGGCAGCCAAGAATGCCTCAACAATTCCCTCAACAAAATCCCCAAAATTTTCAATATCCTCAAAACACATGGAATACACCAATGCCATGGCAGGCTTGGCCACCACAACAATATCAAAACCAACCTGCACAAGGTTGGAGGGGATATGGTTATGGAAACCAACCACCACAGCAAGTGTATCCCCAACAGTATCAATATCAACAACGATACCCTCCACAACCATTTCCTCAATATCAACAATTCCAAAAACAACAACCAATGCCATATACATCTCAAAACCGACCAATGCCAACCCAACTGTAGCAACTTCAGCTGCCTATTAATTAACCACCTCCTAGACCAACACAATTACCAGCTCAACCAGTAGCTAATATAAGTAACAAGGTGGATAGACCAGCATATCATGTGGAAGACGCAACATATTATCCTACTTATTCAATTCTTCCTGTGCAATATATCGATCTAAGGTGTGGGAAGGTGTTACAAAAAGATTCTCCTCCAATAATTGAAGAACAAATAGAACAAGGAGAACAAAGTGAGCAATCTCAACCAGAAAAGGAATTTTAGAAGGGTAAATCTATTATGACACAGACTCCAATGGTAAATCTATTATGACACAAACTCCACCATATCCGGAGAGATTGATACAACAGAATATTCCAATATATCTCCCTAAATTTAGTATTCTGGATAAATTGAAAAACACATATGTTAAAATTCCTTTGTTTCAGGAAATTAAATAAATTTTGATATATGCAAAAACAATAAAGGAATTATGCATTAAAAAATCTGGCAGAAGAAAGGATCCACCAACAATCCAGGTAATTGGCAATTTGGCTAGTCTCATGTCTACAAACACAACCATTGAAAAGTATGTTGATCCAGCAATTCCTATGGTTACTATTTCGATTAACAAATTTTCAGTGCCAGATACTTTAATAGACTTAGGAGCGACTATCAATTTTATGACAACAGAGACTATGAAACATTTGAATCTGAACAACATTAGAACTACTACTACAGTCTTAGAACTTATAGACAGATCTAAAGTTGTCCCAGAAGGTATACTAGAAGATATCATTGTCTCACTGGATTCATGGGAGTATCCTGTAGACTTTTTTATTTTGCAGCCAAAAACAAACTTGGGAGGGAATCCCTTAATTTTAGGTTGACCATGGTTAGCTGCTGCAGATGTTTACATTGGATGCAGGTCAGGAAGCATGATTATTGCACATGGAGATGAAAGAAAGCACGTGACATTATATCCTCCTGCTCAATCTCCTCCTTTATTATCATGGCTTAATGAAAAAGAACCACAAGAACTTCAATTTGTTCTTAGTCTTAATCAAGTTTACAATTTTAGAGAGGAGGAAGAAAATGAGGACTTATTAGATCTATTCATCTCAGAACCAAATGTTTCAGAGCAGCTTAGGATAACTCAATATGACGCTGCTAGTTATCTTTTGAATGAATCTTTTTAGGAAAATTGCACAATACAATCATTACAAAATACATTTGAAAGTATTTTTCCTATAAATTCAATTACCAATTCAAATAGAAAAATCATTGAAATCAGTCTTGAAAGACATTTGAATATTGGTAACAATTTACAATCATCACACGAGGAAAAGCTAATAACATTATTGAAAAAATATTCAAAAGATTTTTCCTGGAATTATAAAGACATGCCAAGAATTCATCCAAAAACATGCATCCATCACATTTATATTGATAATGAAACAAAACCTGCAAGGCAACCACAAAGAGGAATGAACCCCATGATGAAGGAAATAATGAAAGAATAATTACAGAAAATATTGCAAGTCAAATTTATCTATCCTATTTCAGATAGTCAATGGGTTTCACCCTTAGTTGTAGTACCTAAGAAAAATGGGAAATGGAGAATTTGTGTGGATTACAGAGAACTCAACAAAGCTACATTAAAAGAACACTTTCCATTACCATTTATCGATCAAGTGTTAGATTCATTAGTTGGAAAGAAGTTCTTTTCATTTTTGGATGGATTTAGTGGATATAATCAGATAAAGATAGCATTAGAAGATCAAGACAAGACAACATTCACATGTCCATGGGGAACATATGCATACAATGCATTACCCTTTGGTTTATGTAATGAACCTGCTACCTTTCAAAGAGCAGTTCTTGCAATATTTTCTGATTTGATTCATGAGTGTGTGGAAGTTTATATGGATTATTTCACTGTGTATGGTACAACATATGATGATTGTTTACAAAATCATGAAAAAGTGTTAAAAAGATACATTGAAACAAACCTATCACTAAGTAATGAAAAATGTTTATGATGTTAACTGAGGGGATAATGTTGGGACACCATATCTTCTCTTCAGGGATTAAAGTGGATCCAGCAAAAATTCAGGTCATTGTGAATTTAACACCACCCACAACACAAAAATAAGTCAGAAGTTTCTTGGGTTATGCAGGCTACTATAGAAGATTTATTGAAAATTTCAGTAAAATAGCTTTGTCATTATTCAAGTTACTTGCAAAAGATGTAGAATTCCAATGGATGGATAGCTGCCAAAATGCATTTGAAGAATTAAAACAAAATTTGTCAATTGCACCCATTCTTCGAGGACCTAATTGGTCTTTGCCATTTCACATTTCATCAGATGCATCTGATACAACTATTGGAGCATCACTTGGACAAAAAGATAATTAATTCAATAATGTTATATATTTCATCAGTAAAAATTTAACACCAGCAGAATTGAATTACATTGTTACGGAAAAATAAATGTTAGTTGTCGTACATGCAGTAAATAAATTTCGACATTATATAACAGGTTATCAAGTTTATATTCACACAGATCATTATTCTATAAAATATTTAATGAAAAAATCAATCACAAATGGCAGAATAACTAGGTGGCTATTATTAATGCAAGAGTTTAATATCACTGTACAATATTGACCAGGAAAAGATAACCAAGTTGCAGACTTTCTGTCAAGATTAAATTCACCTGGTGATCCAAATCTAGTATCAGAAAATTTTCCAAATGAACATCAATTCGCTATCAATGTCAAAACTCCTTGGTTTGCAGATATAGCTAACTATTTATCGTCTGACATCCTACCATCTCACTACACAAACAAACAAAAATGAAGAATAATTAGAGAAAGTGCTAGGTATAGCTGGGTCAATGGAGATCTATTTTATACTAGTGTTGATTTAATGATTATAAAATGTGTAAGAGAGGATGAAATAATTGAGATTTTGAAAGCTTGTCATGATGAACCATGTGGTGGTCATTTTGCAGATAAAAGGACAACATACAAAGTGTTGAAACTTGGCTACTACTGGTCATCCATATTCAAAGACTCTAGAACTTATGTCAAAAGATGTGACAGCTGCTAAAGAATTGGTAGACCAGTGGCATAAGATGAAATGCCATTAAAGCCACAAGTACTTATTGAACCATTTGAACAGCGAGATTTAGATTTCGTGGGACCAATCAACCCTCCATCCAATGGAAAAAAGTACATCCTTGTATGTAACTAAATGGGTGGAGGCCAAGGCAGTAACACGGGCAACAGAAGATACTGTTGTGTTTTTTCTGTTTGAAGAGATATTTGTAAGATATGGAGTTCTAAGACAGATAGTAACTGACCAAAGTACACAATTTACATAAAAAATTGTTCAAGATTTTACGGAGAAATACAAGATCAAACACAGAAAATCAACTTCATATTACCTTCAAGCCAATGGACAAGTGGAATCAACAAACAAAGTCCTATAGAACATTATGACGAAGACTGTAAAAATGAACAGAAAGGACTGGTCAGAAAAGTTGAGAGATGCATTATGGACATATAAAATAACTTGGAAAAACACTACTAGGTTCAGTCCATATCAGTTAGTGTATGGAAAAGAAGTCCTATTACCCATTGAGTTTCAAATACATTCATACAAGCTAGCAACAGAATTAGGGATGGAATTGTCTCAAGCACAAGAAGAGAGGATTATGCAGTTAAACAAACTGGATGAAATACAACAACAAGCAGTTGAACATACATCTCTTGTCCAAGAACAAATGATCAAATGGCATGATCGATTCATAAAGAATAAAGTGTTTCAAAAAGGAGATTGGGCACTCTTGTTCGACTCCAAGTTCAAATATTTCAAAGCAAAATTTACGACTCATTGGCTTGAGCCATATGAGATTGAAGAAATATTCGACAATGGAGTTTTCAAGATGAAAACAATTGATGAAACATCTGTTTCATTTGTCGTCAATGGACATAGGCTTAAAATCTACAATAAGTCTATAAATAAAGAGGATTTTCTAAGAATTTTTTTATGGATTCAGATCTGGAACTAATGGGGCAACATAACAATATGCCTTCCATAATTCCAGCAGAAAAAAAAGAGTTTGGTTGTGAAAATCCAGGAAACTGGCACAATACAAACTCGAATTCATATAGGAAAACTAACTTGTTTGGCCAATATGAATTATATTTTTGCTTTTATCTTACTTTACTTCAGATTTTTGCAGATATACCCTCCAAGACATTGTAGACTTGAGGAAAAGTCAAAACATCGGCTTGGCGGAATGTGTGAAATAAAAAAAAAATATGAAAATAGTTTTCAGCAGCTGAATTGAAGACAAAATATGAACTACAATCACAAAGGGACCTGGTATATCATTCGACATTTACAGAAGGAACCTGAATTGTTGTTGAAAAATTATTCAGAAAGGGATCTGAATCATTACGATAGAAGAAATTTTCAAAAATGGAACATCATTGTACATTACACTAGAAGGGACCTGAAAATTTAACATGTCAGAAGGGACATGAAAATGTCAAAGTTTAACCTGCAGAAGGGACCTGAACAATAATTATTCTAAATAAAATCAAATGCAAGAATAAATAAAGTCTCTACAAAGTCTACAAGAGCCGTTGTAACAATAAACACAATGTCGATCATCATCAACGTCAAAAAGGGAGTACAAGTACAGTGAGTAAAAAAATCTCTCTTAAAATTTCAGATCTTTTTCAAAATACTTTAGAATTGTAAAAACTAATTTAGTACTAGTTATGCATCTTTACCTACATTTCATTTACATCACCAACATTTCCTACATTTCATATACAATTCCTACACTTTCATCTACATTCTATCATTTTGATTTTTAACCCTATTCATATTCATACCATACTAGCCAACATTCATTTACATCACCAACTAACCCTATTCTATCCACATTTATATTTATACTACCATTCAAAACATTACATAACCTATTCATATCAATACCCTACTCTATTTTCTAAACAAAGAGAATTAGGAACAAAAGGTCAATATTTAACCTATGGAAAACCCTTGGAAGACCTACAAAACAATAAACAAAGGTTAGTATTATCATAAACATTTAATTTTAAAAATTTGACTATTTCGTTAGCCAATTTTTAAAAATTAAATAACAAAAGCAAAAACCAAAGTTCAAAAGACATATGATATAGCGCAACTACAAAATACATGATATTGTGCAAATAACACAATTATTTTTAACTATCAAAACAAAAAATGTGCAATCATATAAGAAGATGAACTAAGGTAATGGAGAAAATGTAATTCAAACAAATGAATGCAATTACTAACCTAAGGAATGATGTAGAGATAAAATAAGTGCATAGCTATGATGGTATACGGTATGCTATGATGAGATTGTAATGCATGCAGTGGAGAAATGAAAGGAGATAGCACACAATAATGAGGAATGATGGCGCACATATACATGGAGATAATGTGAGTTATGGAGACAGACAACATGATGATGCATGGAGGTAATACAAATAATGGAAATGAACATAGTCATTAACACAAAACGTGAAGAATTTACATAATGAAAGAAGAATGTACACTACACGACAGTCAAAGAAAAGATGTGCATGAGCTGGTCAAATGAGTTGATGAACAGTTATAATGTTTTCAAACGCATTTACATAGCATTGTGTAAAACATATGAAACCATTTCCACCACTGCCAAGACCATTTCCGTCATTACAGAGATCATAAAATATCATTGCCAAGCTATTAACACTGCGTTTTCACCATCATTGCCATCTAAGAGGCTCAATGAGAGAAATGAACATGCAGTCAAACCCTGTGAAAACAAAACGCAGAGAGAAGACTATGAGGAATCCGAGAGGAAAAGAAGAGATAAATCACACAAGAAAGAGGCAGAGAATATAGAGAAGAGGAGAAACAGAATAATAAGGAAATAACTAGAGTTTTCAAAGCCACGAATCTGGAGAACTTGTTGATTAGCTGAGCTACCAGGAAGCGGAATTCTGTGGAAGTGAAGGTAAGAAGTTAATGAGAATTTGATTGTTTAAACAATAGTGAATAGATTTCGGGATTGCGTAAACAAACTCTGAGCTATAAAAGGGAGTGATCTAATTCAATTTGCAAGCATGTCATTACGTTTTGTTTTGTATTGACACCATTCAAAAACATGTTGACACCTTTCAAAACCACTCTTCCATCAATCAAAACAACGGAATATTTTGTTGAGTGAGTTAATAAATAAATATTTTAATGAGATTGTCGTGGGTTGAAACTTCAGTTAAACTGAAAGAAGATCACAAGGGCTATTGCATAAGATAGGTAAGCTCAACACATCCTCACATATAGTCTTTCATTTCAAAATGAATGGAAAACAGAGAGAAGAATTTCAGTTCAAATTGCATAGTGAGGTTGTTCTTAACTAAGTGTGTAATAGATTTTTTTTTTTTAGCATACTCAGTTTAAATATTTGAAACAGAGTTTGTGAAGAAAAATGGAAGACAGTTGGACATGGTTTTATTTTTATTTTTATGACAGAGGACAGAGTATGAGGAATGGTGAAGAGAAACAGTGAATCTATCATGAATTTTTGATGAGATAGTTGAAGTTTTACTGTTGTATACACAGTGAATCTGAATGCAATGTTTTGGAAAGAATTTTTATATGAAATTGATGAGTGACAAACACTGTTACACAGTCAAATTTTTTTTACAATACAGAGATAGAGATTGTTTTTAAGGAGAACGGAGAATTAAATAAAGGGTGGAAGATTAGAAACATAAACTTATGTTTTCTTAAAAACCTTTCTATCAATTATTTTGTTTATTTACGGTAAGCTCACATTCTTCAAAAGAGAAAAACAGATGATTGATTGATTGACAAGGGCAGTAAAGCAAAAAGGTAAGCCTACTACCATGATTACATCTAGTGCTTAAATTTTTGTTTACAAAGATGAAGTTAATGACGGTAGATGGTTATATAAAATGGTTTTAAGACCAAATGGCTTCAAGAACAGAATCTAAAGACTTCCAAATTGAACACTGGAGTAGGGAAACAATGGAAAAACTCTATTAGTCAGGGTTAATAGGTTTTCTCCAAAAGTTCAAAGGTCATAATGAAGATATCACAAGAGAATTTGTAAATAATTTCAGACAGAATGAAACCATGGTGAGTAGCCTACATATCCCTTTGACTGTTGAGTGTATCTCTGAAACTTTAGACTTGCTATCTTTAGGTGAATTATATCACAAGGGATTACATTTTAAAGACAAGGGCTGGACATTTTTCTTGGATAAAAACAGGAAGGGTTCTTTTGATAGATCAAAAGGGATCCCAAAGGAATGGATCAATGAACCATGAGCAGAACTAGTATTGATAGTTCAAAAGTTTTCACTTGTAACAATAGATTTAGTGTAGTACACCTTTACCATGTCAGGTTACTACAACACATCAAAGGGGATATAAGGATCAATCTGCCCTATTTATTTTACAAAAACTTAATGAAAATGATTAAAAGCATAGAATGAGAGACCAAACCCAAAGAGGCTCAATTTATTCATCAGGGACTCATCAAAATTCTTGTAGATTACCAGTTGAAAGTCAAAGTGATGGTTTGAAAATATTTCTTGGTTGAAAATAAGTTTGTAGAAAAAAACATTGGAAACAAACTTAAATCTATACAGGAAACAAGGAATATTGTGCATTCATCTCTTTATCCTAAAACAATGTCAAAGAAACAACAAGAGACAGTTATGTTAGAGAAAGGAACATCATTTTTTACTATTTCCAGGAGACAGAAAAAGAAGCATTCAGCAGAACCAGAAATACAAGTCATGGAAACATCTCCTATAACAAAACAAGCAAATGAAATTCTTGAGAGAATGCAACAAGAAGTATATGAAAATCCTATAGATAGAGATTCCTATTTTGAAAACAAAGAGGTGGAAGCTACTTCAGTTTCCAAAGATTCAAAGAGGGAAGATCAAAACCTTTCCAGAGTTAGAGAGTTAACTGATAACTTGGAGATAAGGAAAATCATGGAGAGGCACCTGAAGGAGGAAAATGAAACTTATAAAATAACTAATGAGAAATTGGCAAAGGAGAATGAGAAGATAAGTGAGGAAGTGGAAAAGTTAAAAACCAAAAACAATCTTCTTTATACACAGGCATTCAGCAGAAAAATTCCTAGAAGGCTAAGTATGAGAAACAACAGGTTAAAACCTCCATCTACAAGGAAGAACAGGGAAAAGACATGGATTCTTTTTTGTACATAGCACAACATGAAGTTTCAGGATCAGGAATGGGATTAACATTAGGGCTCCGAAGGTCAAAGAGGAAAAAGCAAGCATGAGGACATGCTTAATCATTAGCTTGGGGGAGATGTTGGCCCTCGTTTTGTTTAGAAAATACACCTTATTTTGTCATATTATCCATCTATTTACCATCATATCCACCTTATATTGACCTAAAGATGCATATACATGTATTTAAGTTATGTTTTTCAATTATTAGATGTTTTTGTAAAAATTGAAATTTAAGTGCATTTTTGGATAACATCAGAAATTCCCATAATAACATTATGGTTTTCATATGTGCATGACACTTGGGCTCGAGCTGGATACATTTCTAAAATTGAAATTTAAGTGCATTTAGTGTAGTACATATTTACCATGTCAAGTTACTACAACACATCAAAGGGGACATAAGGATCAATCTACCCTATTTATTTTACAAAAACTTGATGAAAATGATTGAAAGCATAGAATCAGAGACTAAACCCAAAGAGGCTCAATTTATTCATCAGGGACTCATCAAAATTCTTGTATATTACCAGTTGAAAGTCAAAGGGATGGTTTGAAAAGATTTCTTGGTTGAAAATAAGTTTGTAGAACAAGACATTGGAAACAAACTTAAATATATACAGGAAACAAGGAATATTGTGCATTTATCTCTTTATCCTAAAACAATGTCAAAGAAACAACAAGAGACAGTTATGTTAGAGAAAGAAACATCATTTTTTACTATTTCCAGGAAACAAAAAAAGAAGCATTCAACAAAACTAGAAATACAAGTCATGGAAACATCTCCTATAACAAAACAGGCAAATGAAATCCTTGAGAGACTGCAACAAGAAATGTATGAAAATCCTATAGATAGATATTCCCATTTTGAAAACAATGAGGTGGAAGCTACTTCAGTTTCCAAATATTCAAAGAGGGAAGATCAAAACCTTTCCAGAGTTACAGAGTTAACTGATAGCTTGGAGATAAGAAAAATCATGGAGAGGCACTTGAAGGAGGAAAATGAAATTTATAAAATAACTAATGAGAAATTGGTAAAGGAGAATGAGAAGATAAGTGAGGAAGTGGAAAAGTTAAAAACCAAAAACAATCTTCTTTATACACAGGCATTCAGGTGGCTTCAGGAGAAAAATTCTTAGAAGACTAAGTATGAGAAACAACAGGTTAAGACCTCCATATACAAGGAAGAACAAGGCAAAGACATGGATTCTTTTTTGTACATAGCACAATATGAAGTTTCGGGATCATGAATGGGATTAACATCAGGGCTCTGAAGGTCAAGGAGGAAAAAGAAAGCATGAGGACATGCTTAATCATCAGTTTGGAGGAGATGTTGGCGTTCGTTTTGTTTAGAAAATACACCTTATTTTGCCATATTATCCATCTATTTACCATCATATCCACCTTATATTGACCTAAAGATGCATATACAGGTATTTAAGTTATTTTTTTCAATTATTAGATGTTTTTGTAAAAATTGAAATTTAAGTGCATTTTTGGATAGCAGCAGAAATTCCTGTAATAGCATTATGGTTTGCATATGTGTAGGACACTTGGGCTCGAGCTGGATAAATTTCTAAAAGGCTTGGGAACTAATAATAAGAGTACACATGTTGGCACAATCAGACTGAACTTTAATAGGCCTAGTCAAAGGCGGTCAAATAGGACCAGTCTTTATGGAGGATCCTTAGAAACTAGGTCAAAACTCTTATTTTGTGGGATTTTCTAGATTATGATAGATCTGATAAATGAATTCGACTTGATATGATAGGATAAGGATAGTTATGACTACTTGAGCTATTTTAGATGAGTTTTTTAGATATTTTATCTATTTAAACCTCAAACTTTGAAGGCTTTGATATGGAACTTGTATGACTTATTATTATTATTTATAAGACTTTGAGACATAATTGAAGGTCTGTTCTATCATATTTTGATGTTGTTACATGCTGGTTGATTGATTGAAGTCTTAAGTAGCTGAATTTACCTTCAGCGTGCGAGGAAATGGTGGAGGGTCCCCACAACGAGCTAAGTGCACTTCTTAGTTTATTTCGTAGCTGCAATTTATGAATTATTTTGCTTATGTTTAATTTGTTTATGCTGATTATTTTCAAGTATTGATGAATCTAATGATCATTCTTAACCTGCATATGAAAGGAAAAAAAAGTGTTTAAAGTTAAACACTCTTTCTATCTAATCAATATTTTCAGTCAGAATTCATCCTTACATGCCTTTACATGCTTTGATTGCTGATGGATCTTAATCTTGTTTCTATTCTGCATATGAAGAGACAAACCAGTATTTAAAGTTAAACATTGCTTCTATCTAATTAAGAGATTAAAAACTAAGATTCATCTTTCCTGCTTTTTCTGAGTTCCTCTTTTAACAATAGCATTGTTGATAAATGAATATTTGATCAAGGACAATCGAGACCTCTTTAGTGAAGAGCCTCTTCAATTATTACTTCATGTATCTTAATCTATTGTTTTGTTAATTTTTTGATTTATAATTCACATGGTAATCTTGTTAAGAGAAGGACAAACAAATCTCTTAAGTTAGGAGATTCTTCTGCTTCTAATTACACATATGAATTTAGAATTTGTTTAAGTTAGATTTATATTTTTAATATGCATTTCCCTAATCATCAATAAACCATCTTCTGAATTGATCGCAACTGAAACTCATATACTTTGGGGATGCTTCTAAGTTCCACTAACCCGAATTGATAATAAATACTTGCGTTAGTTTACAACAGTAAATTGACCCAACACCCTTGATGTGTTTTTGCATGTGAATTGAGCTTGCGTATATGACTGTTGAAGCTATCTTTGGTGGTTCTGAAACTGCTAGTAATGATCCTGAAGCTGCATGTGATAATTTACTGAAGGTCTTATTGTTGATAACTTTGAATATGGAGGTATTTTAGAGTTTTTTGTTGTTGTTGTTGTTGCTGCTTCACATCCCTAGATAAAATGTTACAGCTGAGATGCTCATGATGTGAGTGTTGTAGTTTATGATTTTGCTTCTGTACAAGTCTTCATAGCATGATGATTCTTTGACTGATAAAGTTTTTGTGGGTGCAGTCTTCTTGTTGAGTCTTCATGTGTATGTCTGTTGGTGTAGGACCCCCCTTGTAGTGCCAGTGTTGTCTTCAGATTCATCTCACAAGTCTTATTGGTCTTCATGATTGGTCAAAACCATCTTCAACTCTCTTTCGGTGCTTACACAGGGCTTGCTACATGAGGTTAATTTTTCTTGTAGCAACCTCTTTCTCTGCTTGTTTTAGGCTTCTAGATCTGTTTGAGTTATGAGAGAGAGTGCAAGGTGGTCTTAGGGTGATGGTAGGATGATTATAGAATGATGAGGAAGTGGTGTGGCCTTGGAAAAATGGAGTGAAGGAACTCTATTTTTTTTTCAGAAAAGTTTTTGTTACAAAGGTGACAAAGTGTAGGGTTTGTGAAAAATCCTTTGGCTTGAGATGGAGTGAGAAAATGATGGGAAGACTCTCCTAATTTATTTTTTTACACATCAAGGCCCTTTGTGACTATTTTTTGTCCTTGATTCCCCTACATGTAGCTTGTTGTAACTTCATGTAGCAATTACAAGTAGCAGTTAGAACAACCACTTGTAGCATACTTGTTTTAGTCATAGATCTCCAATGGTAGATTTGATTGATCTGGATTTTTTTGAGCATGTTACCATCATCTGTATGCACTTCCCTATAAAAAATCTCGACCATTGGATGCACGAATCTCGAGAAAAATTAAAAATGGTTGTAGATGATGGAGGTCGATTTCTCACAAAATGTGCACAAAAAATTGTTGAAATTGTTTGAGCATGTTACCATCATATATATACATCTCCCCCTGAAACAACTCGGTAAATGGATGCACGATTTTTGAGACATAATAAAAACAATTTTCTGCTAAAAATCAGGACTTCCTATAGCAAAAACAAAATTTCATGTAGAATTTTAGAAAAATGAGGAAAATGAATAAGAAAAGCTTGGAAATGATGGGTGGATGTTGGAAATGGATAAGGGTGATGGATTGGCATTACCTTGGTCCTTTTGAAGCATATGAGAAAAAGAGGAAGTCCAAGTTTGACTTCCTTTGATTAGGGATTTGACCAACTTTTTCTTTTAGTGCCAACTTGTTTTTTTGCAGTTTGCAAAGGTTGGAGAGCACCTGCATTCATTAGAGAGAGACACATGGAGCAAATACATTTTTTTTCTTTTAATTTTTTTTTCACTTTTTTCACTTTTTTCTTTAGGCCTACTAGTTGCCTCAATGAGGTTTTCAACTAGTAGGTCTACCTAGGTGCCTCAAAGGAGGTTTTCATCTAGGATCTTTATTTTTCTCTTTTTTCCAGCCCATTGACCACCTCATGGAGGTTTTCAATCAGTGAGCCAATCTCCGATGCCTCAAGGGAGGTTTTCACTTGATATTTTATTCTTTTCTTTTTTTCTCTTTTTCCATTTTTTTAATTTTTTCTATCCTATGCTACTTAAAAAAACAAAATCTCTTTCAAGTATAGGAAGACTTCCAATGGAGTCATGTACATATCAAGATGACAAATAAACTCATGTGTAGTCTCAAAATGTATGCTTTGACATGTACCTGAATATGAGATACCAAATGCTTTGAGTGAGATGAGATCAAGAATTATTGAAGAAGAGTGTGTCGCTGCAACTTAATGATTGTCTGGAATGATATTTCAATATGGTTGTGATACCCTTGGTCCACTTGTTGATTTGGATCACCTTGGATGTCCACTTCTACCATGACATTCAAATCTTCCACTTTTTGCTGATTTTTCTCTTGAGCACATGGAGGATCTGATGGTAAACATGAGGGAACTTTCTCAATATCTGATTCTGATGTCTGCTCTTCGTCGAGTGCAGCCCATGATTATTTGGTATTCTCATTTGAATCTTCTTTTTTCTGAATGTTGTCCTTCAATGACATCAAGAGAATTAATTTTTTGCAATGCCATTCCTGAGCTAAGATGGATACCATTTAGATCAAGAGGAGATGTTTGGAAGTGTTGTACCTCAGCATTGTAAGTGGGATGAATTACTTCTTTGTATGGGTTTGGAAATGGTGGTATAGGTAGTTGAGTGGGAGTGGATCTATGAGATGGATGTGGTTGAGGTTGTGGTTGTGGTGGAGGTGGATGGTAGGGATATCATGGAGTTGGTTATGGAGGATATTGAGGATATTGTGGATTTTTCCCATAAGGTCCTTGCCAACTTTATTGCCAAGATTAGTTTTGAGGTTGAGATGGCCAAGGTTGCCAAGGAGGGAGTGTATCCCAATTATTTTGAGATGGATGTTAACAAGCTTGAAATTATGAAGTAGTTCCTTGCATCATATCAAGTTGACTAGACTGCCATGGTCTTCTTGTAGCTACATAACATAGATTCTTTGGTGATTGACTTGCTCCAATGTCCTCTTGGTACACTTCCTTAAACCTTGGTCACGATGGAAAATATTTAGTAGCATATGATTATGCATGGATAACAAAAATATCAACATATTTTTTTTACTCATTTCGCATTCTTAACATTTCTACTTGTTCACTTAGATTGCTAAGATTTTATGTTTTAAAGTTATCAAGCAAATTTCCAAGTTCATCTTGACTTACCAATGTTGATGTCGATTTACTTACTCTTGCCCTTCCTCTTGATATGCTCTTGCATGTTTCACAAATTTCTTCAAATGATAATTGGTATACATCTCCTCTACTCATGAGATCAAGGAGATCGACCCACTCATCCCTAATTGTTCTAAGTAAGAGGGTTTTTAGTGTGTCAAATCCTAAATGTTGTAATTTTTCCCTCTTAACATTAAACATGAACCTATCTATTAGATCCTCAAGGCTCTAATTTTCTTTTTGATTCATTCTAAAGATTTTTTTCCTTAAGATCATGGTCTTTATATTTTTCTAAAAATATCTTTTGCATATCATTCCATGAACTTATTGAATTAGTACCCAAACTCATGAACCATTTAAGAGCTCTATCCTTCAATGTTGCAGGAAAAAACCTCAATTTCTGAGTGTGTGATAAGTAGCCATAAGATCTACAAAGTATTTCAAATTCAAAGAGAAAGGTTTTTGGATCCTCTGACCTCATACCATGGAAGTTGGGAAGGAAAGATGGAAGGATTCTCTTCATATGCACACTGACATCAGTATCTTAAATGAGAAATCTAAGAGGATCTTCTTCATTGTCATCATCTCCATCCATTTCTTCTACCTTTTTCTTCCTCCTTTTCTTCTTCTACCTACAAAAGCGGATGGTGATGTGGTTCTTACTGCACCAGGTGATCAAATGGGGTGGCGGGGGGGGGTTTGGGTTGGTGTTGGAAAAGTATTTTTGAATATTTTTTTGAATAAGAATGCTAATGCAATGAAATTTTCTATTTTGAAATGAAATATGCCTAATGCATTTTTTTTTTTTTTGGCAAAAAGAAAAGAAATCAATCAATTAGGGAAGAAAACAATGCATACTTTGACACCTCCCCAACAACAAGGCCAAAAAGTGATGAGCCTCAATATTGCAACAAGAACGCTGCAACTCTCAAGGCTACCAACTTTAATTATCAACCCAGGGTTCGTACAAACTTAAGAGGTATCAGCACTATATGTGCATCATACAATCTGTCCTTTTGTTGATATGATGTAATGCAGTGAATGTTATGAAATAAAAGTCTAAACTAATTGCAGAAATATAAGTGTTTCTTTGAAAATAAATGAATCATAGGAAATAACAACAATTTGTAATTGAAATCCTAAGAGCATGAATTCAAATAAAGAAACATAATCTAATTTGTGAAAATGAATGTTCTAAGTGGTGTTTATTCTTCCTCAATCATGGATTTGGACCTTAGGGGTCATGATTTAAGCTTAAGAGACAAAAACCAAGCTTTGGGAGAAAATATGGCCGAGTTTACACGTGCTACAAGATGTTCTGTTTTCGTTAAAGGAAGCTCTATTTTGTAGATAAATCACCGAATGACTAAGTAAATCAAATGAAAATGGGATGGCACAAATTTTGTGATTAATTATGATGTCTCAGATCTTCATTCCAAGGGGAATCACTCCCAAATAACCCTGTTCACACATGCTAAAAAATAACAGAAAATTACTACTCTAAAATCTGGAAATTCAAGAACTAGTGAGCTAGTTAATCTATCAAATGCCTAACCTAATCAAGTGCAAATGCAATGGTGTAAAATTTCTTATTAACTCTAACATTGTTATGACCTAATCCAAGTGGAATCAATTCAAATAAAGCTCATTAACCCATTCTAAAAAATAACAGAAATTTACTACTATTTCGCTACAAGGCATTTCCATAAATCTTATATTTGTGAACTAGTAACCACATCCAAGTAGTTTAATGATTAAGATGACCTTCCAAATTTATTCCAAGGATGAATAATGCTTTTGAATCTATAAAAACCTGCAAAAGAACTCACTTCAATCATTTAACTCAATCCTACAACAAGAAAAAAAAACAACACTAAATACAGAAATATGAAAAATAGAAATGATAAATGCATGTGAATAACAAGTGAAAAGAACATAAAGAAATTGTGCAAGAGGGCTCTAAGGCCCCTAGGATGGCCAAGCCTAAGGAGACTCAGAGTCCTATGGAAGAAATCAAGCCTTAGAAGCTAAAAATGGCGTCAATCTTCATTTTTTGAATCAATCCAAGTATATCCCTGCAAGAAATTAAAATGGAGCTTCCAGAAAACAAGTTTTCTCCACAATAAGACTAAACAATACCTTCCCTTAGAGGTCAATTTGAATTGGTACTTATACAAAATGATGAGGAAACATTCTCATTGAAAGGAGGAAGCTCTCCCCTCCAAAATCCCTTAAATAGTGGATCTGGTTCTCAACGCTAGGAATCTGCATTAAATGACAAGGAACACATTCCTTGGTTTTCTCAATCATTGGAGTTTAGAATTACTCAAGATTTTCTCAATAATTTAATGATATTTTGTTCATTTATTCTCCAATCTTGATCTTCCAGTAATAGGGAGCAAGTCCCTAAATCATATGTGAAAAATCCTAGATTTGGATTCCTACTGCAACAAATCTAAATTACTTCTATTATTTTTCATAATTATTTCATTATAGTGAAATATCGAAGTAATTACTGAAGCAGTCTACACAAATGATGATGCAGAATAAATCTAAGTGCTAAAACAAACTGAACAAAATACAATGAAAAAAATCCACATTGACAGTGATTTTTGAACTAAGTCCCTGGGAAAACCCAACTCGGGAAAACTGATGCAGCAGATTTGAGGGTTTTATATTATTAAGCAGCAGAATCTTGAGTACAACTAGGGTGCCAATATCTGGCTCACTCTTCAGAGAAATCTAGACAATAGATGAAAATGTGAGGTATACCTCACTCTGCAAATCCCCGGCTGATCTGAACAGCGCTGGTGAAGCCCCTCTCTGCCTCCATGTGATGCCTATGCTGCAACTACATAAGCCTGCATGGGCAAGCTCTGGACTGCGTCACGTCTCCTCTACAAGATCAAGCTGATCAGAAACAGAGTTTTGGACCACCTGGCTCAAAAACGCCAGCTTCCAGCTATCTCTGGACTTATCACAAAAGGCACTGCATCACTTATGCGTGGTTCCCTTCAGGAACTGTCACCCCTCCAGGTGACTGCGTTGCCTGTCTCTGAAACGTACTCTTGGTCCTCCTGACAAGTTACTACATCTGCCCCTCTCTGAAACTGATCACTGAATCAAATCACTTAGCAAACCCAACCCTAGTGATTCGATCATGATCAAAAGATGTGTCTCTCTCACAAGCTCGAAAATGCCAAATGCTCAATGTGCACAATTCTGTTTTCCGTAGACCCCTCACCCTCATATTCTTTCGTTGACCCTTCAACGACTAATATTAAAACATAATCAAGGGCTAAGATTAACTTAGAGGTGGTCCATGACTTTATCTAGAATATTCACGCTTAGTTTAATTAATACCCTTCAATTAATCAATTTCCCTAAGTTTAGACTTAGGAAAACATTAAAAAACGATTAATTATTTTAATTAAACCATCTCTAAGTTGAATTTCCAAAAACCATTTTTGGGTTTTATGGCTAGAGCACATCCGATGCTACCATAAATCAACACTCCCTCTTAGTGAGGAAAGTGCTCTAGCAAAACAACTCAATGTGTTGCTCTGACTTCTAGAACATCTGCTGTTGTGGTGTTGATGCTGCTCACCAACATTGCACAAGAAAATGATACATCTGTACTGCTCCCAACTGCCACTATATTGCAACTCCCTCTGAATTCTGCAACCATGCTGCTGCATTGTGTGAGCACTGCTCTGCACTGCGTGAGCACTAATCTACACTACGCTGCACCACTTGTGCACTGCACTGATGCTGCTCAACTACTGTTGCCGCAGCACTGTTGCTACTTGCAACAAAAAAACATCTGAAATTGGATAAGAAAATCTGCAACTGGAAAATAACAATGACTACTGCTAGTTTTTGCACTAGCTCTTTGAAAAATACTGTGTTGTTGCTGCTTTACACTGCATTGCACCAATGTGCACTACGCTGTTGTTGCTCAACTGCTGATGACGCTGCTCCCTCTAGGCACTGATCAAGCTCTAGTACTGCTAACCACTACACTGTCTTCTCATCTTTCGATGCAATTGTCCATCCTACTACTGTCTTTAGGCTGTTGTAGCTCACATGTGATCCAAGAGTCCGGAAATACTCTATGATCCGCCAATTCTAGATTCTGGATCTACAACTCCAAGTCAACCCATTTCTCTCCTTTCAAAATATGAGCTAACATAGCATAATCTCTTTCTGCCTCAATCTTGGCTGCTCCTACTTGAGGATCTTCCTTCTCCTCCTTATCCTTTTTCTTAAGGGGACATTGTGTGGCATAATGTCCCATTTCCCCACACCTGAAGCACTTGATCTTGGATACATATTTCTTATTTTGCCTCTGTTGCCCCTTTGATGCAAGGGAAATGTTATCTTCTTCCTCCTTGACTTTCGAACCGCTGCTGCCATCTTCAATCTTGATTTTGAGGAGATCTCTCCTCAACTCTTCTTGCTGCAAGGTTGTCCACATCGCTTCCCATCCTGGAAGCTTTTCTCTGCCCAAAATTCTTTGGACAAAGACCTGATAATCTTCTGAAACAGAGTTTAGAGTGAGCCCTACTAGCTCTGAGTCTTTGGGTGTTGATCCCACTGCTGATAGTTGGTCTTAGTTATCCTGAATTCTAGACAGGAAGGAGTCAAAACATTCTCCCTTCTTCATCCTGATATTACACATCTTCTCCTCTCGATACATCTTTCATTGCTCGAAATATCCTTGGTATAGTTTTTCTAGCCCTACCCACATTTCTCTAGCAGTGTTCTTTGCTGCTATGTGAAGTACAATGTGGTCCTTCACACCATCTAGGATCAATCGCTTGGCTCTTGCCATATTCTTCTTGAATGCTCTCAGATGTGCTGCATCAAGAGGTTCTGAAACTGTGTTGTCTATGAGGGCCTTTAGATCATGCTCATCAAGGAGAAATTGAATCCTTGATTTCCAAATAACATAGTTGGAGGCACCCTCCAGTCTATCTCGGTCACACAGTCTATTGCTGGCCATCTCCTCAACTGTCGATATCTTGCTCTAACCCTCTGCTCAGCTAGACTTACGCACTTCTTGTGGAGTAAGTCACTGATTTTGCGACTGCACGAGAAAAACCGAGCTTCTTTGAGTAAGAAACTCTCTAAGACCAAGAAATCCCCAATCTGTGTTTTTCATAAATTTTTTGATGCTTATGCACCAGCTCTTACTATTGTGCAGTAACTGTGTCCTTCAGCTAAGCGGATCTGATACACTGCCTCTTCTGCGTTGGATTTCCCTCCTGGCCTAGACAACGTGATTTCTGGGAGGGTCTACTGCTGCTTACACAGATCCCAGTCTCTTTAGCGCTGACCTGCTGGTTCACCCTTGTTTCTCCTACAATTCAGCTTAAATAAGCTTTGATACCATGTGAAAAATCCTAGATCTAGATTCTTACTGCAACAAATCTGAATTACTTCTCCTATTATTTTTCATAATTATTTCATTACAGTGAAATATCAAAGTAATTACTGAAGAAGCCTACACAAAAGATGATGCAGAATAAATTTAAGTGTTGAAACAAACTGAAAAAAATACAATGAAAAACATCCACATTGACACAATTATTTTTGGACTAAGTCCTCGGAAAAACCCAACTCGGGAAAATCGGTGCAGCAGATCTGAGGGTTTTATATTATTAAGCAACAGAATCTTGAGTGCAACTAGGGTGCCAATATCTGGCTCACCCTTCAGAGAAATCTAGACAACAGATGAAAATGTCAGGTATACCTCACTCTGCAAATCCCCGACTGATTTGAACAGCGCTGGTGAAGCCCCTCTCTGCCTCTGCATGATGCCTACGCTGTAACTACGTAAGCCTATGTGGGCAAGCTCTAGCATTGCATCGCCTCTCCTCTGCAATGATCAAGCTGATTAGAAACTAATTTTTGGCCCTCCTGGCTCAGAAACCCCAGCTTCCAGCTATCTCCGGACTGATCACAAAAGGCACTGCATCACTTTTGCGTGGTTCCCTTCAGGAACTACGTCACCCCTCCAAGTGACTGTGCTATCTCTCTCTAAAACGTACTCTTGGTCCTCCTGACCAGTTACTGCATATGCCCCTCTCTGAAACTGATCACTAAATCAAATCACTTAGCAAACCCAACCCTAATGATTTGATCTTGATCAAAAGTTGTCTCTCTCACAAGCTCGAAAATGCCAAATGCTCAATGTGCACAATTATGTTTTCCATAGACCCCTCACCCTCCTTATATTCTTTTGTTGACCCTTCAACGGCCAAGATTAAAACATAATCAAGGGTTAAGATTAACTTGGAAGTGATCCATGACTTTATCTAGAAGATTCACACTTACTTTAATTACCTTTAATTAATCATTTTCCCTAAGTTTAAGAAAACATTAAAAAACGATTAATTATTTTAATTATACCATCTCTAAGTGGAATTTTCAAAAACCGTTTCTGGGTTTTATTGAATGCATGTGTCCTAGCCTATATACAAAGTTACAAGGCTAGAGCACATCCGATGTTACCATAAATCAACATTATCTCCTCTAAATATTCATAATCTACCCAATATTCTTCAAAAATAAATAATATTAGGCACATATATGTAATTATCTCTAAACCTTCCTAAGAACATATTAAAGCTTTAAAAAACATTATTAAGTGTAGAAGAAGAGATTTAATATATCTTTTATGTGCTTAAGAAAGATTAGATGGGCCTTAATTTATGTCTAATTTAGAGGCCCATCAAGGAGTTCGCCATGATTTCCCAAATACCTCCAAGAGAGAGGTGGGGTTATTTAGTACTGTAGTTCGAAAGAACTGCAGATGGGCAAGATCCTTGATGAGTCCACCTCTTGGATCAATACCTTGCTATGAGAGCCCATATCAGAAGTAGCAAAATGGACCAGTGTCAGTTGGTGTAGAGGAGTGCCAGAGTGACACTTGCAGTGGCTAGGAGCGCTAGAGACTAAGCAACACAAAGCATAGTTGGAAGTAGTGCAATTGGCACAATGCAGAGTTAGCAACAGCGCAGAGACTTCAAAGGGTTAGCATAGAGACTAGCAGCAGTCAGAACTCCAACAACAGATGCATCACACTGAACATATTTGGTTTAGTATTTTGGATGTTTTTTCTGCTGCAACAACACTAGAGTTGGAGTGCAGATGCAGCTGGCAGCAACATGCATGGTCAACAGTAACACAGATGCAGCATTTGCATAGTAGTTGGTGGGCAGTGATGTTAGACAACAACAACACAGAGGGAGATGTTACAGAATCCAAGTGATGATTCAACAAGTTGCATTACTAGAGCAGATTCCTTGCTAAGAGGGAGTGTTGATTTCTGGTAGCATCAGATGTGCTCTAAGCCTCAAAATTTGCAGGAGTCTAGGACACATGTATTCCAGAATACCCAGAAATCATTTTGGGAAATTCAACCTAGATACAGTTCTATTAAAAATACAGTTCTATTAAAATAATTAGTTATTTTTAATGGATGCCTAAGTCTAAACTTAAGAAATTAAAATAATTAAAGGGTATTAATAGAAGTGGGTGCGAATCTTCTAGAAAAAGACAAAGATCGAGTCAATATGATATGAGCCATTGATTAGAATCTAGTTTGGGTCGTTCATTTCTCAACAAGAAGATTATAAAGACTTCAGTGGGCATTTGAAAGATACATCGAGCGAGTTCAAGTGATCGATTTCTCAAGTAAGTAGTTGGAAAGATCATCGAGGAGATTCTTGCACCGAGGAGCAAGGATAGTTTTCCAGAGGATGTTTTCCCTGATCCAAAGAGTGCAAGGTAGAGAAGGAATAGAGTAGTCTGGAGTAGCAGCACAATGCCACACAGAGGCAGCGTAGAGCTTCAGAGGGAGTATGTATTTATGGGGTGTGAAACCGGGAAGCCAAAGGGCTGAAGTTTCCAGCTAGCAAAAGATCAAGAGGGGGTGCAACGCAGTCCCATCTGCAGTGACGTAGTGTTGCGCAGAGGCTCATCTCTAGTTCAGATCAGTGCCAAATTTTCTTGTAATAGGGTGAGATCATCTCACTATCTTTTTGTCAGTTAGATCTCTGTATAAGATTTCCAATTTGGGTATCTGAAGAGTTGTACTTAGAAACTACTGCATGATAATACAAACCCTTGTATGCTACACCAGTTTTCCTGCATTAGGTTTTTCTGGGGACATTTGTCCAAAAACAACGGTGTCATATGTGTGCTTATTTCTTCTTGCTCAATTCTTGTTTCAAAAGTATTTTTTTATGTTGTGAAGACTGCAGTGTGTTAGTTTCGTTATTTACCGTAGCAAACACTAAATAATTCCGTTCATTTATATAACAAAATAGAAGAAACTTAACCAGTTATTTAATTTTCACAATATAGACTTTTATACATGCTCAAGAAGAGCTTCTTGTAAATTTATGTAGATGTTCGATGCTTGATGCAACTTTACTTTCTCTTCAAATTCAGACAGCAATCACATAAACAATAAAGTAAAATGCTGATAGAACATACCATTAGATCGACAGAAGACAAGCCAGAAATATATAATTGTGTTGGTGCATTACAACGATCAATAGGATGCTTCAACCAGCAAAGTCTCAATATTTTCAACCAACCAGCAATGTCACACAACCCACTAGGACAGCCAAATAGTCATCTCAAAAGTCAACGTTGTCAGTCAATGATCAATGCAAACAACAACAGCAGCTAGGTCAACGCTAAAAAGTCAATGTCAACGTTTTGCCTCGGAAATAGTGCCAGAAAATGCGGATTAGGGAAATCAAGATTTTGGGAGAGTTTTGGGTCGATTTGATCTTGCGTTGACCAAAGTCAACACTGGTCAAACTTTGTTGCAAAAACCCTAGACCGAAAAACAGAAAAGCGCTGCTGCTAGATTTCCCACATGTGGAGAGAGAAGAGACTCCAAGTGATTGAACCAATCAGATGAGGAGAGAGAATGTGTGAGGATGAGATGAGTGAAATGTCCTCCAACATTGACCTTATTTATATCCATCATTGAGGGTGTGTGACACATCTGTTGGGGCACAAAACCTTAAGGCCGACCTACACATATTTTGAATAGATTAAAAATAAATTCAAAATAAATGTTCTACTCATCGGATCAAGATGATCTTTAGATCGATCTTGCACCTCTCCGAAAGAGGAACCCAATGAAAATATTGGTATCTTCATCTGAGCATCACAACATGGAGTTTGGACCTAGTTGTCCAAAATTAACACTCCCTCTCAACTAGGGAGAACTCCATCCACTTGTACAATCCAAACATCATGCGTCATCCCGCCATAACTTGCTCTGCTGGCTTCTTTATTTCAGAACAGAAGTGGGTCAGTCACAAAGACATCATTCCCGACTGACAGATTCAGTGCAGAGGTCCGAAACCTCTATAGGACTCACAAAGAGTCCCATACCAACCCGAAGTTGGTTTATTTGACCCGAAGTCAGCAGGAGATCTGAAACCTCACTAGACTTGATCCCAGATCAAGTGGTTGGACCGTGCCATCCTAGATTGAGAGTACGAAAATCTCTAATGCGTTCATCAGTGTTTACTACTAGTCTCTAGCTTTTCCCACCTCACTGGCCAAATGAGAGGTACTTCCCATGAGCCCTGAACTCAATGGGTAGGATGCATAAGGGGCACAGATAATGAGAGGTGAACCAACTCAATCATCACAACGGTGGGGCAGAAGCACACCAACAAGGTTCGGCAAGCCTAGTCTTGTGGTTGCTTATAGCTCCGAGAAGCTATCCCCAAAACTCCCCAGAGCTCTCAGAGCTCATCATCCAATAGGACCCTCAAAATAGGGTTGTTCCACGATACCAAGATTCTCACAGAAGGTTAGGAACTTGACCTTCCCTAGGGGCTTTGTGAGAATATCCGTGACCTACTCATTAGTTCCTATATGATCTAGCCTTATGGCGCCTCACTGTTCCATATCCCAGATAAAGTGGTACCTGATATCAATATGCTTGGATTGATCGTGGAACACGAGATTCTCGGAGAACTGAATCCCACTTTGGTTATCACAGAGTATCACGGTGGTATCTAGCACATGCTCGAATAGCTCACTGAAGAGATTTCGTAACCAGACTGCTTCACAACAGGCCATACTCGCTGCAATGTATTCGGCCTCCGCGGTGCTAAGCCACCGAATTCTTCTTCATGCTCATCCATGATATCGAAGTAGAACCAAGTGTGAATCATCATCCCGATGTGCTCTTACGATCCACCACACTGCCAGCCCAATCAGCATCAGTATATCCAAGGAGTGTCATGCTCCCGGCAGTGTATCTCAACCCATGGTTTATCATGCCTCGAAGATATCTTAGAAAATTCTTAGCACCAACCCAATGAGTGTGATGAGGCTCAACCATCCGTTGACTCAAAGTGTTCACTGCAAAACATATGTTCAAACGGGTGTTCACTAAGAACATAAGGGCTCCTACGAGTTGACGATACTCAGTAGGATTTGCTAACACGGACCCAGCAACGCTGCCACTCAACTTCTTAAAGTTGAGCTCCATCAGTGTCGACACAGACTTATAGTCCACCATACCAAATCTTTCCAGCAGTAGTGCATCAGTGCTAGGTCCTTCATCTCAAACTCAGCAGCGAGCTCCCTCTTGCACTGATGAATGAGAGGGTCAGCACCTGTCAAGAAGAGGTCGTCCACATACAGCACCAGAATGAGAGGCTTCTTTCTATCAACCTTGAAGTAAAGGTTCGGATCAACATTACTACGAGTGAAGCCCAGCTTCATCAGGTAGCTATCTATCCTCTCGTACCAAGCTCTGAGTGCTTGATTCAACCCATAGAAGGATTTCTTCAACCTACAGACATGGGTGTCCCGATCCTGGACTTCGAACCCCATAGGTTGCTCTACATACACCTCTTTATTTATTGTACCATGCAGAAATGCGGTCTTCACATCCATCTGATGAAGACTCCATCCTTGCGTAGCAGCAAGGGCTATGATAGATTGAATGGTGGTATATCGAATCACAGGTGCAAATATGTCATCATAGTCTATGCCTTCCTTTTGAGAGAAGCCACGGGCAATGAATCTTGCCTTGAACTTTTCAGCACTTCCACCAGATCCATGCTTGATGTTGTAGAGCCATTTCGAGGTGACAATTGCTTTGTCCTCTTGTCTTGGAACCACATCCCAGACATCATTCTTCATTATGGACTCATACTCTTCGTGCATATCATCCTTCCAGACTTGATGCTTTATGGCTTCCTCAAAAGATCCAAGCTCATATTGTACAATAGTACTCATGGCTGCTAGATACCCTTGGTATCTACTCAGCTTCTCGCTTTCACGGAATGTCCCCCTTGGGGCCATATGTCCCTCAGCATCCTCGAGAGTGTCGCTGAGCCATGATGGTCTCTTCCTTAGTGAAGGAGGTGGATCAATCGGGTCCATCGATCCTTTAGCATCGAGCATCGTCTCATCCTTCTGTTCTTCTTGATTTCCAAGCCTTGCTTCATGATCTTCCTCAGATCTCGGAATATTGACTACTTTCCTCAGGGAAACATCTTCGTCAAAAGTGACATCGTCGCATATCTACACTTCCCTTTGACCAGGCACATAGACTCTATAGGCCTTCGAGCTTTCGTTGTAGCCCACAAACATTCCCTTCTTCCCAGAGGCATCCAGCTTGCTCCTCTTCTCTTTCGGCACATGAAAATAAACAAGACATCCAAAAACTCTAAAATGTGAGATGTCAGGTTTCTTACCAGAGAAAACCTCTTCGGGAGTTTTGGAGTCCAGTGCGAAATGCGAGCATCTGTTTTGTATGTACACAACAGTGTTCACAGCTTCTCATAGCATGGCACGGGCAGCTTCCACAATGGTCCTTTTCTTTCATTCAACAACACCATTCTGCTCGGGAGTATAGACAGTTGTGGTCTCCGTCTTGATGCCAGCTTCTCTGCAAAAGTTCTTGAACTCGTTCGTCTCATATTCAGTGCCATTATCGGTCCTCAAAATCTTGATCTTCTTCCCTGTCAGACTTTCTACCAAGGCTTTGAAGGTACGAAACCACATGAAAGCCTCATCCTTCTTCTTCAAGAAGTATAGCCAGGTTTTGCGAGAGAAGTCATCTATGAACGTCATATAATAAGAACATCCTCCCAAGGATGTCATGGGCAACATACCAGACAGCTCAGAATGTACTAATTGCAAGACATCAAATGTATTTGTGACGCTTGAGGGTAAAGGTCCCCTTGTATGTTTTCCTTGAACACAACCTTAACATACACCTTCATGATTATTTGAGAACTTGCGCATCCCCTTCACCACCTTCCTTGCTTCGGGAAGGGCCTTGTAGTGAAGGTGTCCAAACCTCGTGCCATAGTTCAATCTGTCGGATATTATCACATGTCATCGCTCCCAGTGGAATTCCTCCAACCTGGTAGAGTGTATCAACTCTAAACCCAATCATGATAGCTTCCTTGAAGCTCTTCTTCCACATGTTCACCTTTACATTAGTGAATGCCACATTGAAACCACTGTCTTCCATGGCCGATATACAAGGTTCTTCTTCAAATTATGTACATAGAGTACATCCTGCAAGCAGAAGACTTGACCTTGAGACAAGTGGAGGGTCACAGTCCCTGTCCCTTTCACAGGACATGTGGCATTATCTCCAAGGATAATTTCCAGATTAGTATCCTTCTCAACGATATCAGAGAGTGCTTCCTTGAACCTAGTGATGTGCCTTGAGGCACCACTATCTATCAACCAAACATCCATAGTGTCGACTGGAAATGCAACAGAGAGGGCAGATACAAGAATGAATTCATTTCTTTTATCAACAACATTTGATTCCTCATACCTGGAGTTTCTCAACCTTTTGAAAGGTTGACCATTTCCGCCGGAGGGAGCCTTCCTCTTTCCCTTGAACCTGTTGTTCCTTTGATTTCCATTCCTTCGGTTGTTGTTGTTGTTGTCATCATCATCAGAAGAATCCTTCTTGAAAGGGCATTCTCTAGCAAAGTGACCTGGCCTATGACAAGTGTAACACTTGCCCTTCTTTCCTTGGGCCCCTGCACTTCCTTTGTTCTTTGGACCA
Organism: Pinus albicaulis; assembly: GCA_034641835.2. NCBI lineage: Eukaryota > Viridiplantae > Streptophyta > Pinopsida > Pinales > Pinaceae > Pinus > Pinus albicaulis. The sequence continues at coordinate 1,260,631,004 of CM076580.1, forward strand.
CCAAAGTTCTTCTTTATAGAATGAGCAGCGTAGGAAGCATTTCCTTCATTTTCATACTCCATTCTTGTCTCTTCTTGAACGCATCTCAATAGTACTTTGTCAAAGTCAGGTATCACATTATTATTGAGAATGGTAGTGTTGAACACAGGCCATTCAGATGAGAGCCCTCCAAGTGCGGTGAGTACCATCTCTTTATCAACTATTGTCTCCCCAATAGCCAGCAGATTCCTGATCTCGGTCAGCGTCAGATATATGATTGAATAGAGTCATCCCTGCCTTTCTTCAGATTCCTCAATTAATTCTTGAAGAATAGGACTTGATTCACATTGTTGGCTTTGAACATGTGGACCAACTTATCATACATCTCTTTGGATGTGCCCAGCTCAGAGATGTAGGAAACCAGACTCTTGTGAATTTAGTCCCTAATCATCAACTTTGCTTTGATCTCCCCCTTCTTATACTTTCTTCTGGCGACAACAGATGCAATGGATGGAGGCTCTTGGATTTTACCCTGCACATAGTCCATGACATCTTGGTCTTCCAACATAAGATCCAATGTCATCTTCCAAGCATGGAAGTCATCCTTCCTAGTCAATTTGTCATCAGCCTTGAAGCCATTGTAGTTTGAGGAACCCATCCTCTTCTTCGGTGATTGCTACAAATTAGGGCTTTGTCTTCACCTCAGCTCTGATACCATGTAAATTTATGTAGATGTTCTACGCTTGATGCAACTTTACTTTCCCTTCAAATTCAGACAGCAATCACATAAACAATAAAGTAAAATGCTGATAGAACATACTAGTAGATTGACAGATGTTAATTTCTGCATATGTTCTATGCCATTTCAGCTTAGGGCACAATACTGAAGAAGATAGAACATACTAATAGATCGATAGAAGACAAGCCAAAACAGAGATAAGAAATGGTGGCATTATGGCAATCAGCAGGATGCTTCAACTAGCAAAGTCTCCAATAGGTCATTCAGCCAAGTGTGTCACACATAACCCAGAACAACCCAAACAAAGAACAGTCCATATATATCACAGCTCCAACGCTATCCAGAGAGAGAATTCCTACACAACAATGTGTGTCAAATGAAATCTAAGTCTCCAATATATAGGAATCTTTGGGGGTGTGTGACACGTCCTTTAAGACATTTAAGTCTATATTTTATTCCAGGCCGACCTAGCACATAAGTGGAATAAATTCAAAGTACATGTTCTGCTCATCCGATCGAGATGATCTTTAGATCAATCTTACACCTCTCCGAAAGAGGAATCCAATAAAAATATTAAGATCGTCATTTGAGCATCATAACCTGGAGTTTGGACCTAGTTGTCTTATTTTAACACTCCCTCTCAACTAGGGAGAACTCCGTCCACAAGTGCAATCCAAACATCGTGCGTCATCCCGTCGTAACTTGCTTTGCTGGCCTCTTTATTTCAGAACAGAAGTGGGTCAGTCACAAAGACATCATTCCCCGGCTGAAAAATTCAGCCCAGAGGTCCAAAACCTCAATCAGACTCACAAAGAGTCTCCAACCAACCCGAAGTTGGTTCATCTGACCCGAAGCCAGGCGGAGGTCCGAGACCTCACAAGACTTGATCCTAGATCAAGTGGTTGGACTGTGCCATCCTAGATAGAGAGTACGACAATCTCTAATGCGTCCACCAGTCTTTGCTACTAGTCTCTAGCTTTTCCCACCTCATTGGCCAAATGAGAGGTACTTCCTATGAGTCCTGAACTCAATGGGTAGGATGCATACGGGGCACAGATAATGAGAGGTGAACCAACTCAATAATCACAACGGTGGGGTCCAAACACACCAACAAGGTTTGGCAAGCCTAGCCTTGTGGTTGCTCATAGCTCCGAGACGCTGTCCCCAAAGCCCCCTAGAGCTCCTCGAGCTCATCGTCCAACAGGACCCACATCATAGGGTCGTTCCACGATACCAAGTCTCTCATGGAAGGTTAGGAACTTGACCTTCCCCAGGGGCTTAGTGAGAATATTTGTGACCTGCTCATCAGTGCCTATATGATCGAGCCTTACCGTGCCTCGCTGTACCATATCCCGGATGAAATGGTACCTGATATCAATATGCTTGGATCGGTCGTGGAACACAAGATTCTCGGTCAAGCGAATCCCACTCTGGTTATCACATAGTATTACGATGGTATCTAGCACATGTCCAAACAGCTCACTAAAGAGCTTTCGCAACCAAACTGCTTCACAACAGGCCATACTTGCTGCAATGTATTCGGCCTCAGCAGTGCTCAAAGCCACTGGCTTCTGCTTCCTGCTCATCCATGAAGTCGAAGCAGAACCAAGATTGAAGTAGCATCCCGATGTGCTCTTACGATCCACCACACTGCCAACCCAATCAGCATCAGTATATCCACGGAGTGTCACACTCCCAGCAGTGTATCTCAGCCCATGGTTTATCGTGCCCCAAAGGTATCTCAGAAGATTCCTGGCACCAACCCAGTGAAAGTGATGAGGCCCAACCATTTGTTGACTCAAAGTGTTCACTGCAAAACATATATCTGGACAGGTGCTCACTAAGAACATCAAGGCCCCTACGAGTTGATGATACTCAGTAGGATTTGACAATACGAGCCCAGCAGCGCTGCCACTCAACTTCTTGAGTTCCATTGGTGTTGACACGGACTTGCAGTCCACCATACCAAATCTTTCCAGAAGTTTCACAATGTATACAATGTGTTTCATGAGAAAGGAAAATCTCTCCAGGACTCTACCAGACCTCCAGGCCTAAGAAGTAGTGCATCAGTCCTAGGTCCTTCATCTCAAACTCAGCAGCAAGCTCCCTCTTGCATTGATGAATGAGAGGGTCGGCACCTGTCAGGAAGAGGTCGTCCACATACAACACCAGAATGAGAGGCTTCCCCTGGACAACCTTGAAGTAAAGGTTCGGATCAGCATTACTTCGAGTGAAGCCCAGCTTCATCAAATAGCTATCTATCCTCTCGTACCAAGCTCTGGGTGCTTGCTTCAACCCATAGAGGGCTTTCTTCAACCTGCAGACATGGGTGTCTCGATCATGAACTTCAAACCCCAGAGGTTGTTCTACATACACCTCTTCCTTTATTGCACCATGCAGAAAAGCGATCTTGACATCCATCCTTGCGTAGCAGCAAGGGCTATGATTGATCAAATGGTGGTATATTTTGCCACAAGTGCAAGAGTGTCATCGAATCTTGCCTTGAACTTTTTAGCACTTCCATTAGATCCATGCTTGATCTTATATCGAGGTGACAACAACTATGTTTTAGGAACCATATCCCAAACATCACCCTCGCATCCTAGCAGATTTAATGCTTTACAGCTTCTTCAAATGATCCAGGCTCATATTGTACTCATGGCAGCTAGATACTCCTGGTATTTATATGGCTTCTTGGTTTTCTTCTGGAATTTCCCCCTCTGAAGCCATATGTCTTTGAGCCATGAGAATCTTCTTTCGTCCAGCAATGATATTGGCTCAGGAGTATATACAGAGATGTATTCTCCCTCTTAATGTCAGCTTCTCTCAAGAGAGAAAAACATCTATTTCAAATGAGGGCATCCCAGACACCAATTTGGAAAGGTGACTTAATCTTCCACAGTCAAAGCCATCCCACAGGGTTTGCTAATTATGGTTCAAGATCTGAAAGCTGCCAAAACACATTTTACCATTATGCTCCAGGCTGCGCATAGGTGTCTATGCTAACTGCTACATAGGTGACTATCTATGTCACTGTCCAACAGGGAGAATATACCAACAAGCCCCAGCTTGTGTTAGAAGTCCTGTTATTCTAAGGAGGTATGTTGTAGCTTCCTCAACCAGTCCTCTTTATCGCAACCCACAGAACTAGAAATCCAAACATGATTCCTTCTCTCATAATTCTGCACTTAAGAGCTTGCATCTACTACATCTGACATCTCATCCAGAGCTGCTTCTTATTTACAGATCTGCCCAAGACTTCAGATCTCAGTTCTGCGATTTTTTTTTTTTTTCCTTAAATTTCACAAATCTAGGAGTCGATCATACAAATGTTAAAACACAGAATTTACCCTTCTTCATGACAGTCCATGCAGATCCAGCACAGCCATAATGGTACTCCTGTGCATCAATGTTTCTGCCCAAATCATCCAACAGGATAAAGCTGGACTAGACACTTTCTAAGGTCACTGCTAATAGATTAACTCCAGGTATATGCTGGTTCACAACCACTGTTATTAGTCAACAGTATCATAATACTGTTCGATGAGTCACTGCACTGCCCCTCAAGTCATCAATACATATTACATGTGATCCTTTGTTTATGCAGATCTGGGCCACTTTTTCTAGCTTCCTTTACAAATAGGAGACCCACAATAGGGGCATCATTCAGTTCTAAGCACACAGAACTCCCAGGCCATTAGGCCTTCTAAGTCATTCTGATATGTTGCCTTGTTGACTAGACAATACTTTCCAGACAGTTCCTGAACTTTTTGAAAGACAAGTTCTGTTTTCTGGTTTAAGTGTTGCTAATCCGTGCAATCTACAGATTTGATCTGCATGCCTGGAATAATGTCTTCTTTGCAACAGAAAGGCGTGCAATTCATAGTAGGCATTTGATTTAAAAAAAATTGAAGCTAACTACTTCAAACAATCATACATACCTTGTCAAAACATGAATTGTCCTTTGCGCTATCTCCAGTCCTGCTTCCCTCATCAGAATGCTTGCTAATGATCAATCATGAATTGCCAAGTGAGTTTAATTTCTGTTGTAAGACCCGGGTTCGGGTCCCGGCAATGGAACATTGATGAGATCTTCGAGATCTGCACTTAGTTCAGGCAGAAACTTATTCAAATCTGCAGGCAGTCGTCGCTCTGTACGTCAACTGCCAGACCTCCTCTTCTGACTTCCCACAGAAATATATTAGCAAACGACACCGCAAGCTTCCGACCTGGATTCACTTCTTCTTTAAGAATTCCTGGAGAATTAGGCTGTGTGATGTCGATTATTTCACTACACAGCTCGGTTGTAGCTTCCAGAATAGTCCTCTTCAGCCCTGAAATAATGGACTTTCATTAAGCAGCTCATCAATAAATTGAAGACAGTACAACACGAATATATATGGGCAATTGATACATCGACAAATCCTTGTGATACAATTTCAACTCGATTCCTCGAGGAATATGGTGACTTTCAGCAGGCAAGATTGCCCGGTGAGAATTCGATTTAGATATCAAGCAAAGATATCTTTGACATATATGTGTAGAAAGCAAGATGCGTAGAGTACGCTGCTTCAGCTCTGCCACGTCTCACAGAAAATCGTTCCGCTGTCCTTTGGTCAAGCGTCGGCATCTTTTAAGTCACCCGATGTTGTTTCCAGTCGTTGAAACACTTCCGCTCAAACAATTCGAAATGAAACGCGCACAAACAAATCTTCCACAGTCAGAACGACTCTTCCCTCTAACAGCAGCATACACTGCCCTTCCACGCAGGCTGAGAAAGACCTCTAAACCCATGCTGTCACCTACAACACTTGGAAGTGCATTAATCCTTAGTTCCGCAGAGATTTATTGATAAGGGCCAAGATTTATTTGATGTGCGCCCAAGCCGAGAACACATTTTCACGTAAGTTGCAAAGAAATGATTGCAACGTGAATTTTTTTTTAATTGAATTTGGTGCGCAAGAGACTCGTGGAACCCTCGGTTCAGCAGACTAGTCACAAATTCACCGAAAGAAATGAATTAATTGTGAAAGTAGCAATCATCATAAGCAACGATGTTGTGCCGTTACTAAGGTGAACAGAGATATCCACAAAGACACTGTGCACATTCGCCAGTTCAATTGCTACTGTTCGTTGAAGTCTGCATACGACTAAAATGCGATCTAGTGGACGAAGCATCAAGGAAGATCTAGGTGAGCATTGAAGGCTGATGGTCAGCATACTCTCACCTAATAGATCTTACTGTCACCTAACAGTCCCATAAAAAACAGACCTGCGTGGACTCCTGAAGATGCTCGGCCTCCTTGCTAAAGCAAACAATCCTAAAAAAAAAACTTCCTTCTGCTACCCTTAACAGAATTGCCCTAGCTGCCTTGATTTGCTGCCACTTCCTTTCTTTGAGAGGCTACTCCTATGCATTGAATTTTGAGGCTATTTCTAGCCTGCGGCCTTCTTCAAATTTTCTGCACAGAACTGCGGCTCCTTTTACAAGGGTTTGCCCACTCAAAACAGGTCCAATCATTCTCAAAAAACTCCCTATGGAGTTTGGCCTTCTTGTAAGGTTTACTTGGCATCAAACAGTCAAAGAGAGACTCCTTCGCTTTGCCTTAATCGAATTTCTATTCTTGTCCTTCAACAAGACCGCAAATAGCTAAGCCTTCCAGCTCTTCTCCTTGTCCTCTAACAGCACGTTGGTCAGCATGTTGGGCTTTGTCTTCACCTCGCCTCTGATACCATGTTAATTTCTGCATATGTTCTATGCCATTTCAGCTTAGGGCACAATACTAAAGAAGATAGAACATACTAATAGATCGATAGAAGACAAGCCAAAACAGAGATAAGAAATGGTGGCGTTACGACGATCAGCAGGATGCTTCAACTAGCAAAGTCTCCAATAGGTCATTCAGCCAAGCATGTCACATATAACCCATAACAACCCAAACAAAGAACAGTCCATATATATATCACAACTCCAACGCTATCCAGAGAGAGAGAATTCCTACACAACAATGTGTGTCAAATGAACTCTAAGTCTCTCCAATATATAGGAATCTTTGGGGGTGTGTGACACGTCCTTTAAGACATTTAAGTCTATATTTTATTCCAGGTCGACCTAGCACATAAGTGGAATAAATTCAAAGTACATGTTCTGCTCATCCGATCGAGATGATCTTTAGATCAATCTTACACCTCTCCGAAAGAGGAATCCAATAAAAATATCGGGATCGTCATTTGAGCAGCACAACCCGGAGTTTGGACCTAGTTGTCCAATTTTAACAACAGAAGACAAGCCAGAAATATATAATTGTGTTGGTGTGTTATGGCGGTCAACAGGATGCTTTAACCAACAAAGTGTCAATATGGTCAGCCAACCAACAATGTCACACAAGCCTCTAGGACAACCAAACAGTCAACCCAAAAGTCAACATTGTTAGTCAATGGTCAACGCAAATAGTAGCATCAGCTAGGTCAATGCTGAAAAGTCAAAGTCAACATTTTGCCTCAAAAATAGTGCCATAAAATGCGGATTAGGGAAATCGAGATTTTGGGAGAGTTTCGGATTGATTTGACCTTGAGTTGACCAAAGTCAATGCTAGTCAAATTTGCTGCAAAAACCCTAGACCGAAAAACAGAAAAGTGTTGCTACCAGATTTCCCACGTGTGGAGAGAGAAGAGACTCCAAGTGATCGAACCAATTAGATGAGGAGAATGTGTGAGGATGAGATAAGTGAAATGTCCTCCAACATTGACCTTATTTATATCCATCATTGAGGGTGTGACACATCTGCTGGGGCACAAAACCTTAAGGCCGACCTGCACATATTTTGAATAGATTAAAAACAAATTCAAAATAAATGTTCTGCTCATCGGATCAAGATGATCTTTGGATCGATATTGCACCTCTCTGAAAGAGGAACCCAATAAAAATATTGGTATCTTCATTTGAGCATCACAACATGGAGTTTGGACCTAGTTTTCCAAAATTAACACTTCTTCATACATGACATTGACTAACCTAAGACTCTTAATGGGAGCCCTCTAATAATAAAATCACTTGCTCATGAAACACATGAAGCAAGGTTTACAATAATAATTTTATTTTCTTCCTTACATCATTTACAAGAGTCACAATTACATGTCATTATGAAGACCAAACCTAGTTACATTTTACAGCAAACGAGAGGGGGTGGTGATGTTTAAATAGCTTCAGGAGGGGGGGGGGGGGGGGCTAGACTAGGCTTAGAAATTAGGGAAACTAATTTTAGAAAAAAATGAACCAAGAAGAAAGAAGATAAGAAGAAACTAATAAGAACTAAGGAACATCACAAGTAAAAAATCAAGAACAAGAAAATCGTTTTGCCTTTCTGATTTTCTAAAAGTAATGACCTTGAAAAAGGTGTTAAAACCCTAGTTTTGGGTCTATAATAACATTGAACAAAACTTGAAATCTTAATTTTGGGTCTATAATAGTGTTCAAAGAGGTTAATTGAAGGAATAGGTTCACATCCATTTTGATACAATGTTGAGATGAAAAGCTATAAAGTAAGAATCAAATGAAACCAACCAACAAACCTTAAATCAACAAAATATAAACAAAAGAGATAACACTACATCATGAAAGGAGAACAAAAGAGATAGGTTCATGTACGCTAAAGAATGATCACACTATATTGAATGAGATGATACAAAAGACCCTTGAGAGGTGTATTTATACACAACTCAAGATGTAGCAAGGACTTGTAACAACTTAACCTACAAAAGGTAAAGGAATGTTATTTGTGTTGTACATACAATGAAATCACTTGTTGATTACATGTCATGAAATTTATCTAAACCAAAAGAGTAACCATATAAAAACAAGAAGTTAACAACTATATAACAAACAAAAAATAGTAATGTCACAAGAAAAACAACAAAATTATAGCCAAAATATGCATTAATTGTAAAATCGATCCTACATTCCATTTTTCTACTCACACCGAGAAAGCACTTATGACTATGATACTTCTCTCTTGCTCGTTCTCCCTTTTCTTCAAGAAATTTATATCATATTTGTAATTGAAAGTTTTTTGTGATGTACAAATGAGAGAATAGTTAGTGAAATAATTGATCCCTAATGTGGAAACACAACAAATCATTTCTATGATTTTTGAAACATTTTTCTACTTTCAATACTTGTACCAGCATTGCAAATATCTCCAATATTGCACACAAGAGTGTGGTTAGTGGAAAGCAACAAGGTGAATGAGCATATATTAACATATCGACCCAAGTTCAAAATCCCCCTAAGAGGATGCAGATGAGGCCACATGCAAGACCCAAGTGACTTTGATGGAAGAGATACACCCCTCATACCCAAACAACATAGCTAAAGAGATGATATAAAATATATTTCTGCAAACAAATATCTATAATATCTCCCAATATATTTCAGGTTTTTTTCCCAAGTTCTTCAGAACTAAATTTATGCTTGACGATATAATCTATGATATTTTTGATAAGTTTCTTTCAAACACTTAGTGACGTGTATCCCCAAAGATATTTGCAGTATTGATTTATACACTAAGAGAACAAATAACACAGTAAAAATAAATAAAAAACTTCTGATGGTTAGAATGGGGTCCTCACTTTGCCAAATAGAGAGAAAAACACGTGAAATTACTCTTGATTGCCTTTTGAGTCATGAAATTGTGCTCATTACTTGCTAATTACATTTGTCATAATAGAAAATGACCACCAAAGAGTTTTACTACAAATTATTAAAAGTATGAAGAGCACAAGCTTCATTGTTAAATATTTTGTGAAACATGAAATCTCTATAGGCTAAAGGAGACGAAAGGAGTACTTCCATCAAGGAGTCCATGTCAATATCCTCAAACCAACACAAGAAGACGAGATTCAAATTGCACAAATTGAAAAAAATTTCAACTAATCAAAACTCAAATAGGAACATCATAATTGACATCCTAACTTAAACTTTCTTCCATCTTAAGAATGAAATTGCATGTAAAAAGATCAAAATGCATTGGAAGTTTTTACAAACATATACATATTAACTTTCCTTTCTGCACATACCTTCATATTTGTCTAAGAAGGTCTTACGATAGCTTTATTAAAATACTATGTAATCTGTATTACTCTTTTTCGTTCCACTTTACATCTATGAATACAAAAGAGCCCTCAAATTTAATAAACAAAATTACAATCTTTTGTCCAATTTCATTATTAAAGAATTGAGCATTCATAAATTTCACATCACCCCAGAAGCTTCAAAACTATAAGGCATTGGAGGAGATTTGACCTCTGCACCAATATTCTTATATTGTTCTTCAAGCATGTCCTCTTGCTCATTCTGTTTATAAACAAATTTTCAATATTTTTGATACAGTAACCAAGCAAATGTGAAAAATGAATTAAAATACCAAATGTCTAAAATAAAATAGCATACCAACCTTCATATTTTCTATCATTTCTTGATGCTCAGAGCATACTATTTTGAGATCATCAAGTTGTCCTTGTATTTCATTCATATGCCTACAGAATTCAAATTTGATTACATCAATAAATTCTTTCATAATAAAAAAAAGAAAAGTACCTAAAAATGACAAAACCTGCTATAGAATTAGTCATGGCTCTAGAAGTGCAATAAGCTTTGCAAAATCTGTAAGTTGATAAAGCACAAAAATATGTAACATGGATGCCTTCACTAAGCATCTTGTAAGCTTAATGTTCTACCATCCAAAATAATACTAGACATTCAACAAAAGAATAGTGGTACTGTATGAAACAAGCCACACATGTTCATCACAATAGTAAACAAGAGGCCTTGCTATAATGAACTCGACAAATGTGTTATACGTAAGCATTAAATAATACCATTTTTCATCTTTCAATTGTCGAGTAGAAAACAGAAGTCGATGTGAACATAAAAAAGAAAACCGATCCATGCACAAGACCTTATCGATTTCATATTGATTAAAAAATGCAAAAAATATTAATTACGTTTTTAATACATATCAAGTCATTTTCAGAACATTAAAATGATATATAGAAAGTAAAATATTTTTATTTTCCACAAAATTAATATCTATTAATTCCCAAGGGGTTTGGAACTTTGAAGAGCATCCAGGCAAAGTGATTTCGAGAAGAATAGACTATTAGGGTAAGGAAAGACCATTCACAAAGAGATTTAAAGGAGTTTCAATATCACTATGCAAGCAAGGCCTTCAAAAGAATCACCTTGGTTTTTCCAAATGACTACCAAGACAAGAAAATTTTGGTTCAAGAGCAGCAACTATGATTATGAACGTTTTTAGATATTATAATATTAAAAAAATCAACATTAAATGCTCATACCTAACATAAGCTAAGATGACAGAAGTGTATGTTTTGGCTCTAACATACAAAGAGTCAACATATTTCATAAAAATATGCATCTTGGATGAAGTCTACATAGCCAAATCAGATGTAAAAGTTGTTAGTTCACGCACATATAATCAAATAAATGCCTAACGAATGTTTTCTCGAAATTCCATTTTTCATAAGAAGGACATGCTCATTAGTGTTATTGATGCTTTCACGGATATTCATGTTTATATATAAATACAAACCATGTTTAAAAAATTATTTTTCTCAACATTTTAGGCTTAGAGAGCTCAGCGATGTCTAGGAGACTTCACATGGTTTTTGAGAAAATGCAACCTCTTTAATAAATAATGGATTATGTGCCTTGGTACAACAAAATCTAGCACCCTAGTGCAAAGCCTCACTAAGTGACCTAGACAATGTGCAATAGTAGAAGTGTTACCATTGTCACCTCAACAACTACTCTCCTTGTTTTAGTGATGGACATAATCCAATGCAAAGGAGGCTTCCCTAGTAGATCTTAGGGATCAAGTAATCCAACCAAGTTAAAGTAAATGCCCCAAAGGGTTCTACAATGATTTACCACCAATAGGTAATGTTGAGCAATTAGAGTATAAGGTGGATTTATGAGTAATTTCTAGATTTGAGTTCAAAGGGTCATATGACTCTTCTAGAGGGTTAGTTCAACCAATACAAGGTTAAAAATAGGTCTCTGTTACCCACCAAAAGTGGGTAACCCCTAGGAGAAAAAAGAAATTTATCTTCTTTGGACAAGCAACCAACCAACAACCCTATGATGATCAACACATAACGTTATGCTAGGATTCTCCACCTATTGATCCAATCAAATCTCTCTCCCATCAAATGTAATATTCTTTTTTTGGTGTCACCTATGACAAGGTTAGAATGGACTTTCAGAGTTGGGAGCAGACAGGTCACATGTACAGGTTGGTGTCATCAGCAGGCCCAGGGGCTTTTTGGAGGAGTTATGAGGAGTTTCTATGAGGACCGGTGACATTCGCTTGATATATTCCATCATCCACACCATTTTCCTTTCGTTCTAATGCATTCCGACAACTTTCGAAAAATTGAGTTATTTTTGGGCTTAACTCAATTAATTATGCTCAAGGTGGCATTCCAAGAGAAATATGTGATAGAACACCTTAGTGTAATAGCTCGTTGGAACCGGGATGAGAAGACCTACATTGTGAGGTGGTTGGACATGAGTTTCAATGACCTGAGGAGACATGGTAGCCAATTTACTCTTTTCGACATTAAAAAGGAATATTTTAATTGAAAATTAAGAGGGAAAAGTGCTCCATGATTAAAATAATAATAAAATAAGGCTCAAGAAGGATCCATGAGATCTATAAAAGAAAAGGAGGAGGCCATTGAGGAATATCTTGGATTTGATATCTTTTCTTGTATGTGAGGTTGAGAACCCAATTCTCTTCTCCATTGGTAGCCCCGGGACGAAAACCCCCAGGTATGTTGTTGAGTGTTGGACAGAAACCCAACTCTCTTTGAGGTGACTTCATTCAGGAGTTTCACAAAGCTTCAAGGATATTGGAGTGAGGATCATTCAGATCCTCAATTGGTGCTTCATTGATTTCCAGTTGATTCAATGGCAGTTGTTGCCGGAGGGAGAGTGCAGCAGTTCAATTTTGGGAGGCCAGCACAGTATTGTAGCAAATCCTTTAGGCCAGTTATATTTCAGTTATCTCAGCCATTTCTCATTTCAGCATGTAACCTCAGTTATATTATAATAAAGCTGAGTTATTTCATGCATTATGGCATTATGGATTTTCATGTACTTGTATGTTTTATTTTACATGGAAATCTTCTGTTAAATCCATGATAATTTTAATGGAGAAATATTGGTTGAGTTAATTTTCCAGCAAAAATTATAAAATATCCTGAAAGGGATATACAGTGGTATCATAGCTTCCATCTTGGATCAGCTTGCGGGTTTCCAGTTTTCAGTTGCAGCTATTATGGTTAGGGATTATTCCCAGAAAAAATTGTATTGGCCATTCTATATGAGTTTTATTATCAAAACCATAGATGGATTCGAAAAATGACAAATTTGGCCAAAATTCTAGAGTTGAGGGCCAACATAGCAGTGCAACAGATTATCTTGGAGGCCAACTTTCATCTCAGCTATTTTGGTTAGAAGGGCCTACGCAGTCATTGGAAGAGGCTCATTTGTGGGATTTTAGAGCTGGGGTGTTGGGAGATTGATAGGAGAGCCATTTGAGGAGGGTGGCTAAGATTTTGGAGAGCAATGATTGACAATAGCAGCTGCAGTGCTAGAAAACAAAATTGGAAGAGAGCCAAACTACAAGGGACCAGATTTTGAAGGTTGGAATCAAAGGAAACCCTTTCTGGGTTTTTCTAGGTTTTGGACAAGGATCACCTTCCCAAAATTCCTAGAATTTTCTGAGTAGTTTTTAGTGGGTAAATCAGAGGTTGAAGTCAGGCAGCAATGCAGTTTCTAGAAGAACTTGCTATTGGAGCGGTTGGATTTGCTTTCACTCATCAGCTAGTGCTTGTAACTTGCCTTGTGCAAGTCCATGTGTGTTTTCTCCAACTAGTTTGTACCACAACATTATCATATAACAAAATTTGGCCAGTTTGTTGTGTTGGTGTCAAAATTTATTTTTATCATTGTGGTAGGAAATCCATAAAGTGTAGTGCGCTGAGTTTGTCTATCTTGCTGTCAGTATTTACCCTCTGCTTATATGTTGTATACTGAGTTTAAAAAAAAAAAAATTTGTTGTTGTAGTGGTCAATGAATGTCATGAGGGGTGAGTAGAATTGGCTTCTAGAGTACACCTGTATTTTCACATGATGATGTGGAAGCTTCCTATTGTCATGCTCATGGTTGACTGATTTTAGCTAAATCATTGTTACTTCCATATCTGTCACTGAAACAATGAAGTTTTTAAAACAAATCCTAAATCAACATAGTAGTGCCTCAGTGGGCTGCGATCTAAACCAAAGACCAAAAAGATTAAACAATGTAGAAGTTAGTTCCTTGAAACAAAACAATAGACCTTTCTCCAAGGAGGTACATAATTTGCTCCAACAAAGGCACCCGAGGAATTTATAGAAGGAGAGAAGTGGGAAATTGGCTTTACGTACTTGGAATGGACTTAAAGAGTGGAAGATCAGAAAATGACTTTCCCATGTTGGAGAAACTGGAATCCTGTCTTTCAAAGGTAGAGCAACATTATTGGAGTTTAAATTGGGCTTTGGAGCCATATGCTTGCATTGGTACGACCGTACAAGCCAGATTCTTGGAACATCTAAGTGAGAGAGTCAAGCTTATAGCTACCTCTTGTTTTAGTGATATTTTGAGGATAATAGCACCCTTTCCTCCTTAAAATGATGATGTTATGAAGAAAATTTTCAAACTATCAAGGCTTGGACAACTGTGCAGACTCTACATTTGGGAAGAAGCTTAAGGTTTTAGGAGTCATGGCCATGACCCAGACTTATGAGGTCATGTTTGATCTTGAGTGTGATGGCTTGATTCTGCAGATGTTCCAATGCTTCTTCAGCATTAGGAGGCATCATTCTGACACAGTCATAGCACACATGCAGTCCATCCTGTCATCATGTATGAGAGACCATGATGTCATTTGCCAAGAGTTGCAGACTAGGTTGTTGAGCATTTGAAGGAGAAAGCAGTTTGTCTCACCTGCTCCTTATGAGCTAGCCCAAGGGCTAGTAGAGTAGAACGTTGGGCTATTCGGGAGACTTGACCAGGCAGGAGCTGCTCCAATTTGGTGGATCAAGCAGGAAGGGACTTTGCTTCATCTGCAAAGAACCTTGGGGACCTGACTACTCATGCTTAAGAGATGCAGATGAGGTGGCAGAGGTAGAGCAGGAGGACATTCCTTTTGTATGTCAAGGTGAGGACTCTTCTTCAGATGAGTCCATGGGGTCATATGAGGATGCTTCTAGGGAGCATGAGCAGTCATGTGGAGTTAATGACAGTAGGTCGGATTTGTATTCCACTGTGCAGGGTGAGCAGTCAGGGGACTCTATGGGAGATATTCAGGATGATGAGTCACTTGTGATGATTCAACCGGAGCAGCATACGGTGGAGCATCAGTCAACTGAGGAGGAAGCTATGCACATCATGCATGATAGTCCTTTGGGGGATAGCCAGATGGAGGCTCACATTGAGTCTGTGATGGATATGCAGCTAACCTTGGGGTCAACCATTGAGGAGGAGCAAACAGATGCACATACATCTAGTACGGTAGTTGCAGATACTTATCCTCAGAAGATGTTGGAGGTTGATGGGGTAGTTTTCCGGGAGGCTAGTAGACAACACGAGTATGACATTCTTGATCAGGAGAGGGAGAAGCTGTTGGAGATGGTGGTGCATCCATCTTTGGGCCAACCCACTAATGAGGTGTTGGTAGATGCACATACAGTTAGCAGGGTTGTAGTACTTTCAGGGGGCAACACCCTCCAGGAGTACATCTATTGGACACCTAATCCTCTATGGGTAGCTGTGGAAGGTGAAGAGTCACCAAGGAGTCCAAGTGACCTTGGAAGATGAATCCAAGAGTCACACCATTGTATTATAAATGTACATCTATGATGAATAATATGAACAACGAATGCCTATCTTTCCTATGTCTATGTTTTATCTTTCTCATACACCATGTGTGTGTTTAACATGGTATCGGAGCAAAGTTCCTTCCTGCCTTGCTAAAATTTGAATGTGCAGTGATTTTGGGCGGTTCTCTACCATTGTGTAGAATTGTCTCTTGCCTGGTCTCTACGCTCTCTACATTCTCAAAATAGTGAATAGCACGCAGTCTCTCATACTTAGCATTCAATTCCGGTCAGCGAGTTTTCTCTTTCTCCATTCGACACCTCTACCGAAATTTTGCACCAATCAAACCTGCATCACTATAAATTCTGCCAAACCTTAGTGATATATCATATAACGCTCCATTAATTCGGCCTTTGTCAAAATCCAGCCGTTTCCGTTTGCAAGGTGAAGGTACCCGTATTGTGGCATTTGCTAGCTTGCAGTTTGTAAAGGTTTTTCCTATTTATCCCTGGAAATTGTCGTCTTATTGTTCGGCCCTGCCATTTTTTCTGGGCATCGAGCCATTTGATGGGAGGCACATAGAACGCGTTGGGTTTGCATTAAGCTTCCATGGGTTACTGCACATGTCGTGAGCAGAGAGAATGCAATCGATGGTTGCATGAATGAATGAGATGCCACAGCTCACAGCCTCGAACCTGTTCTTCCCCTTCCAGTTTTTGAAGATTATGAAGTACCCAAATGCATATAGGGCTGCAAATAGACCCAGAGAGGGCTGCAAATAGACCCATGTCTGTGGCACTATGAAATCCTGCCATATCTTGGGTTAATGACCAATTGGGTTCTTATTGCAGAGCTTCGGAGGGAGGATTGGTCCGGTTGAGGAGTCCTCCACTGCCTCCGTCGTCTCCTCAGCTCTTACCTCACACAGTTGCCCATTCCGCCAGCCTACAAGCTCCCTCCATCCACTCTGCGCCGACGCTCCCACTCTGCCGACTCCTCAACTCCCCACACAGAGACTCCTACAGGGTCCCTCCATCCACTCTGTGCCGGCCCTTCCACTCTCGCTGCTCGACCAGATCACCATCCCGCTCTCTCACATACCCACTGCCCGAAACTCTCAACTGCTCATTTCTCGAGCCCCATGGTGAGCGTAGAGCGCGAGAGGAGGGGGAGTGAGCTACTAGGCCAAGTTTGATATCAGTCCTGTGGTGGTTTTTATAAAGAAGAGCGCGCAAAGAGAAAAGAGAATGATGAATTTTTGAATGTCGTGAATGGTGTATACCCTCTGCGTTAAACGTTGAATGCTGTTACCCATTTGATGGAAGAACACAAATGGTATTGGAGTGTTGATCACTGGGGGAATACTGAAGTACTCTGCGTTGAATATGCTAGACTAAACCCCTACCGTGGTGAACTGTGCATGCTGTTGTGGGTTGTTTGAGGACCTGGCATTGTTCTCATACACTGTATAAAGGTGGAATCGATGTATTGAACTCCATATGCATTAAACTCCATTTTTGAAGGCTGTATGGTTCAATGATATCTCCTTCTTGAAGACTGAAATGGTATGCATTGACTGTGTGTTTAAAATTCATTGAAGCCCTTTTTTTTATGGTTATATGTAATGGAACATATATAAAGTGATATATGCTTTGAGTTTTTAAAAAAAAAAAAAGGAGGAAAAATTGTTTGCAATCTTTGAATACAAATGTTTGAACAGAGTTGAGTGTGGCACCAAACTGATGTGAATGCCTAAGTGAAGCATGATACAAAGAATGGAGAGGTTGTGATATTAATCAATTTTTTGAATGAGATAACCCCAACGGTGCATTGAAAAGTTCCTACAAATATTATGGTTGTTGTATGTTCTGTGGTGTATGATATCTCCCTTGAGCCAAAACTTGGGGCAAATCGAAACTAGAAGACCTTGTCATTTAGAGAGTTTGATTTGTTAAGAGAATGGGAAAATTTTATGTAATATTAGAGTTGCTGAATACTCTAATACATTCTAGTGTCGACAATACAGTTATGATTGACAAAGCTAGTCTCACAGATATTCAAACTTGTTTGCAAGATAAACAAGAAAAGATTGAATTCTTGCAGCTTGAGTTAGAGCTCCAGCAAGATGAACTTTAGCAAAAGAGTCATCATTCTGAACTTGTTTCTGTTCAGAAAATTCTGAGGGACTCCCATCAACAGCAAGAATATGAAGTTGAGGTTCATCCACATTCAGTACCCATTTCAGGAGCAGATGTGCACAAAGATGTGGAAATGCAGCCAGCACCTCCCAAGCCCATCATCAGACCTTGGGAAGAGCTTGTCCACAACAAGCACAAAACTGGTCTTGGATATGATAAGGAATTTTCCTTTCATATTCCGGACTACTCCAAGCCCATCAAATTTCAAAGTGCCGGATTTCTTTATGACAGTTCACCTTCAGCTGTTCCAGATCCTGCTCCTCTTTCAAATCAACAATAACAAATTGTAAAATGCCAACACTGTGATCGCGTTGGCCATATAAAAGATCATTGTTTCGATCTTCACCCATGCAAGCACTGTGGTCGGCACACTCATTCTTCACACAGATGCTTCAGAAACAAGCCTCCTGCAAGAACAAAGATTCATCTTGGATGGATCGATTCTTGGCAATGGGCATCAACAACCAAGAAGATGTTTAAGTCGCATGTCAGAACTTGTTCTAGAATATTGAACAATCTTGCAGTTGAGTTTTCGCCATCATCTCACCTTGTACCTGACAGGGGGGAAAATGATGGTCATCTACAAGCTTCGACGCCACATCAAGCGAGCCTAAGCCACAATCTCTCTTTCCGGATTCAGAGTTGTAGCCAGAGACATAGCAATTCAAGCGAGCCTGAGCCACAATTCGTCATTCTAGATTCAGAGTTGTAGCCAGAGACACGGATGCCCATGAGCATGCCTTTGGTTGGTGGACAGCCTTAAACCATCTATGTGAGGTTGATATTCTTCCTCTTTCAGAACAATTCCTCTAGCAGAAGACTTCAGCTTCTTGCCAGCTTAAGAAGAGTTCCAGGAAATGCATTAAGCATTCCAATGTTGGTGGTCATCCTTAAACCATCACAGGTTGTAGACCTCCCTTCTTCTAGGTTGAAGGTCTCCCTCTTCAAATATGAGGGACACTTCCTCTAGCAGAAGCCCTCAGCTTCTTGCCAAATTTGAAAGAGTTCTAGGAACTGCAATAAGCGTTGTGTTCCAGTGTTGGTGGTCATCCTTAAACCACCTCTTTATGCCAACATTTCAGAGAGTTGATTCAACCTAAGTGCTGCCATGCATATTTTGCAGATTTGTATTACAACTCTCTTCTTGGACTCACACATACCCCTTCGGATTAAGGGGGGGAATGTTGGACACCTAATCCTCTATGGGTAGGTGTGGAAGGCGAAGAGTCACACCATTGTATTATAAATGTACATCTATGATGAATAATATGAACAACGAATGCCTATCTTTCCTATGCCTATGTTTTATCTTTTTCATACGCCATGTGTGTGTTTAGCAACATCGATGGGGCTTGCAGCATATCTTGCCCACTTTGGCCTATTATAGAAGGAGGGGTCTTCTTTTTCAAGCGTTTCTCGTTGACAAGCGGGACAGAGCAACATGAGTTGAGTATAGGCTGGCAACAACACTTCAGACGTTTTCTATGTGCAGATGTCACTACATTGGATTCTTCTTCTGGGATAGATTGGTGGGAGATCATGAGTTGGTACCCTATTGATGGTACAATATTCTTCATAGGGAGCATAGCGGAGCAAGGACCCTTAGACATGACAGATATTGCAGCTTCTAGTTGGCCATGGGGCACAGGTCGACAACTCTTCAACATTCCATCCCGACTTCAGGAGAGCAGGGTTAGCATGAGATTGAGTCAGGAGTTGGATTGGAGAGAGGTGATGAGTTGGTACACAGTTGGTGGGGTAGTTTACACAGTCAGAGCTACAGCACAACAGGAGCCATGGAGCATTGATGCTTGTTGGTGGTCTTCGCTTCATGGGGCAGCAGCTATAGCCAAAGGTAGTGCGCAGTCTGAGCCATGGGATTCGGGTGATGATTGGCCATGGTGGGGTTGGGATTCGGAGGGATTGATTGATGATAGGTGCGGTGAGAGATTAGTTTGGGATCCCAGCATTAAGGGGTCTGTTCCGGGTAGCATGACACAGGGGCATAGCCGCAGTCAAGGGTTTGTATGGGATCCAGGCATTGGGTCTCAATTGCATCAGGCCAACAGAGTGGCCCACATATTTGGATTGCTTGAGGGCAAGCAATCTTGGGGCGGAAGGTCTGTAATATTCTTTTTTTGTGTGTCACCTATGATAGGGTTAGGATGGACTTCCAGAGTTGGGAGCAGACAGGTCATAAGTACAAGTTGGTGTCATTAGCAAGCCCAAGGGCATTTTCGAGGAGTTTTGAGGAGTTTCTATGAGGACTGGTGGCATTCGCTTGATATATTCTATCGTCTGCACCTTTTTCCTTTCATTCTGATGCATTCTGACAACTTTTGGAAAACTAAGTTATTTTTGGGCTTAACTCAATTAATTACGCTCAAGGTGGCATTCCAGGAGGAATATGTGATAGAGCACCTTAGTGCAATAGCTCGTTGGAACCAGGATGAGAAGACCTACATGATGGTTTGGTTAGACATGAGTTTCAGTGACCTGAGGAGACATGGTAGGCGATTTACTCTTTCCGGCATTAAAAAAGAATATTTTAATTGGAAATAAAGAGGGAAAATTGCTCCATGATTAAAATAATAATAAAATAAGGCTCTAGAAGGATCCATGAGATCTACAAAATAAAAGGAGGAGGCCATTGAGGAATATCTTGGATTTGATATATTTTCTTGTATGTGAGGTTGAAAACCCAGTTCTCTTCTCCATTGGTAGCCCTAGGACAGAAACCCTCAGGTATGTTGTCGAGTGTTGGACGAAAACCCAACTCTCTTTGAGGAGACTTCATTCAAGAGTTTCACGGATATTGGAGTGAGGATCATTCAGATCCTCAATTGGTGCTTCATTGATTCAGTGGCAGTTGTTGCCGGAGGGAGAGTGCAACAGTTCAGTTTTGGGAGGCCAACACAGTATTGTAGCAGATCCTTGAGGCCACTTCTATTTCAGTTATCTTAGCTATTTCTCATTTCAGCATGTAACCCCAGTTACATTATAATAAAGCTGAGTTATTTCCTGCATTATGGTGTTATGGATTTGCATGCACTTGTATGTTTTATTTTACATGGCAATCTTGTATTAAATGCATGATAATTTTAATGGAGAAATTTTGGTTGAGTTAATTTTCTGGCAAAATTTATAAAATATCCCGAAAGGGATATTAAATCAAACATTTCTTATTAAAGGAAGGCGGGTGTTAATTTTGGGCAACTAGGTCCAAACTCCATGTCGCACTGCTCATATGATGATGGTCATATTTTTGTTGGATTCCTCCTTGGGAGAGGTGCAATATTGATCTAAAGATCATCTTGTTTGGATGGGCAGAACATATATTTTGAATTTATTTTCCACACATGTGCAAGGTCGGCCAGATTTGTAATGTAGGCTTACAAGCCTAATAGATGTGTCACACAACCTCTCTGATGGATATAAATTGGAGAGACTTGGAGGTCATTTGCTCATCAACTCAGCACACATTCTCTCATTGTTATCTGATTGGTTCGATTTCCTTTGGAGGCCTCTTTCCTTCACACGTGCGAAGCTGAAGTCGCTGAAAATCTGTGGATCTGTTTAGGGTTGTTTTGCTGAAGCGTTGACCAGCGTTGACCATGGTCAACCCTTGTCCGTTTGACCTCCAATCTTCGCTGAAATTATGATTTTTGAAGGCCGTACAGCTGGGCACAAAAATCGAGGGAAAATGATCAATTTGACCGAAGCCCTAATCTACAACATTGACTTTCTGTTCACTGTCCTGCGTTGACTTTTGATGAGCTGTCGTTGAGCGCTGTGGGTGTGACACTTGGAGGGTTGTCTGATCTAAGAAAGACTTTACTGGCTGAAGCATCCTGTTGACTGTCGTAACACACACTATCCTATATCTTTGTTGGACAAGAAGAATTGTAAAATCTGATCTAAATTATTGGCTTGTCTTCTGTTGATCTATTATTGTGTTCTATCAGCATTTTACTTTCATGTTTATGTGATTGCTAAATTGAATCGGGCTTAAAAAAGATTGAAGTAAATTTGCATTAAGCATAGAACACACCATGTCATTCCAAATTTAACATGGGATCAAAACTGAGGTAAAGACAAAGTCCAAGCTAGTGTGAGAAGCAGTCACCGAAGAAGGAATCCTATCAAGGACAAATGGCCTCCTCAACCTACAAGGGTTTCAAGGCTGGTGATAAATTGACTAATAACTTTGATTATCATGCATGGAAAATGTCCTTGGATTTGGCATTAGAAGATCATGTTGTCATGGACTATGTGCAGGAGAAGATTCAAGAGCTTCCATCAAATGCAGCTGCTGCCACAAAGACGAAGTACAGAAAAGGGGAAAGCAAAGCAAAGATGATTATCTGGGATTCTATACATAAGCACTTGGTTGCTTACATTTCTGAGCTGAGCACATCTAAAGGAATGTATGATAAGCTGGTTAGCATGTTCAGGGCTAGCAATGCTAATCAAGTTCTTTTCTTCAAGAATCAATTGAAGAATATCAAGAAGGACAAGGATGAATCTATTCAATCCTATTTTATGAGGCTCACTGAAATCAGGAATAATCTTCTAGCTATTGGAGAAGAAATAGTTGATCGAGAGATGGTTCTCATTGCGCTTGGAGGTCTCCCCCGTGATTGGTATGTATTCAATACCACTATTCTTAATAATAATGTGATTCGTGATTTTGATGAAATATTGACGAGATGCACTTAAGAGGAGACAAGAATGATGGAGAGAGATCATCCCTCTAATGGAAATGGAGGTGACCCTACTGCCTTCACCGCTCATGCAAAGAAGAGGAACAATGGAGGTCTGAGAGATCAAAACCATGGAAGAGCGGGACCCAAAGGAAGGAAGGGAAGATGTTACACTTGTAACAAGTTTGGTCACTATGCAAGAGAATGCCCTAATAGAAGGGACTCTCCCAGGGATGATGACAACAACAACTGCATGGGGAATGGAAAACAAAGGAACAACAGGTTCAAAGGAGAAAGGAAGGTTCCCTCTGTTCGTAGTGGAAATGGGCAACCTTTCAAGAGGTCAAGAAATTCCAGGTACGATGAGTCTAATGTTGTTGATAATAAGATAAATGAATTTATTCTTGTATCTGCCCTCTCTGCTGCATCTCCTCCTGACACCTTGGATGTATGGCTGATTGATAGTGGTGCTTCAAGGCACCTCACTAGTTATAAAGAAGCTCTCTCTGAATTGATTGAGAATGACACTAATCTAGAAATTATCCTTGGAGATAATGCCACCTATCCCGTGAAAGGGTCCGGGACTGTGACCCTTCATTTATCTCAAGGTCAAGTCCTCCGTTTACAAGATGTGTTGTACATACCTGATTTGAAGAAGAACCTTGTGTCTATTTCAGCTATGGAAGGCAAAGGGTAGAAGGTGGCATTCGTTGATGGAAAGGTACGTATCTGGAAGAAGAACTTCAAGGAAGATCTTACTATTGGTTTTAGAGTTGATACACTCTACCAGGTTGGAGGAAGTCCATTGGGGGCTATGTCATGTGATTCAACTCATCAAACAAAGTTATGGCATCGGAGGTTTGCACACCTTCATTACAAAGCCCTTCCCGAAGCAAGGAAGGTGGTGACAGGGATGTCCAAATTTAGAGATGATCATGAAGGTATATGTCAAGGTTGTGCTGAAGGAAAGCATAGAAGGGGACCATTCCCCTCAAGTGTCTCAAAGACAACTGATATCTTGCAATTGATACATTCTGATTTATCTGGTATGCTTCCCGTGACATCCTTGTGAGGATGTTCCTATTACATGACTTTTACATATGACTTCTCTCGCAAGACCTGGATATATTTCTTGAAAAAGAAGGACGAAGCATTCAAATGGTTTTGTACCTTCAAGGCCTTGGTGGAAAACCAAACCGAGAAGAGAATCAAAGTTTTGAGGACTGACAATGGGACTGAGTATGAGTCAAATAAATGAATGACTTTTGCAGAGAAGCTGGCATTAAGAGGGAGACCACAACTGTCTATACTCTTGAGCAAAATGGTGTTGCTGAAAGAAAGAAAAGGACCATTGTGGAAGCTGCCCAAGCCATGCAATGTGACCAAGGTCTTTCGAAGTTTCTATGGGGAGAAGCTGCAAACACTGCAATGTACGTTCCAAATAGATGCCCGCATTCCGCTTTGGACTCCAAAACTCCTAAAGAAGTCTTCTCTGGTAAGAAACTCGCTGTTTCTCATTTTAGAGTTTTTGGTTGTCCTGTTTACTTTCATGTGCCAAAAGAAAAGAGAAGCAAGTTGGATGCTTCTAGAAAGAAGGGAATGTTTGTGAGCTACAGTGAAACTTCGAAGACAAATAGAATCTATGTGCCTGGTCAAAGAGAATTGGAGATATGCCATGATGTCACCTTCAATGAAGATGTTGCCCTCAAGAGAGTGAAAAATCTGTTAAAATTTGGGTACCAGAGAACAAGTGATTCCCTAAGGCTTTGATCTTTGGCCTAGGGAAAAGTGTCCAAATGTATTTCACTTTTTCTCCTAAAGTGACTTTATAAGTGGTAAAGTCAAACCTAATTTAAAAGTGACTTTATAAGTGATAAAGTTACTAAGTCTAATTTTAAAGTGACTTTATTAAAGTCAATGTGAAATTAGAAAGTGAGAAGTGACTTTGGAAATAAAAGGCTAAGTGGGTTTTTATTGAAGTGGGGTGAATTAAAAAATAGAAAGTGAGATTTAAATGCACATTTAATCTCAGCCCTAAATCTAAAGCTATCTCAACCATTGGATTTAGGGATTCCCCCAAAGTCACTTAGGGTTAGGTTAAAGGAAGAAAAGAAGAGAAAAGATCATTAAGTCTTTCATGAGCAAATTGAGAGAGGAGGAGAAGAAAGCAAGGAGATTTTCTGAGCAGTGAGAAGTTGGAGGGCAGCAGCAAGGATTCTTCAACAAATCCGTACAACACCTTATTGGCACATTTCCCAAGGCAGAAATTCGTACAAGAGAGAGGCACTGTTTCCAAGAAAGGGATGCAAGAAAATCGAGGAAGAGGGCAGCAGCATTAAGCATGGAGTTCAAGGCAGAAATTTGGGCACGAAAATCGAGAAGTATAGCTGATATTTTTGGCACAAAAACTGAGAAAAAGGACAACTTTAGAGCATATTTCGAGGCAATTTCTAGGCACAGACTTCGAGGGGGGGTTGTCGTACAAATCCATACAATTTCGTACAGTTGTTCCAGCACGTTTTCCGAGTTGGTCGTACAACATTTATTGCTGTAAAATTTTCTGTTTTGTAAGTTGCTGATTTGGCACAATTTCTGAGGCAATGTACAAGCACGGAAATCGAGATAACTCTGTAATTTTGGTTGCTGGAATTTTTACTATGTTTTTCTGTTTCACTGTAAAAGCAATATTCACAAATAAAGAGGAGTTTTCGAACTGGTTTTCCCCAAAAGTTGTAGGGAGTTTTTCTAGGGTCATATTGACCAAAAATCAACGTGTCATTTTCTGTGTGTGTGGATGAAATATTTTCTGAGTTTTATTTCTGCATTTTCCAACACTTTGAAATTTCCAGAATTTGTGTTTTCAGAAATATTTATTATATCTAGCTCGTTGAATGTATGTTTATGGGAATGGGCATTTAACTACATGGGAGTAACAAGGAGAAACTGATAACCGGGGTTGGGTCCAAATTTCTACATGGTATCAGAGCTTGGGTGGCTAAAAAGAGCAGTTTGGGACAAGAAGTGAAAAATTACAGCAAGCTTATATTTCACACAAAAAACTGAACTTTTACCACAACATTGAAATTTTCAGTTTGTTAAGACAGCAAGCATGTCTTTGGACTTGAGGGTGGAGGATAGGTTGGATGGGCACAGCAACTATAGTTCATGGAGGGAGAGAATCCAGAGCATCTTTGAAGAGGCAGAAGTCTGGGGCATCATGGTTCACAGCACCTAGTATCAGTGCCTACTGACCCTGTTCAGCTGGCAGATTTTAATAAGAAGAATGCCAAGGGAAAGAAACTGATTCTGAATGGTATTAAAGACCATGTCATTCCTCATGTGAGAGGAAAGAGACTTGCACATGAGATGAAAACAGCCTTGACCAATCTCTACCAGAGTACCAATGAAAATAAAAAAAATGGTCCTAAGGGAGAAGCTGAAGGCCATTAAGATGGCAAAGGCTGATAGTGTTACTGCATACCTCACAAAGATCACTAATGTGAGAGATGAGTTGCCAGTTGTTGGAGAGGCCATTCCACCCACTGAGTTGGTGCGGATTACAGTGAATGGTCTTCCCAAGACACGGGAGAATTTTGTGGATGGGATTGTTGCACGGGAGACCCTTCCCACTTGGGAGAGGTTGTGGGATGATTGCATTCAGAATGAAATCAGAAAGAACCATCTTGGGGTAGCCAAACCAGTTGAGGAGGATGACAATGTAGCATTGTTAGCAAGAGGCAAGAAGGGCAAGGGAAAGAAGCAAGCTTCCACAAGCAGTGGTGGGGGCAAAGGCAAAGGTAAAGGTAAGCAGCAAGTGAACAAGGACAAGGACTATTCCAAGGTGAAGTGTTGGAATTGTCAGAAGTTGGGACACTATGCAGTTGTGTGTCCAGAGAAGAAGAAGGGAAAGGGCAAGACCATGGCAGCATCAGCAGATATAGAGAACTTTTCGGAGAGCTTTGACCGGGAGTTTGGGTTCATTGCTTGTGAGTCCACTAGTGCAGGATCACCTGCCACGGAGGTTGAGAGGGAGTGTCCATTTCACTAGCGGAGCATCTTCAGGTATTTGGTATGTTGACAGTGGGGCTTCACGTCATATGACAAGAGTTCATGAGTACTTCTCAGAGCTTTTAGAGAGTAGCACTGATATAGAGGTAGTACTCGAAGACGACAGCATTGTAAGAGCAGTTGGTGTAGGGACATTGATATTTGATAGGGAACCCAAACCTCCTTTGAAAGTGTCGGATGTTCTATATGTGTCAGGGATGAAGAAGAACCTTATATCCGTCTCAGCATTGGAGGACAGAGTGTATGATGTATTGTTCAGGAGAGGACAGGTGCTTATATATCCCAGGGGCGCTCCAACTGATTCAGGTAGAGTGATTGGTGTACACCATGCCAAGGTGTACAAGTTTTCATTTCAGCCCCTTATGGCATTGAGCAGTAGTACCGGCAGCAGAGCTAGCAGTTTAGAGCTGTGTGAGATTTGGCACCGCAGGATGGGGCACATGTATCATGGGGCCTTGAGGACATTGCGGGAGATTACTACGGGTGTGCCAGATTTTAGTTCTTATCACATTGATACATGCAGAGGATGTGCTATGGGGAAGTTTGCCAAATCCCCTTTTCCCAGTAGTGACATCAGATCGACTGGGATTCTTGATTTGATTCATACCGATGTGAGCGGTCGGATGTCTCATGTTTCCTTGAGTGGATATGAGTACTATGTTTTATTCATTGATGATCACTCCAAGAAGACCTGGATTTATTTCTTGAAGACCAAGAGTGAGGTCTTCAAGCAGTTTCAGGAGTTCAGAGCTCTTGTGGAGACTCAGGCAGGTCGAAAGATCAAGTCCCTCAGGTCGGACAATAGAGAGGAGTACACCCTTGGTGAGTTTGTTGATTATTGTGCAGAGGCAGGCATAAGCAGGGAGTTCACAATTCCTTACAACCCCTAGCAGAACAGGGTTGCAGAGAGGAAGAACAAATCCATCGTTGGGGCTGCGAAAGCCATGCTACATGATCAGGGGTTACCGTTGTTTTTGTGGGCAGAGGCCTGCAACACTGCTGTGTATTCGTAGAATAGGAGTCCACATCGTGCCTTGGGGCATGTGTCTCCGAAGGAGGCTTTTTCTGAGAAGAAGCCTGATGTTGGTCACTTCTGTATCTTTGGGTGTATTGCATACTCCTATTTACCCAAGGAGAAGAGGAACAAGCTAGAGCCCACTGCAAAGAAGGGCATCTTTGTGGGCTACAACGAGACCTCGAAAGCCTTTCGGATTTATATTCCTACATGGAGGAGAGTTGTTATCAAGCAGGATGTGAAGTTCGAGGAGGACAGGGCTTTCAGGAGGTCATGGGAGCTAGAGTATCTGGATTCACCAGACACTCAGGAGCAGCTAAGTCAGTCACAGGGATCCAGTGGACAGGGATCAAGAAGTACATTGATTACGATGTCAAGCCCATCAGTGAACAGTGGCTCGTAGAGTCAAAGAGGTGGTGCTTCGGGCAGCATGCAAAGCAATCCGCAGAGCAATACACTAGGTAGTCCACTGATGGACAGTTCACACGGTACTTCAGCATCTACAGGGACAGGTTCAGGTAGGAGGACATCAGAAAAACATTGAGGAGTTCAGGCTCCTGATGAGAATGAGGATTCTCCCTCTCCGGTGGGAGAAGTATTCTTGGGGAAGAGGAAGCCCAAGTAGCTTCAGGATACCTTGAGAGAGGCCACATCTGTTGCTGGACTTAAGAGACAGGTCAGAGAGAGCAGACCACCTGAGTATTTCTATAGCTATATGGCAATGGTTGCCAGCATCGTTGACTCCAAGCCTTCTAGCTATGAGGAGGCAGCTAGCCAGTAAGTCTGGAAAGAGGCCATGCAGGAGGAGTATTCTTCTATCATGAAGAATGATGTTTGGGAGGTGGTGCCGAGGCCTGAGGGCAAATTCGTCGTTACTTCCAGATGGCTTTACAAGATAAATCCCACTGCAGATGGCAGCATCGAGAACTTCAAGGCTAGAATTGTGGCTAGAGGGTTCTCCCAGGTAGAGGGAGTAGACTATGAGGAGACCTTCGCTCCCGTGGCTCGATATACTTCCATTCGCTCCATTATATCGATAGCAGCAGAGATGGGTTGGAAGATTCACCAGATGGATGTGAAGACCGCATTTCTCAATGGCTTCATACACGAGGAGGTGTACATTGAGAAGCCGCAGGGCTTTGAGGTGCATGGGAAGGAGTCCCATGTATGTAGACTGAAGAAGGCAGTTTATGGCCTGAAGCAAGCTCCTAGAGCTTAGTACTCCAGGATTGATACGTACTTGCAGGAGATGGGTTTCACAAAGAGTGATGTAGATCCGAACCTATACTTTATTGTGATAGGTGAGGAGCCTCTCATTCTGGTGTTGTATGTGGATGACTTGGTCATTACGAGTGCAGAGAGACTCATAGAGGGCCGCAAGAGAGATCTTGCTTCAGAGTTCGAGATGAAGTACATTAGCTTGATGCATTACTTTTTGGGTTTGGAGGTGTGGCAGGAGGAGGGGCATTTCTTCCTGGGATAGGGGAAGTGTATTGTGGACATCCTTAGCAGATTTCACATGGAGGATTGTAAACCCATGTCGACACCTATGATCACTAACAAGAAGAAGCTTCACGCTTCAGATTCTGAGTTGGTGGATCCCACATTGTATAGACAGCTAATTGGTTCCTTGATGTATTTGATCAACACTAGACCAGAGATATGTTTTGCAATCAACACGATGAGCCAGTTCATGTGTGAGCCCAAGAGAGTGCACTGGGTTGCTGCAAAACACATTTTGCGATACATGCAGGGGACAGTGGATTATGGTCTGGATTATAGACAGGGAGATGGAGTGAGATTGGCAAGGTACACTGATTCTGATTGGGCAGCTTGTGCTTCTGATAGGAAGAGCACTTCAGGGTATTGTTTTGGGTTGGGTTTGGCAGTTGTGGTATGGTTCAGCCGAAAGCAGCAATTAGTAGCATTGAGTTCAGCGGAAGCTGAGTACATGGCAACCAGTCTAGCTAGTTGTGAAGCCATATGGCTTCGCAAGATGTTGTTTGGCTTATTTTTGGTCAAGTGTTGAGACCTTCAGTGATTTACTGTGATAATCAAAGTTGCATTAAACTCACGGAGAATCCAGTATTTCATGACAGGTCAAAGCATATCTGGATTAGATATCACTTAATCAGAGACTATGTTCAGAAGGGAGCTGTGAAGCTTGAGTATATTCCCACAGATGAGCAGGTAGTAGATATATTCACCAAAGCCTTACCATGGGGCAAGCATGTCTACTTCAGAGACAAGATGGGTGTGGTGAGGAACACTTTCCTCGGTAAGAGGGAGTGCTAAAATTTGGGTAACAGAGGACAAGTGGTACCCTAAGGTTTTGATCTTTGGCCCAGGGAAAAGTGTCCAAATGTATTTAATTTTTTCTCCTAAAGTGACTTTATAAGCAGTAAAGTCAAATCTAATTTAAAAGTGACTTTATAAGTGATAAAGTTACTAAGTCTAATTATAAAGTGACTTTATTAAAGTCAATGTGAAATTATAAAGTGAAAAGTGACTTTGGAAATAAAAGGCTAAGTGGGTCTTTATTAAAGTGGGGTGAATTAAAAAATAGAAAGTGAAATTTAAATACACATTTAATATCATCCCTAGATCTAAAGCTATCTCAGCGATTCGATTTAGGGATTTCCCAAATGTCACTTAGGGTTAGGTTAAAGGAGAAAAAGAAGAGAAAAAATCATTAAGTCTTTCATAAGCAGATTGAGAGAGGAGGAGAAGAAAGCAAGGAGATTTTCTGAGCAGTGAGAAGTTGGAGGGCAACAACAAGGATTCTTCAGCAAATCCATACAACACCTTATTGGCACATTTTCCAAAGCAAAAATCTATATAGCAAGAGAGGCACTGTTTCCAAGAAAGGGAGGCACGAAAACCGAGAAAGAGGGCAGCAGCATTAAGCACGAAGTTCGAGGTAGAAATCTGGGCACAAAAATCGAGAAGTACAACTGATATTTTTGGCACCAAAACCGAGAAAAAGGACAACTTCAGCGCAGATTTCGAGGCATTTTTTGGGCACGAATTTCGAGGAGGGTGGTTGTACAAATCTGTACAGCTTTGTACAACTGTTCCAGCACATTTTTTGAGGTGGTCGTACAACATTTATTGTTGTCATTAATGCTGTAAATTTTTTGTTTGTAAGTTGCTGATTTGGTACAATTTCCGAGGCAGTGTGCAAGCAAGGAAATCAAGATAAGTCTGTAATTTTGGTTGCTAGAATTTTTACTGTGTTTTTTTGTTTCACTGTAAAAGCGATATTCATAAATAAAGAGGAGCTTTCGAACTAGTTTTCCGCAAGAGTTGTAGGGGGTTTGTTAAAATTGGACAACTAGGTCCAAACTCCGAGTTGTGCTGCTCAGATGACGATCCCAATATTTTTATTGGATTCCTCTTTCGGAGAGGTGTAAGATTGATCTAAAGATCATCTCGATCGAATGAGCAGAACATGTACTTTGAATTTATTCCACTTATGTGCTAGGTTGGCCTGGAATAAAATATAGACTTTAATGTCTTAAAGGACGTGTCACACACCCCCAAAGATTCCTATATATTGAAGAGACTTAGAGTTCATTTGACACACATTGTGGAGGAATTCTCTCTCTCTTGATGGCACTGGCGTTGCGTATCCTTTGTTTGGGTTGTTCTGGGTTACGTGTGACACGCTTAGCTGAATGACCTATTGGAGACTTTGCTGGTAGAAGCATCCTACTGATCACCGTAACGCCACCATTCATCATCTCTGTTTTGGCTTGTCTTCCATCGATCTAATGGTATGTTCTATCTCCTTCAATATTGTGCCCTAATCTGAAATGGCATAGAACATAGGCATAAATTAACATGGTATCGGAGCTGAGGTGAAGGCAAAGCCCAACATGCTGTCCAACATGCTATGGATATTTGCGGTCTTTGTTGAAAGACAAGAAGAGGAACTCGATTAAGACTGTTGTCGCACAGATTGTCCAGATACCGCGACAACGGCTTAGATCGGGGGCTGTCACCTTTATCCCCAATCTCTCTATTTAAGCCGTCTCCTTGCAAGCTAAGGGAGGTAGACCCTATTAGAAATGAGGATGAAGAATCCAGGAGACACAGCTAAAACATCAAATACTTGATAAAATGAACGAGATTCCACAGATCTAAATAGGGTTTCACGTTTAAGACCAGTGCCTTATGGAGTCAAACAAAATCCTGTTATGCAGTTATAAACAAGTAAGTGACGATTAACTGCTTCTTATTAAAACACGATTGATCACAATGATATTCAATTGAAAAACGCTACAACCATGCATTAAAATATCTTAAACCCACTGCAATATTATCACAAGATGAAAATGCCAGATATTGAAAAATTTCCGAAATTAAAATATTCCAATATAACCCAGTTCGAAAATTAAAATACTCCACAGTCAAACTTCAGACAAAAATTTGAGGCTTATTTGACTATAGATAAATTTTTTGAAAATTTTTTATGTTTTGTATTTTCTAGATTTTTAGGATTTTTTGGAATTTTTTTTTTTTTTTAATCTTAAAACAAAAATTAAAGCTAATTCTAAGGAAAAGCTAAAATTAAAATCTAAGTCTAAAACTAACTAAATGTAAAAAAAAAGCTTCTAATCTAAAGAAAAATTAAAATTAAAGTCTAAATCTAAAATTTAAAATTTAAAGTCCTAAACTAAAAAAAACTACAAGCTACACAATTTAAAACTAAAACAAAATAAATAAAAATCAAACTTTATTAAAAGTCTAAAACCTAGCGAACTATAACTAAATTAAAACTAAAGCTAAACACTAAACTAAAACTACAAAAGGAAATTTAAAACTAAATGAAAATAAAAGTTAGAATTTCTAAAAATTAAACTAAACTAAGACTATGATATCAAAATTAAAATATATACATTTAAAATATAACAAAGTCGAATTGTTAATTTAACGCTATGTAACATCATAAAAAAAAATGAAAAGAAAACCAGGTCAAAGCTTAACTCTATCGGGTTAAATCAAAATGAACGCATATACATGTTAAGTGTGCGTTTTAATTTTTTGTTTGCAGGTTGACAAGGAAGCTGGATGGCAACACGATGACGGGCAGAGGTATGGAGGGTTTGAACGCAAAGAAAAATGGAAGATCGAATGGCGGAAATGAAGTTTTGGAACAGAGGATGCGGTGAAAAATACCGGAGCGAAGGTTTAGTTGACGTGTGAAGAAAAGGCTGCGCTGAAGAAATCGACAGTGTGGAGGCAAGGGAACTCGACGGCAGACAACAATGGAGAACAACAAGAGCAAATTGAAGTTGGATAGCGGAGAAAGGAAGAAATGAAGTCGTCAGCGAATGGAAAGGGATCGAATGACAGCAAAGGGAGTGTTGGACGCAGCGTGGAGAATAAAAGGATGGGCAGAAGCGCGATTTGAAAATGCAGATGTTAGCTCAATGGCAGCAAAGGAATACGATAGCAGGGAATAGAAAAATCGATGGCAAAGGAGGAGAGACAACAATGAGAATGGCAAGCAAATTGGACGGAAAGGGGCAATAGAGTGAATGCTGGGCAGCTTAAGAAAAATCGATGGCAGCGTATGTAGAGGGGCTGGGCAAGCGTTTGTCGTAGATAGATGAACCCAGTACATTTAAATCACCCAGCAACTTAGAAATTCTTCAATGTAAGCTCAGATTTTGATGCCTCTTTAAACCAAAATAATGTTCAGATTTGTCCACAGTAGGAGTTTGAGGCTGGATTTGGCCTTTGGAGGCTAGACCTGCCTTAGATCTAAAAAAAAATTCTGATTTGAGCCTTGAACCTGCAAAAAATCAGCCCGATCTAAAGATACACACCAAGAAACGATTAAACCCTTACAGTCTTAAAAAATTTACAAATTTACAAACTAGTTTACAGATTTAAAACCCTCATGGTCAGATCTGAATCTATTTTAGCACAGTTTAGAAATTAAAATTTTTTTATGAGAGGCACAAGCCTTTGAAACCCTGCAAAATCACAAATATCGTAAGATAGACCTGGAATTTAACAAATAAAGAGCTTATCAGATTTATGTTTATTGGGAGTCGGCTGGTCCAACCGAAAACTTCCCCAGACGCCCAATCTTAAAAAAAAATTTCCCTGCACACTTAGATCTGAATCTTAGATCGATAGAGATTTAAGAAAACAACATGAGACCTTTGCAAAAAAATCAGAATGTTATTGTATAAACCCAGAAAACTGCATAAGATACCTATATGCAGATTAATCCATGAAGGCCATCAACCATAAAATGCAAGAAACCAAGTAGCAGAGTTTAGAGACAATTCACCACATAGATATGAGAAGGAACATCCAGATTTGTAACCCCAAAGTCTTTATGCTTTATTCCTCAAAAGTTTACAAGAGCTTCTAAGAGCAAGTGCACGATCCTGAGATCGGATCACTCAAGAATGAGAAAGACCTCTAAATTTATAGGACAAGATCTCTAACGGCTAGTTTGGATGATCCTCATCAAAATAATCTCAATCGTCCAAAAGATTTAATTATCTTTTAATCCGGAGCGTTGAAATTAAAATTTTGGGGAAAAAACGAATTTATCATTTAATTCAATTTTAATTAACTCAAAAATATTATTTTTGAGTTAATTATCCCAAAATTTTGACTTTGACTTAACCACCAAGGCCCAAAGGTCCAAAATTTCTTAAAATTCTCAATATTCCCTTGGCCTGGGGCTTTCAAAATCATTTTCCAAGGACCCACAAATTTTGTCTTTAAAGATTTAATCCTAACTTAGGACCCTAAATTAATTAAATTTCTGGTTTAAGATTTTTTAAATTAATTGACCAGAAAATTTAATTAATTCACTGAGAGGGGATTTTAATTATTTTTCCAACCCTCTTTACATGAGATAATACATTTACATACATGAAGGGGGAATACCCATTCGTATAGACCCTCAAATAAATACCCAATTCTGCGACTCAAAAATATGATCTAGTAGACCAAGTAGCTCAAACTACTTTTACAAGGACTCGATAGAAAACACTAGGACTCACTTAGCATGATGATGATAAAATCCACCCTAGCTTTGGGGTGAGGCTGGAGGGAAAAACTCTGCCGATCACTTTCGTGAATCAGTGAGACAAAAAACCTCCTAGGATAGAGATCATCAACAACATACTAGGCTTACCTAGGTTGTTACATACATTGATGGTCTTACTTAGATCATTTACATCATAACATGCAGAATGAATTTACATCATTTATAAAAACTGTCGTCTGGCGATGAAATCTGGATGACACGAGCCTCGATCATGATAAGTCCCATTTAAAAAAATGGGAGTGTACTGCTATGGGGTCGTTGACAAAGTGTGGTCAACAAAGACAAAGTGAAGGATAAGAGGCTATGTTTAGGTCTCTTTATGACTGTTTGGATGCCAAACAAACCCTTGTAAAAGAAGCCGCAGTTCTGTGCGGACAATCTGAAGAAGGCCACAGCCCTAGGTGAGGACCAAAGTTTGTTTGGAAGGCTGGAAATAGCCCAAGAGCAGCCTCTAGGAATCTAAAGGCTGATGACATGTTGGAAGCTCGTGAGAAAAAAAAGAAAAGAAAGAATAGACATCTCTGTCTTAAGGTCGCAGCTCGCAGCAGACAACTGGCTTCAGCAAGGAATCTAGCCGCATTAAACTTCGAAGTTGTGTTAGTGTGCAAAGAGCTGCTTTCATTGCTTCGATGATAGTTTACGGCACAGGAGGAGCGTTGGTTGGACAGACGTCGTCACGCTATGTGTAAAAGGCAATTTTTTTTTAATTCCTAAAAATTGCAGGGTGGGCAAGCAAGGAGTTGTCATCATTTACAAGATAGCTGTCCGAATTAATCCCTCGCGCGGAAAACCTTCATGGTTTTTCTGGCTGCAGGAAAATTCTATCAGTGGATGAATGCCCGATCTCAAAGGCTGACTGCATCAGGCTATCTGATTGAAGGGAGGTTAGGGAGCCGCAGCTATCTGTTGTAGGCCGCAAGCCTAACCTCACCAAAACAGACCATGGTCGAAGAATTCCCACTTACTGACCTATCCGATTCATGGCTGCATGGGGTTCTCAAGCCGTGACGTCTGCGGGCTCGGTGCCTCAATCTTGTGAATTATTGAAGTGCGACGTCAGTTTTTTTCAGAAGGCCGAACTTCCCTTTGAATTGGCTCGTGTTCTCATAGTACAAGCTCGAGTCCACTTTCGGGAACCATCTCTGTCGGTCACGTCGGCACCTGGGGATAACACCATCATGCTCCCTGGGAAATGAGTCGAATCTGTGGTGATATTCAGGGACGAATTCGTGGCAGATGCTGCATCACGTTTAAACTGCCAAGTCACCTGTCCAAGTGGCGACATTCAGTAACTGTCTGGTCCACGACAAATTTTTCGTCAACATCTTTGGGTGGAATTATACTGTGGCTCGAATTACACGAGCGGGGATTCCGTTGTGGAGGGTGGTCACAGTTGAATCCGAGAGGCTGTGTTCTGAGTCTGAGCGTAAGGCTGACGCTAAGGAGGTGGAAGCAACACGCTGATCGGACGTAACGAAGGAACAGGCCTAAGGAAGCAACGCAATGAAATTAGAGGCTAAGTCAGTGACAACAATTGTGTTAATATGAAGGAGTTGCACGATCATTTGTTGAGGGCTCGATTATTAAAAGGGAGTTGACTCATATAATTGTGAAGATCAATGCATTGAACGAAGCCAAGCAATCACCTTCTTTCCATAAATCGAAATCGATTGCTCTTGAGGAAGAAGGCCCGTGCATGCTAAGTTACTTTGGGTGAAGTCTCTAGCTCGGAGAGGGACGGGTTCTCTACATTCCCAGAGTCGAAATCACTTTCCAAGTCCTCGGCCGAATTCTAGCAACGGAGGGGACCACGTCCATTCTTGTGCGCTGATGGCTGAGCGTATCATAAGAGGGGATTAATTTTAGTGAAGTGGTAGATCGAATCTCACTGCTGAAGTTGCCAACTAATCTGGGCGAAACGTAACCTGTCTTCAGGAAATAGCCGTTGTTTCCATTTCTGCACATCTAGAGTGACAGAGACACAGATTCCAGTTGAGGCATGAATGCTGGGCCACTTGAAATTACATAGGAAACGCACTGTGGATTTGAATTAACTACTACTCCAGATTCGATAGGAATCAACGATTATCTCCACTTTCAGGGAGCTTGCTTCAAAAGCAAAAGACTGGTACTGACACTATCTTGTAAGCTTCAACTGTGGAGGAGCTGTTTGGAAAGTATTGTTTAGAAATAAGGCAACATATCAGAATGACATAGAAGGCTTAATGGCCTGGGAGTTCCTTGCACTCGGAACTGAATAATGCCCCAACTGAGGGTCTCCTATGTATTGATGACTTGAGGAGCAGTGCAGTGCGTCATCTAATAGTATTATGACACTGGCACAGTTAACTAAGTGACAGTGGTTGTGAACCAGCATATACTTGAACTTAACCTACTGGCAGTGACCTTAGAAAGAGTCTTGACCAGATTTATCCTGTTGGATGGTTGGGGCTGAAACATTGATGAGCAGGGGTACCATTATGACTGTGCTGGATTTGCATGGACTGACATGGAGAAGGGTATAAAATCTGTATGATTGGTTCCTAGATCTGTGAAATTCAGGAGAAAAATCGCAGAACTTGGATCTGCAGTCTTGGGCAGATCTGTAAATAAGAAGCAGTGCTGGATGAGAGGCCAGATGAAGTAGATGAAGCTCTCAAGTGCAGAGAAGGAATCATGTTTGGATTCCTAGTTCTATGGGTCGCAGTAAAAAGGGTTGGTTGAGGAAGCTACAGCAGACCTCCTCAGAATAACAGGACTTCTAACAAGCTGAGCCTTGTTGATATATTCTCCTTGTTGGATAGTGACATAGATAGACACCTATGTAGAAGTCAGCATGTGACAGTAGTAGTCTCACACTGAAGCGTGATGGTAAAATGTGTTTCGGCAGCTTTCAGATCTTGAACCATAATCAGCAAAGCCTGTTGGATGGATTTGACAGTGGAAGATTAAGTCACCTTTCCAAGTTGGTGTCTAGGATGCCCTCATTTGAAATAGATGTTTTTCTCTTGAGAGAGAAGCTGGCATTAAGAGGGAGAATACATCTCTGTATATACTCCTGAGCTAATATCATTGCTGAACGAAAGAAGATCCTTATGGCTGAAAGATATATGGCTTCAGAGGGGGAAATTCCGAAAGAAAACCGAGAAGCCATATAAATACCAGGGGTATCTAGCAGCTATGAGTACAATATGAGCCTAGATCATGTGAAGAAGTTGTAAAGTATCTAAATCTGCAAGGATGCGAGGGTGATGGTTCCAAGACCACAGATCAAAGCTATTGTCACCTCGATACAAAATCAAGCATGGATCTAATGAAAGTGCTGAAAAGTTCAAGGCAAGATTTGTTGCCTATGAGGAAGACATAGACTATGATGACATATTTGCACCTGTGGCCCGATATACCACCATTCGATTTGTCATAGCCCTTGCTGCTACGCAAGGATGGAGTCTTCATCAGATGGATGTAAAGACCGCATTTCTGCATGATGCAATAAAGGAAGAGATGTATGTTGAGCAACCTCTGGGGTTCGAAGTCCAAGATAGGTACACCCATGTCTACAGGTTGAAGAAAGCCCTCTATGGGTTGAAGCAAGCACCCAGAACTTGGTACGAGAGGATAGATAGCTACTTGATGAAGCTGGGCTTCATTCGAAGTAATGTTGATCCAAACCTTTACTTCAAGGATGTCCAGGTGAAGCCTCTCATTCTGGTGCTGTATGTGGACGACCTCTTCCTGATAGGTGCTAACCCTCTCATTCATCAGTGTAAGAGGGAGCTCGCTACTGAGTTCGAGATGAAGGACCTAGGACTGATGCCTAGGCCTGGAGGTCTAGCAGGAGACCTGGCAAGATTTTCCTTTCTCAAGGAAAATACATTATGAAGCTTCTGGTATGATGGATTGTAAGTCTGTGTCAACACCGATGGAACTCAACTTTAAGAAGTTGAGTGGCAACGCTGCTGGGCCCGTCCTACTGAGTATCGTCAACTCATAGGGAACTTGATGTTCTTAGTGAACACCCGTCCGGACGTATGTTGTGCAGTGAAAACTTTGAGTCAACACATGGTTGATCATAACATTCACTGGGTTGGTGCCAAGAAACTCTTGAGATATCTCTGAGGCACGATAGACCATGGGCTGAGATACACTGCTGGGAATATGACACTCCATGGATATACTGATGATGATTGGGCTGGCAGTGTGATGGATCGCAAGAGCACATCTGGATGCTACTTCACATGTAGATCTGCTTCGGGCATGAAACTGAAGTCGATAGCCTTGAGCACCGCTGAGGCCGAATACATTGTAACATGTATAGCCTGTTGTGAAGTCACTTGGTTGCGAAAGCTCTTTAGTGAGTTGTTCAAGCATGTGCTAAATGCCACCGTTATCCTTTGTGATAACTAGAGGGGGATTCGTTTGTCATAGAATCCCGTGTTCCACGATCGATCCAAGGATGATGATGGCTGGTACCACTATCCGGGATATGGTACAACGAGGCACTGTAAGGCTCGATCATATAGGAACTGATGAGCAGGTTGCAGATATTCTCACAATGCCCTTGGAGAAGGTCATGTTCCTAACCTTCCGTGAGAATCTTGGTATCGTGGAACGACCCTATTATGAGGGTCCTGTTGGACGATGAGCTCTGGGAGCTCTGAGGGGCTTTGGGGACAGCTTCTTGGAGCTATGAGCAACCACAAGGCTAGGCTTGCTGAATCTTGTTGGTGTGCTTGGACCCCACCGTTGTGATTATTGAGTTGGTTCACCTGTCATTATCTATGCCCCATATGCATCCTACCCATTGAGTTCAGGGCTCATGGGAAGTACCTCTCATTTGGCCAACGAGATGGGAAAGGCTAGAGACTAGTAGCAAAGACTGATGGACGCATCAGAAATTGCCGTACTCTCTATCTAGGATGGCATGGTCCAACCACTTGATCTGGGATCAAGTCTAGTGAGGTTTCGGACCTCCTGCTGACTTCGGGTCAGATGAACCAACTTCGGGTTGGTTGGAGACTCCTTGTGAGTCCTATAGAGGTTTCAGACCTCTGGGCTGAATCTGTCAGCCGGGTATCATGTCATTGTGACTGACCCACTTCTGTTCTGAAATAAAGAGACCAAAGCAAGTTACAGCGGGATGACGCACGATGTTTGGATTGCACTAGTGGACGGAGTTCTCCCTAGTTGAGAGGGAGTGTTAAAATTGGACAACTATGTCCAAACTCCGAGTTGTGCTGCTCAGATGACGATCCCAATATTTTTATTGGATTCCTCTTTCGAAGAGGTGTAAGATTGATCTAAAGATCATCTCGATCAGATGAACAGAACATGTACTTTGAATTTATTCCACTTATGTGCTAGGTCGGCCTGGAATAAGATATAGAATTAAATGTCTTAAAGAACGTGTCACACACCCCCAAAGATTCCTATATATTGGAGAGACTTAGAGTTCATTTGACACATATTGTGGAGGAATTCTCTCTCTCTTGATGGCATTGGAGCTGTGTATTCCTTGTTTGGGTTGTTCTGGGTTACGTATGACACGCTTGGCTGAATGACCTATTGGAGACTTTGCTGGTAGAAGCATCCTATTGATCGTCGTAACAACACCATTCATCATCTCTGTTTTGGCTTGTCTTCCATTGATCTAATGGTATGTTCTATCTCCTTCAATATTGTGCCCTAATCTGTAATGGCATAGAACATAGGCATAAATTAACAAGGTTTTTCCAGGGTCATATTGACCAAAAATCAGCGTGTAGTTTTCTGTGTGTGGCTGAAATATTTTATGAGTTTTATTTATGCATTTTCCAGCACTTTGAAATCTCCAGAATTTGTGTTTTCAGAAATATTTATTATTTCCAGCTTGTTGAATGTATGTTTATGGGAATGGGCATTTAACTACATGGGAGTAATAGGGAGAAACTAATAACTAGGGATCAGTCAAAATTTCTACAAAATCTTCCTAACTCCAAGGAAGACAAAGAAAATGAAGAAGCAGGGAAGCAGGAAGAGTCGAAAGATGAACTAATGCCTAAAGTTAAAGGACCTATGGATCCTATTGATCCAACTCCTTCAAATAAGAGAAGACCCTCATGTCTTAGGGATACTCTTGCAGATGCCGAGAGACATATTTCCCCAAGGGGAACATTCAATGAAAGCAAGAAGCTGAATAGATACCAAGGGTATCTAGCAGCCATGAGTGCAATAGTACAATCTGAGCCTAGATCATTTGAAGAAGTTGTAAAGCATCAAGTTTGGAAGGATGCTATGCCCAAAGAATATGACTCCATTATGAAAAATGATATCTGGGAAGTGGTCCCAAGACCAGAAGACAAATCTGTTGTCACCTTGAAATGGCTCTACAAGATCAAGCATTGTTGTAATGGAAGTGCTGAAAAGTACAAGGCAAGATTTGTTTCCCAAGGCTTCTCTCAAAAAAAAGGCATAGATTATGATGATATATTTGCACCTATGGCCCACTATACCACCATCTGATCTATCATTGCCCTTGCTGCAACGCAAGGATGGAGTCTCCATCAGATGGATGTGAAGACCGCTTTTTTGCATGGCTCTATAAAGGAAGAGGTGTATGTGGAGCAACCTCTAGGGTTTGAAGTCCGAGATAGAGACACCTATGTATGCAAGTTGAATACATTCCTCTATGGGTTGAAGCAAGCCCCCAGGGCTTGGTACAAGAGGATAGATAGCTACTTGATGAAGTTGGGCTTCACTCGCAGTAATGCTGATCAAAACCTTTATTTTAAGGTTGATAAAGAAAGGCCTCTCATTCTAGTTCTCTATGTGGACGATCTTTTCCTGACAGGTGCTAACCCTCTCATTCATCAGTGTAAGAGGGAGCTAGCTTCCAAATTTGAGATGAAAGACCTAGGACTGATGCATTACTTCCTAGGCTTGGAGGTCTGGCAGAGGCCAAGCGAGATTTTCCTTTCTCAAGGAAAATATCTCCTGACGTTGCTAGAGAGATTTCGTATGGTGTGTTGTAAGTCTGTGTCGATATCGATGGAACTCAACTTTAAGAAGTTGTGTGGAAACGTTGTACGGCCTGTGCTAGCAAATCCTATCGAGTATCGACAACTCGTGGGGGCCTTAATGTTCCTAGTGAACTCCCGTCCGGACATATGTTTTGGCATGAACACCTTGAGTCAACATATGGTTGATCCTCATCACATTCACTGGATTGGTGCCACGAATCTATTGAGATATCTTCGGGGCACAATCAACCATGGGCGGAGATACATTGTTGAGAGTTTGAGACTCCATAGATATACTAATGCCGATTGGGCTGGCAGTGTGGTGGATCGCAAGAGCACATCTGGATGCTACTTCACCTTGGGTTCTGCTTCAATATCTTGGATGAGCAGGAAGCAAAATTCGGTCGCTTTGAGCACCACTGAGGCCGAATACATTGCAGCGAGTATGGCCTGTTGTGAAGCTGTTTGGTTGCGAAAGCTCTTCAGTGAGCTGTTTGGGCACATGCTAGATATCACCGTTATCCTTTGTGATAACTAGAATGGGATTCATCTTTATGAGAATCCTGTGTTCCACAATCGATCCAAGTATATTGATATTAGGTACCACTTTATCCGATATATGGTACAACGAGGCGTCGTAAGGCTCGATCATATAAGAACTGATGAGTAGGTCACGGATATTCTCACAAAGCCCCTGGGGAAGGTCAAGTTCCTAACCTTCCGTGAGAAGCTTGGAAATGTAGAAAGACCCTATTCTGAGGGTCTAGCTTGAGTTGGACTATGAGTTTTGGGAGCTCCAGGGGGCTTGGGGATAGCTTCTTGGAGCTATGAACACACACGGGGCTAAGCTTGCCCAACCTTGTTGTGCTTCTGCCCCACCGTTATGATATTGAGTTGGTTCACCTCTCTCTGATCTATGCCCTACACACATCCTACCCATGGAGTTTCAGACTCATGGGAAGTACCTCTCATTTGGCCAATGAGGTGGGAAATGTGGATAGAGACCAATAGGAAGACCGATGGATGCATCGAAGATTGTCGTACTCTCTATGTGTAGGATGGCACGTGTCCAACACCTTAATCTGAGATCAAGTATGATGAGGTTCTTACCTCTAAACTGACTTCAGGTCAGTAAACTAACTTCGAGTTAGTATGTGACTTCTTTTGAGTCTATTGAGGTTTTGTCCTCTAAACTGGCTTTGGTTCAGTAAACTAACTTTGGGTTAGTATGAGACTCCTTTTGAGTCCAAGAGAGGTTTTAACCTCTAAGCTGACTTCGAGTCAGCTGAGTGTGATGTCTTTGTGACTCATCGTTTGTTCTATTTGAGAAGAAGAGCCAACAAAGCAAGTTACGGTAGGATGACGCACAATGCTAGATGAAAGTACATGATGGTATTGATGGATGGCACTTGTGGACAGATGGAGTTCTCCCTAGTTGAGAGGGAGTGTTAATTTTGGGAAACTAGGTCCAAACTTCATGTTGCACTGCTCATATGATGATGGTCATATTTTTGTTGGATTCCTCTTTCGAAGAAGTGCAAGATTGATCTAAAGATCATCTTGTTTGGATGAGCAGAACATATATTTTTAATTTATTTTCCACACATGTGCAAGGTCAGCCAGATTTATAATGTAGGCTCACAAGCCTAATAGATGTGTCACACACCCTCTCTGATGGATACAAATTGGAGAGACTTGGAGGTCATTTGCTCATCAACTCATCACGCATTCTCTCATTGTGATATGATTAGTTCGATTGCCTTTGGAGGCCTCTTTCCTTCACATGTGCGAAGCTGGAGCTATTGAAAATCTGCGGATCTGTTTAGGGTTGTTCTGCTGAAGTGTTGACCAACGTTGACCGTGGTCAACCCTTGTCTGTTTGACCTCAAATATTAGCTGAAATTCTGATTTTTGAAGGCCATATAGTTGGGCACAAAAATCGAGGGAAAAGGAGCAGTTTGACCGAAGCCCTAATCTGTAGCGTTGACTTTTTGTTGACTTTTCTGCGTGGACTTTTGGTTGACCAACATTGACTTTTGATGAGCTATCTTTGAGGGCTCTGGGTGTGACACTTGGAGGGTTGGCTGATCTACGAAAGTCTTTGCTAGCTGAAGCATCCTATTGACTGCCGTAACGCACACTATACCATATCTTTGTTGGACAAGAAGAAATGTAAAATCTGATCTATATTATTGGCTTGTCTTATGTTGATCTATTATTGTGTTCTATCAGCATTTTACTTTCATGTTTATGTGATTGCTAAATTGAATCGGGCCTAAGAAAGATTGAAGTAAATTTGCATTAAGCATAGAACACACCATTTCATTCTAAATTTAACAGTGGGTCATGTATCGACGAGTACCTTAACCATTTTTGCAATCATGAGCTTTCATTTAATGTTATGGGCATACTAATATGGATCAAGGGGAAAATTGGATGATTGACCAATATCGATTGTATTCTTGTTCCCACACTTCCCCTAGGTAGTTAGTCTTTGACTCTAGTCCAATGGGACCTCCTTTGAGGCCTTATGGTTCTGGGGAGGGCACTAT
The DNA here is from genome assembly GCA_034641835.2 of Pinus albicaulis. Classification (NCBI taxonomy): domain Eukaryota; kingdom Viridiplantae; phylum Streptophyta; class Pinopsida; order Pinales; family Pinaceae; genus Pinus; species Pinus albicaulis. The sequence continues at coordinate 1,260,675,278 of CM076580.1, forward strand.
TGGGGAAGCACTAATTGATGTAACATGTCCAAGATATCCATACTTACCACTATCCATCTCTCGTTTTTATCCATCTCCATTCTTCAGGCTAATAGTCAATGGTCATTGCGATTGGAACCCTTCATCCACATACTTTAGTCAGGTCCCAAAAACTTGGCCTCGGAGGTTGATGTATCTAAAAGCAAGTTAAAAGCATATAAATCCACAATAAAAGAAAATGTAAAATGCAAAAAATGGTTGGGACATTATTCAACGCATGGGAAAAAAACCTAGCATGAGCCCTACCCCCCTCATTAGCCATCACCTAGTTCCTCAAACATTTAATGCTTCACCTAGAAAAAGGAACTCTTGAAAGTTCAACCCTAATGAACGAGAAACTGCCACATGTTCTAGGAGTATTGAGATATAGAAGTAAGCTTTGGCTCCTAAGCTATGCACCAAATAAAGACAAATGATTAAAGTAAAAGGCACACTAGAGGGGTGGAAAAAGCAAGGCAAGGAAAGGGGTAACTCATGCCACCGCCATTGTTCCCTCACATCTATACACTTAAGGTGTTGGACTCCCATTAGCTAGTTATGTGGTCGTGGAACCTGCCCTAAATCCTTTCCTACTCCAAAACCATCATTATCACACACACATATGGATTGACATGTCACTCCTCTTGGGAGCTGAAAGCACTTGTTTAGATGTCCTAATCTAGTTAGACATTTGAAGGTGGGTTTTGTGTGAAGTATTCTTATTCCCTTAGCATTAGATATGGTCCACTATGATTATTTAATGGTTATTGTCCTTAATGATTATTCATCTCACTTGACCTTAAGAGGTTTTCGTCGAGTGTGTTACCACAATAGAGATCACTTGAGAGATGAGCTTGATCCATTTCAACAACACTCCAAAGGTCAATATAACCCATTCATAGAGCAGTTCTGTCCTTCATGATGCAACGTGTCCCCTCTAGAGATGAGCATTGGGCTATGAGATGATTCCACAAAGTATTTGACCCCCATATGTAACCCTAGTTGCTGAAACATTGAGCCAATAATCCTGGACATTGGATTACTTAATTATGTGCCCATATTGACCCAAGAAACAACCAAGATGGCCTTGACATTATTTTATGGGTGTTGTTTGTGTTGATTTTTGTAGCATCAAGAAGTGTTCCAGGTCTCAAATTTTGGGGAGAGGCTTGGATAGCAGTATTCTAGAGAACCCATAAATCATTTGTGGAAATTCCACTCGGATTTTGTTTTATTAAAATAATTAATTATTTTAATGTGATCCCTAAGTCTAAACTTAGGGAAATTAAATAATTAAAGGGTATTAATAAAGCAGAGTGTGAATCTTCTAGAAAATGAAGATCAAGTCATCTTTTAATCTAAGCCATTGATTAAAGTTATAATCAGGGCCATTGATTCATCAACGAGAAGACTATAAGAGGAAGCTTGAGGGTCATTTGGAAATCAAGCCGGGCACATTCTCAAGGCCCAAAAGGAAATCGATTCTGAAGTAAGAGAATTCAATTTCAGTGGGTGAGATTGTAGAGGTAGGGTTTCAAAAGCAGGAGGAAGGACAGAGCAGCAGAGTTAGAAAGGAAGAAGGCAAAGAATGAGGAGGAGGCAACGCTGAGCAACAACACTTGCCCTCCACGCAGAAATTACGCAGTCCAGGCAGGGACTGCACAAAGGGGCTACGCAGACTGACGTAGAGGGTGCAGGAGGCCATCCCATGTGTCGAGAATTCTTCCGGAGTGTCCGGAAAATTCACATCAGGTGTATGCTACTTGATTCTGATCATCAAGATTTCTATAAACATTCTTTTCACTACTGAAGATAAATACAAACCCTCATCTGCTGCATCGATTTTCCCACATTGGGTTTTTCCGGGGACAATTGTCCAAAAATAACTGTGTTGATATGGTTGTTTCTATTGTGATATATGTGTTATTTCTATTCTTCTTCTTTTGATTAGAATGAAGTACTGTAGCTGTGTTTATTTCAAAATGTACTAAAGCATCTGTAAATAACTTATCTAATAAGTAGGAGAAATAAATCAATCACTGTAGTAATAATTTTCAAATTGAAAATTTCACATGGCATCAGAGGAAAACGCTAAATACAAAAAGGGAGGATCTGCTATGGACCAAAAATCTGACATTCGGAAGGGTTCCCACAGTCAGAAGGACTCACGCAGTCCTCTAGAGCACTTAGAAACACAAAGGGAACATGACATGACTATGTTGGTATCCAGACTAGAGGAGGATCTCGCTTGTGTGTCAAGCACGACTCCTCCACGTGCTTGGTATATTGACATTGAAGCATCTTCTCATATGACGAGAGTTCGAGAATGTTTTTCAAGCTACCAAGAAGAGAAGATGAATTCCCAGATTACAATGGGAAACAAGGCCAATTGTACCCCCGTTGGAAGAGGTACCATAATATTTTAGACAGAAGATGGCAACAAGATTCGGGCCACAAACGTTCTGCATGTACCAGGGTTGGGGATGAATTTGCTCTCAGTGTCTCAGCTCCAGAACAAGGGTTATAACGTATACTTTATTGGAAACAAAGTTTATGTCAACCATCCTAGCTGGTAAAAGAAGGCACAAATTGGTGTAAGGAGCCATAAACTATATATGCTCCAACTTGAATCTCCAATGGCTCTGATTGGCAGTATGGACGAAAGGGATCTGAATGAATTATGGCACAGAAGGATGGGGCATTTACATCATGGAGCCTTGAGGATTCTCAAGAAGACTGTCATAGAAGCTCCAAAACTCAGCATAAGGAGAGATGAGGTCTGCAGGGGATGCGTACTAGGGAAGTATGCCAAAGCAACATTTCCAAGGAGCAACAACAGGGCCAAGAGCGTATTGGAGTTGATGCACTCAGATATTTGCAGTCCAATATCCACAACCACTCTCAGTGGTGCAAAGTATTTTGCTACCTTCATTGATGACCATTCCAAGAAGACTTGGATCTACTTTCTCAAAACCAAAGATGAAGTCTTTGAGCGTTTCAAATATTTCAAGGCATTGGTAGAAAATTCAACCGGAAAGAAGATCAAGAAGCTGCGGTCAGATAATGGTGGAGAGTATATCGATAAAGACTGCACCAATTTATGCGCAAAGGAAGGCATCAAGAGAGAATGGACAACTCCATACAATCCAGAGCAAAATGGAGTTGCAGAAAGGAAGAACAAGACCATTGTAGAAGCTGCAAGGGAAATGCTATATGACTAAGACATGCCCAAATTTTTGTGGGCAGAAGCCTGCAATACAGTTGTGTATGTGCAGAACAGGGTGCTCCATAGAGCACTGGGGAAGGTAACTCCTGAGAGTGTGTTCACAGGCATTAAACCAAAAGTGAACCATATTAGGATATTTGGCAGTATGGTGTATTGCCACGTACCAGATGAGAAGAGGAAGAAGTTGGATCAAACTGCGAAATTGGGTTATCTTGTGGGCTATAGTGAAAATGCGAAGGCATATCGTATCTATATTCCAAAAAATAGGAAGATCGTAGTAAGGAGAGACGTAAAATTCATGGAGGAGAGAGCCTTCAAGAGATCTCGAGAAATGGCTACAAATACGCAGATTGAGGAGGATCCACTAGTACAACCTCAACGACCTACAGAGGATGGGTCGAGTGCCTCTCCACGACACAAGGATTTTGAGGAGAGTTCTTCCAAAGAAGAGCAGGCAGGAGAGTAGGTAAGAGCACGCACCACTAGTGAAAGACCGAGCAGAGAACTCCAACAAATTCTGAGGGATGCAGAAGAATTTGTTGGAGCCCCAAGAGACGGGAAGAGGGTACAGAAGCAACCTAACAGATACAAGGCACTAGTAGCTCAGGTCGGAGAACCCTCTAGCTTTCGGGAGGCAGCTCAACATCAGGTGTGGATAGATGCCATGGTGGAGGAGTATAGTTCCATCATGACAAACGATGTCTGGGGAGTAATAGAACAGATCAGTTGTAGGATCAAGGTGGATCTACAAGATCAAGTATGTTGCAAACGGCAGCATAGAGAAGTTCAAGGCCAAAGTTGTCGCTAAGGGGTACGCACAAAAAGAAGGGATCGATTATGAGGAAACCTTCACCCTTGTAGCCCGGTACAATTCTATCAGATCAGTCATCTCTCTAGCAGCGCAAATGGGATGGGAGATTCATCAGATGGATGTCAAGACAACATTCTTGAATGGGGTGATAAAGGAGGAAGTGTACATATAATTGACAAGCCCCGCGCTGCCTCTGCGTAGACTCTGTGCAGCTCTACATCACAACTGTTGGGGATTGCGTCACTCCCTTCCGCTGATCTTTCTGCTAGCTAGATGCTCGATATTCTGGCCCTTTGGTCACACACCTTGACTCTCCGGCACTAGATCTGACTGATCCTTAGTAAAATAGCAGATCTCTTCAGAGGCTCGGCGTTACCTCTGCATGGCTTTGCGCTGCCTAGCATAGCCCTTATGCTGCATCTTCTGCATCCTCTCTCTACCTTCTCTGCGATGTATTCCAGGCTCAAGAAAAAAATCTCTCCAATCGGAACTATCCCTGCCCCTCACTGCAAGAATCACCTCGATGATCTCTTTGGCTACTCTGCGTTGCTCACTTGAGAAATCAATCTCTAGACCCTTCACTCGATGTGCTTTCCAAATGCCCATCAAGTCCTTATGATCTTCTCGTTGAGACATCAACAACCCAAATTAAAACATTAATCAACGGCTAAGATTAACTTGACTTGATCTCCGTCTTTTTCTAGAAGATTCACACCCAGTTCTATTAATAAACTTTAATTATTTTAGTTCCCTAAGTTTAGACTTAGGCTTCCATTAAAAGTAATTAATTATTTTAATAAAACTTCATCCAGGTGGAATTTCCCAAAACGATTTCTGTGTATTCTGGAATACATGTGTCCAACCCTCCCTGCAAATTTTGAGACTTAGAGCACATCCGATGTTACCAGAAATCAACATTAACCAAGTACCTATTAGGTGGTTTCTACCTTTAAAGGGAATAGCATGTCCAGGGTACATCCTTCAAATGGTGGGGGCATGTGATAAAGAGATGAATGGAGTGGGGAGTGAAAGGGGCAAACCTAGGCCACATGTCAAGGTACAAGGATAGAAATCGTGGTGCATGAGGTACCCCGACCTTGATTTTTCCACCCTTCTTTATATCCCTTTTTCCTTTTATGATTTTTATTTGATTAACTACTCGAGGCTCAAGGATAAGAGCATGATGTGTAATGTATAGCAGTGGATACCCCCTTTAAGGTAGGGTGGTTCATTGTCCACCAAGTGTTGGGACAATCATGGGTTCCAGAATGATAGAAGAGGCTCATCTAGGGCTTATGGAACTAGGGTGATGGCCATGGGTATGGGGTAGAGCTCATGCATTGGCTTTTTCCCACGTGCTAAATATGTTTGTCCCGACCATCTTTTGCATCTTGTGGTACATTTTCCTGTTTCATGTGGCCAATTATGCTTTTAGTTTTCTTTTTAGCTGCATCAACCTCCGAGGCATCGTTCCAAGCCCGACCCAAGGTGTGGGCAAGGGGAAGAAGAAGCTAACTCTATACAGACCCAGGAGGGAAATATGATGAATGGGGTTATAACAAACGAAAGAGGAGTGATATATGTGGATGAGGGAGCGGGACCGCGCAACCAAAATCGGGGTTTCCCATGTAGTACCACCATAAAACCCAAAGGTCAGCAAAGGATATCCCACGGGACTAAGATCCAAGGGTAACATCCAAAAGAGGTCTAGGGGACAGAAGTACAGACCCAACCCACTCTTTCCGCCAAATCCCCCCATTAATCCATGCCCAAAAGTGTCCATGACAAGTAAACTTAGCACTCAATTATCAAATGACAACGCACACCTTTAGGTTCGGGAGGCCCACCTTCAAACATACAATCATGATAGACGGGTGAGGGACCACATGGCTAGCTCGGGTGGCAGAGAAATGGCACAACGAGCTAGTTGATGGCTGCAAGGGGTTGATGGATACTGGTTGAGGGCCATCTTGGAGAAAATTTTCTCCTAGGGATATCACCCACAAAGTGGTGGGCAACAGGACCCAATTTGGCGAATTTGGGTCTGAAACCTTCTTAGAGCATTTTTAGGCATCAAACAACGTTTTTTTGGGGTAAAACTTTACCACCTTAGCATAGCACCTTTTTTTACTATTCTACACACAGAGACCTTTCTAATGGCGCAAGAATCACTTTAATCAGAGTACGTATGCAAAATTTATAGCACTTGGAAGTCGAACTTCCTGTTTCAACCACCATAATTCGAGAGGATGCCTCATCAACCTCCATTACTTAAGGAAAAGTAGCTAGCCAAATGATCATGATGAAGAAGACTCCAGAAGAGTCCATATTGTAACTCTGATTAAGAGTTGAGGGAGTCAAACCTAACCACTAGTAGACTATTAAGTTGTGTTATAACCAATGTGGAAAAAGTCGAAGTCGGGATTAAATCGGCAAGGGTCCAAAATTTGAAAAACTCGACAAAGTCAGGAGTTTTTGAAAAAGTCGGCAAAACTAAAAAAATACAAAAATATTCATATTTTGAAAAAATCCCGATTTTTTCAAAAAAAATTTAAAAAATTATTAAAGAAACTACCTCACTCACGATTTTTTGGAAAAAGTTGGCAAAAAGTCGGGACTTTGAGGATAAAATCGCAACTTTTTCAAGGATGAAAAAGTCGGCAAAAAGTCAGCCGATAAAGTCGGCTCAGGAAAAATTCGGGATTTTTTCAAAAAGTCAGGGCTTTTTGCTGACTTTTTCCACACTGGTTATAACCAAGCACTAGGATAAAAAGGGGTTCCATTCTTTTCAAGTGCATTTGTTCCATAGACAAGTAGAGTGGCCAAAATGAATAGGGAGAGAGCACACACGGAGGATTTGTGCATTGTAGTAGCCCATGGGCCACGCATCATACGTCTTTGTACTTGCAGCCATTTTCTATTTAGAGAAAAAGAGCAGAGCAACCTCACCTTCTTGTTCGGTTTTCTCCCGAAAGGGTTTCCCAAGTTATATCTTGTGTCAATCGTGGTTTGAGTTTTTATTTCATTGTTCTCTATTTTCCGCATAATTATAATTTGCATGCATATGCAACAAACAGTAATTTATAAATCCAGAAATCTAAAGAGAAATAAATCCACATAGTGTAGATTTTGGATTTCTAATTTTATGAGATTTGTCATGATGCATTGTCTAATGGAATATTGACGACAATATATTGATCATTCCACATGAGACTTGATTTCAAGAAATGGGAAATTCATTTTCAACAATGTCAAATTACAAGAAAAGTCACTCCAAATAATGGTGTGCGCATGAAAACATGGACACCAGTCACATTAAAAGATTGAAAATGTTCCATTCATAATTGTTTCTAAACATCTTTCACTCATGGATGTTGAAAACATTAAAAAATTTAAAACTTTCAATAATGACATTTTCGAAATGCCCATAAACAAATGAAATCAGCACACACCTAATCATCTCAGAATTTGTTTTCGAACATGCTCTCCATGTAGTCCAACATTTATCTTCTATGTTAGAAAGTGCTCGAGACTGCAAATCAAAAAACAAAGATTTCAAAGTTCCATACATATCCCAAGTTTAAGAAAGTTGCAAATTGAAAATGCAATCACATTATGTTGTACATTAGAAATCAGCTAAAGGGAAATGTTAGAAAATAATATCAAGGAAGTTTTCAAACCCAAAAAATCAGTAAAATGAACTAGTCCACGGTTAGTAATAGAGTAAGATCCTTTACAAACCTGATTCAATGTGTCCTTTGCAGAGCTTTGGTCTTGTTGCTGCTTCCAATCAAGGAGTTCAGATAACTGTTTTGCCAGGCAAGAGGAAATTGATCAGAATTATCGGTATCATTCCACGAAAGAATTATAAAATTAATTGCTTAGCACATAACATTTGGAAAGGTGTGCATTGAAATAATCAATATTAACTCCCTGAGTCATTTGGCAAGGCATGTTTTGAAATAATCATTATTAACTTCCTGAGAGTTTCAGTTTCATGGTGAAACAATTTTTTTTAAACTGTTGCTAGACTAAGAAAATAGGATAACTCTATAATAACTAGCCACTGAGCCACCTAGAAGAGTGTATCACCAGCCAAGCAAAAAATATGATGTTTGCTGATTATTCTGAGCTGCAACATCACCTTAGAGGTGGCCCCTTGATCATGGAATGGAATTCAAGAAGGTGAGAAAAGGATATCAATTTCATTTGCTCCAATACCTGTCTTCAGTTCTCAATATAAGTACCTATTTAATGATCTGTACCTACTGCTATTTGGGCAAAGCAAATGAACCTTCTCTCTTGAGTATTTGTCCATAAAAGGAGGTTTTGTATCAATATATACCAGGAACTTATCTTTGAAGTCCCTCTGACTCCCTTACTGTCTCTCCAAGATAACATAATCACACAAGCCTGTTGAAGCTATTTACTCAGTTGCTTTTAGGTCTTAAGACATGATTTTTTAGAAGAAAATGGATGAAGTATATCTACAGAAACCTGTAATCCCTTCGGAATTTCTTCAGATTTTACTCCATACCTTTGATCAAGAGACATTGTTTGCTTGCTCTATCATAATAATTTACCCCCTATATTGTATCTTGCCATATTTCTAGTATTAGTTTCAATAAACTCCAATGCATCAACATTTACCTCCTTGTCCTTGTTTGTTATAAGCTAACATCTACAATAGAGAGTTGATTGTTGTAGCATCAGATGTGCTCTAGCCTCAAGAATTTGCAGGGATGCTAGGACACATGCATTCTCCAAGACCCAGAAATTGTTTTGGGAATTTCCACCTGGAGGATGTTTAATTAAAATAATTAATTATTTTTAATGGATGCCTAAGTCTAAACTTAGAAAATTAAAATAATTAAAGGGTATTATTAAACTGGGTGTGAATCTTGTAGATAGAGACAGAGAACGAGTCAAAGATGATGTGAGCCATTGATTAGGATCTAATCTAGGCCATTGAAAGTTCAACGAGAAGATTATAAGAAGGAGCTCGATTGGCACTTGGAGAACACGCATCCTGTAAGAGATCAAGAGATCAATTTCTCAAGAGAGCAGCGCAAGAATTTCCAGAGGAAGATCGAAGTGATTTCTTGCAGTGAGGGGCAAAGATAGTTGGCCAGAAGAAGTATTCCTAATTCAGTGAATACATTGCAGAGGAGGCAGAGAGAGGTGCAGAAAAGGCAGCGCAGAGCCACGCTGGACAACGCATAGCTTCAGAGGGAATTCGAAGTTTTGCTGAGGAGCAGTTGAGATCCAATATCGGAAGTCGGGGTGTGACACCAGGAGGTCAGAGGATCGAGTTTCCAACCATCAAAAGACCAGTTGAGACGTGTGACGCAATCCCGGCAGCAGTGACGTAGTAACTGCATAGGTGTGACACAAAGAATGCACAGAGACCACGCATAGGGCTCATCTCCAATCAGATCAGTACCGGATCTTCCCGTACCAATGTGAGGTTATCTCACTATCTTTATTGTCATTTTATCCTCTGTATCGGATTGCCAGTTTGGGCATCCAAAGATTTGTATTCAGAAACTACTGCATAATAATACAAACCCTCAGCTTCTGCACCAGTTTTCCCACATTGGGTTTTTCTGAGGACGTTTGTCCAAAAATAACGGTGTCCATTGTGTGTTTATTTCTTTCCTACGCTGTATTTTGTTTCCACAACATTTTAAATATGTGAAGCTTGCAGTGTGATGTATTCAGTGTTTTCCATAGGAAACTGTAAATAAATTGTTAAGATAAAATTAACAATTAGGTGAATATTTTCCTGTTACTGCAATAGGATTCTAGTTTTATGAATTTTCACATAGAGGAGTAGAGGAGGTTAAAATTTGAAATAGCATTGTTACAACATGCTAACTCCCTATGAATGATATTTCAGATTGCGAAAATTTATCAGGCCCTTACAAAGGTGCTCTCTTGAAACACATATGCATGATAACAAAGGGGTGATCCTGTGATAAAACAGAAATCTGCCCTATGTTTCACTGAAATGGCAGCAGCAAATTATCTAATTTAACAACAAAAATCAGCAAGAGAGATCAATAGGAAACAACTCGACCAAAACACTGCTTTAAATGATAGATTTTTCCTTCAACAGAATTTAGATGAATTTCCAGCAATAAGAAAATTGGAAGATGGATGAAGAATGAAGAACCTCCCACACATAATAACCCTTAATTTTTCATTGCCTTCATAAGATATTCAACTCATAGAGGGGATCTCCTACAAATTCAACCATGCCTGAAACTAATGCGGAAGAGCCACCCTTATAGAGTTTAACTCAGTTTCCCTTACAATAAAATACAATTAAATGGATTCTAGATCCACTTTAATGCATGCACAATAAATCTCTTCTAGGATGGTAACTCCTTACTAAATACTAAAATATGTATTGGAGAAACTTGGATTGAGTCTTGATGCCACACATTAACCTTGGAATGGTAAAAACAATGTTAAATATAGCAAAAGGAATTAAGGTACTGTTGCTTCAAAATCTAGCAAGTCTAGTGAGATGTAAACAGTCACACTACACCAGGGACTAAACCAAGCGACAACACTATCAGGTGTGGCCCACTGTCACCACAGGCACCACTCCTGCTCTGTGGATTTTCACCACAAGGGAGGCTTCCCTATATAGGTAACCTAATAGATATTCAAGTCTAATGATTCCCTATATAGGTAACCTAATAGGTAACCCTCTATTTATAACTGTTGCTTCACCTTTCTTTGTGGGTCTCTCATCCAAATATTTTGATCTTTCCACAAAATCGATTTTTTCTTGAGGGGTGACCCCCACATTCCACTAAGGTTGAGATTTTCGATTTCTCCTAAGTCCCATGTACCAAAAATGTCTCCAATGCCGAGATTACAAAATTGTGCTATGCTTAGCATTCCCCCAATAAACTCTGTTAATACTGTTAAATGAAAAAACAAAATTGGGGATATTACAGTTATTTTCCTTAGACTTTCATATTTATTAAGTTATTGTTTTCATGCATACAATATGTAAAATGCAGAAAATAGTGAACTAACAAAGAAACAAACACTCATAACCATAATACCACAAGATATGATCTGTGAAATCTTTACAGGAGAAAAACCAGCTGGAAGGTAAGGGTGCTATGCTCTTTCTTTCTCTAAATAGAAATGGATGCAAGTACAAAAGAGTGAGACATGTGGCTTGTGGGTTGCTACAATGCACAAACCCTCTCTATTTACTCTCTCTCTATCCACTCTCAACTACTCTGCTCATCTATGGAACAAAATGAACTCGAATAGAATGGAACTCTTTTTCCTCCTACTAGCCTGGTTGTAGCACAACCCAAAAGTCTACTAGTAGTTAAGTTTGACTCCTTTAAATCTTAACTAGACTTAAAAATTGACTCGTCTAGAGTTCATCATGATCACGTGGCTAGCCCCTTGTCCATGAATAAAAGGGGTTGAGTGGCATCCTCTTGATTCATGGTGTTCAAAACAAGAAAGTCAACTTTCGAGTGGCATAACTTTTGTATACAGAGTTTGTTTGAGGTCTTTCTTGCATTGTTGGAAAGGTATCCCTGTGTAGAATAACATTAGCTAGTGTGGCACTTAAGCGACAAGTTTTGTCCCCAAAAAACATCGTTTAATGCCTCAAATTTCTTCCATAAGGTTTCAGGCCCCAATTCACAAAAATAGGACCCACCGATAAAAATGGTCTTGTGCGTTGATTCCTCTACTTTTTCCACTCTAGAAGCATCGATATGGGTGAAAAATAATATAATGATCCAATCTAAATTATGAATCCCCACTTAGGGTAATAATCTAGATTTAATTCCTTGTTGATTTTTAATCCCATCAAGCTTGGGATGGATTTTGTGTATCAAATAATATTCAAATACCTTTTGGAAACAAGAAAATCAAACGAGGAATAATAGACATATCATTCAAGGCCAAAATACCCTTGAAAATGGCTTGTTTACCCTGTAAGAGGTGGCATGTTTTGATGAACATAAGCCTTATCTGCACACAATAAACCACTATACTTTTCCTAGGTGATGGCACTATAGGCCATAGGCCTGTAACTTAACAAATAAACAGACCCATATTTTGAAAAACAAATGCACACCAATTACTTAAATGATTAATCAATAAAATAAAATATTTACATAGAACATGCTTGGTCTCTCCTCACACTCACATACCCTCTTCTACATGCCTGAAGAGCTCACCTATTTATTCAATTGGATTAGAACCCAAGAAGGTTCTAGATCCTAAGCTAACTCCCAAAATATCTCTCCTAATCCCTAGCATCTCTCATCTATCTCTAAAATCTCTCATTCAATCCCTTATCCCTAGATAAGAGCTAACTATCCATAATCCTCTCAATCCTTCTTCAATCCTCTCACATTTTCTCCTATTTACAATAATTCCAATTCTCTCCTAAAAACCATACGAAAAATACATTAATAAATCAAATCCTAACTTATAAATTAACTCATTTAGTAAATGACTAACCCAGGGTAGATGCTCATGCATGAGATTCCCAAGGTAAAAAGAAAACATGGTCTCCAGACCATTAGTCTTCATAAAATGTTAAGAATCCTCTCGGATCCCAAACTTTCATTTGCAATAAAGTAGTTGTTTTGGCGTGTTGTCGATGTTCTGTGTTTCCCAGCTTATGATGTAGTTGTCCCTTCTCTTTGTTGATGTAGGCTTCGTTTGTTGTCATCAACCAGCTTATGCCATCTTCTATCATTCCTTGCTTCTTCTCCTGGAAGTCGTCCTCATTGCTGCTGCATTTCCTTCATTGAAATCTCGCCCTCATCCTCTGGAATTGTTGCAATTTATCATCATTTCATTTGTTTCATAACTAGTCTTTGGATTGTTCAACCAATCCTCTAAAAAATCTATTTCTGCAGCAATATCCTCCATATCAATGCATTTGTAGAATTGCATAGGTTCCTCCAGTGGTTTTTGAGCTTCCTTAATTTCCAGCTTACTTTTGGTTTCTTGCGATTCTCCACTACCTGCGAGCACAAAACAAGTATTAGTTTCAAAATCATGAGACCTGGAGGTCTCGCTTATGGCTTCATGCATCTCTTGCTTGTGTAGCATATAGCCCTTCAAGCTATCCATTGACTCTTCCTCGCCCATATCCATATGTTCATCATCATCATCACCCAACAATGATCCTTGTTTAGGTGCACAAATATATATCTTTGTCTGGAAGTTTAGTTTGTGCTTCAATCTTCGTTCCATTAATTGTTTAACTGGCCATTTAACTGCTCTTTTTATTATCCACCCGTGTCTTTGTGTTTGTAGTATCTCTAGCAACACGTCCAATCGTGTTTTTAATTCAATAATTTCTCTCTCGTCATCATTAATGCCAACCACTATGGCATCATTGTTGTTCCCTTTCTCTCAATCCTACATCTTCATCATTTGTTGTGGACTTCACCTTGTTCATTGTAACCTGCAACTGAATCACTTTACCAAGTTGTAGTATTTCTTCAAATTGTCTTTAAAATGACCAGACTTTGGGTGTTGGGCTTGCCGATCATGCACCCATTACAATCGCCTTTGACTTGACTTAAATTTGCTTTTGACTCTAAACTTTTACATCAATGGATCTTGGGTGTCGGGTACAATCGAAAATGCACCCTTTTTTGCTACAATAAATTTAACTTGGCTTCAACTTGGACTTTTACAACTCGTTTGTTACATTGCTTCAATTTCATTCCCTAGAAAATCATATTTCATAACTAAATCCACTCTTTACAAAAAGCCCCAAAAATAACATAAACTCCCTAAAATTGATTCAACCCTACTCACTTTGTCATGGGATTTCATGACTTTTACATAAACTTTGGAATACATTCATGATCCCCTCTTGATTTTACTTTTAATTCAAACCAATATTCAACTTAATTAAATCTCTCCCAAATTCCACTCATTCTCTCAGCAAGCATTAACTCTCTCTCCTATTAAAGATTCCACTCATCTTCCACTAACTTTATTATTCTAAATATTACAAATATTTTTGTAATCAATCTTATCTCTCAAAAGCTTGATATTATGATCACTTTTTGAAATTATCTTATATTCATTCCATAACTTTTGGTAGTTACTTAAAAACTAGTTGACCTTTCCATTATTATCTCTCGTAAATTCTCCCCGATTAAAATAATCTCTCATACATTAATATAATGTGCAGCCCCTTTAACATGGAAGAAGTGTGGATAAAAAATGTCCTTGAATGCAATGTAAAGCCAATTATTCCATCCATCGAACATAACGTTCTTTAGCAGTTACATGGCTTAATCCCCGACACTATAAAATAAATCAACGCTGCTACAACTTTGAAGAAGTTAATCCCATGGAACAATTCTATCACTGAAGGGCGTTCTAGCCAATCAATAGTCTCATGAATTTGTGGCAACTTCTTCGTCCATGAAAGCAAATTTGAAAACTCTGTGACTGGCCAGAAAGAGCATGTATTTCGTTGTGATTTAATTCAACGATTACTGCATTCTAATGTTGCATTCAACAATTGCGTACTGTGTGCTCTCAATCCACTGTTCTGCAATCAACGATCATGATTCTACAATTACGGGCAAGAACACTTTCATTTAATGGAAAATCAATGGCATACGTATTCATCCTTTTATTTCTCCCGCGAACAAGCTCAATCTTCTTCGAATGCCACGGTGCCATGTGCAACTCAAACTCTCAAATCATGTCCTGAATCCTTACTTCTAAATGCTACAGGTCTACAGTGTTAAACGATGTAGTTTCTACTGACCACGATTCATAGTGCCACAAATTTGTTCCTTAATATTCAAGTTGCAGTCTCGTCCAAGCTACGATTCAACCGTGCAGTGATGTTTGCCATGCCTACTCCACTCCATGGCTCCATGCAGCCTATCTTACACGCTTCCATGGATATTTACACAGAACTTACACAATGACACGCTTCAACAGTGCTTCACAGATCTCGCGTCTTCAACACGGGTCTTCCACGCTATACAAATTTCACTCTACACAAGATTTGTGCCTTGCCATGCATGCCCTTTTCAGAACGTTTCTTTCTCCATCGCATCACTGTCTTGATGGCAGTGATCTAATCTGTAGCAATGATTCATTAACAGTGATAATTTGGCAATATTTATGCACAACTCCAATTTCAACGGCAATAAATCTCCAACATCTTGGATTATATACAAGATCTTTCTCAAGCAACAACAATAAGTTAATTAAATAGATATTCGACTCTGATACCAAATGATGGCGCTACAGGCCATTGGCCTGTAACTTAACAAATAAACAGACACATATTCTGAAAAACAAATGCACGCCCAATTACTGAAATGATTAACCAATAAAATAAAATATTTACATAGAACTTGGCCTCATGCTTGGTCTCTCCTCACACTCACATACCCTCTTCTACATGCCTACATGCCTCAAGAGCTCAAGTATTTATACAAATGGATTAGAACCCAAGAAGGTTCTAGATCCTAAACTAACTCCCAAAATATCTTTCCTAATCCCTATCATCTATCATCTATCTCTAAAATCTCTCATTCAATCCCTTATCCCTAGATAAGAGCTAACTATCCATAATCCTCTCAATCCTTCTTCAATCCTCTTGAATATTCTCCTATTTACAATAATTCCAATTCTCTCCTAAAAGCCATAGGAAAAATACATTAATAAATTAAATCCTAACTTACAAACTAACTCATTTAGTAAATGACTAACCCAGGGTAGATGCTCCTGCATCATTGGGCCAATTGGATAAGTCATTGTAGTAATATTCAAGTGACATACTAGCTGAAAATTGGAAAATGATGCACAAGCTAGCAAAAAAATTGTTCTTGTTTACTTTTTTTGTTTTTTGCTTTTTGAATATATATAAAACAAAGAAATTAAAAATATTACTGAATTTTGAAAATTTTGTAATGAAATGAAAAGCTTACCTTTTGTGTCAAGAAGCACTCTATAGCCCAATATGGGGGGGATGTTGTCCCATAACATTACATTTTATTATGAAGATCTATAATTATGGAGTTGACACTCGACATCCAAAAATAAAATATATTAAGAACAAAAAATATTTTAATGTCTGCCATAAATAAATATTTCAATGTCCATAATAAATAATATAATTTTATATAAACATCATATAGAGAAAAATAAGTAATTGAAATTAAAAAAATTATTATATTTTCACTTTCCATTATGACAGAGATATGATGTGTAATTTATTTCATTCTTAATGAGGAGTTGATATATAACATTTAAAAAGTGTTAATGACAAAAAAAATTCAATGTGGGCTACAAATAAAATATTTCAATATGCACGTTGAGAAAAATATTCCATTGATAGTTGTTTTCCAATTCAAGGTATGAAGGAGATTTGTGATAATTTCAATGCTTAATATAACCAAAGAAACATTTTAATGTGTAAAATGTGGAACATAAATAAAATATTTCAATGCTAACTACGTACATATTATATAAAAGAAATAAAAACAAAACAAATTCATATAATTAAAACATTTTATTAGTGTGTTACTCTAAATAAAGGAGATGCGTAATTCCTTCCATAGAGTTGATACATACATATATACATATATATAACTAGCATAGATCCATGTTAACCACATATCTATCAAGTGCCGAGAGGGATCAAAACTCTCAAGGTGAAAACCTATCTTCAAGTTTTGTACTCTAAAAGAGGTTTGCACTTCAAGAGATTTGATCCCTCTCGACGCTTGATAGATACGACATCAACATAGATCTATGTTCATACTACACCAATTACCTCGTTATGTCGGACTGCGATCACAACCCTCGCTAAATCAACCCTTGATTATTTACTTGGACAAGATGTGAACTTGGAGTGCATGCAATAGTAGCCTCCACTCTTGTCTACAACTTTCTTCCAATGCCAAAATCCAACTATGAGTAGCTCCTTCAATAGAACATCTCCGACCAATGGATCAACTATTAAATTAGAGACGTAATCCTTTAAGGAGGAACCCCTAATAAGGTTTTGTCCAAAAATCAAATTTCACAAACCCTAGCTCAACAAAAAGAAGGTGAGGCCAAGCATCCTAACCCTTCTTCTCCACATGACTAAGTAGCCCCTGTGAAAATTTCTGAATATTACTAATGCAGAAACCCTACTGTTAAATCAGGATTTACTTCTCCTACTTATACAAGTTATTAATATGAAATGTTCAGTATTAACATCGAAGTAAACACTTTAACAGCCTACACAGATACAGATCTAAGCTGAATACATGCACATAGACAAAGTGACACACAATATTTTCTAGACAACTGTCCCTGAAAAAACCCAATGCGAGAAAACCGATCTTCTGGCTGCTGGAGGGTTTATATTATTAAGTAGACTCTAAGTACAGCAAATCTAGGCACCTTACTGGTTAACTCGACAGAGAAATACAAATTTGCAGCAATACCTCTGTTCCGGAGACGGAAAATTGGACCGATTCACACCCTGAAACGGGATTTACAGAACTCGACCCTTTTCAGTCTTCAAAAACCCCAACGCTGCTCTGAAGCCCTCTGCGTCAGCTCTGCTAGACTATGTGTGCCTCTGCGCTACTCAGGAGAGGCTTGCGTAATCCCAAACCGGGTTACACTGTCCTTGTGCTGCCCTAGCTGGGCCTACGTAAGCCCTGATGACCTCCTGCTGCCTCTGCGCTGCCCTTTCTAGGCCTGCGTAGCACTGAAGCCATCGACATTGCACAGCTGCTGCGTAACTACTGCGTAGTTGTTGCCCCCTCTGCGCTGCTCTGACTACTGCTTCCTCTGCCTCTTCCTGACTCTTGGCCTGGGATCAGATCAACTCTCTCGCCAAAACTACCCCTCACTGCAGCTGAAACACTTCTGGAAATTCTTAGCAAAACATGCCCTAAAATTCCAGCTTAGTCGCAATGCTCTACCACTGTGTGTGTTCTCCAACTAACCCCAAGACTTTTCTTTATAATTTTCTCGTTGGGAAACCAACAACCGTGACCTAATCTTGAATCGACGGTTAAGATTAAAAGAAAGTTTGATCCATGTGACTTAAATCATTTCCATCACATGTTTAAATTAATTACCTTTAATCTTTTAATTTTCCTAAGTTAGACTTAGGGTCCTTAACTAAAAAGATTAATTAATTAATTTTTTCTTAAACCAAATGGAATTTATCAAATCCCTTTATGGGTCTTGGAGATCTCATGTACTCTAGTCCCTCCACAAACTTTGGGAGCTAGAGCACATCTGATTCTACCCCAACACTCAAAATCTCAGCACTCCCTCTTAGCGAGGAAAGTGCTCTAGCACAACACTACTTCACCCCGAAGCTCTACACTGATCTTTGGTGTGGGTCTCTGTGTTGATGCTTGGCTTGTTGCCCTTTATCACTGCGTTGTTGCTGCTCTCCCATACTACTAGCCATGACGCTGCCACCGCCACTGCCACATCTGTACTTCAGCTCCCTCTCAATCTGCTGCATCGAGCTGCCAACTTCTACACTGCAACTCAGTTGCTGAGAGAAACAACTGAAAACTCCTGCCCAATCTTTGACAGACAAGTTAGTTGGGCTGCATCCTCATCACTGAAGCTCCATAAGTTGCTTCTTTGTGTTGTCTTCCTGAAGCCACTGCGTTGTTGCAACTTTGCTCTGCGTAAGCCAACCTGCACTGCGTTGTTGAAGTCACATCAGCCGCTTTGGGTTGCGCCGCTACGCTGTTGTTGGATCTACACTGTGTTGCTCCCTTCAGCTTCCAGCTCTACCTCTGCTCCATCTGTGATTCTCTGCACCCACTGCTCCACTTGTCCCACTACTGTCTTAAGGCTCCTGTAGGACGGATGTGATCCAAGAGTTGGGCTACTCAAGGATCCCGCCACCACTCTGTAGCTTCTCTATAGATCCATGTCGCCCCACTTTCGTGGTTCATGAGCGCTCATGGCCACGTCATCTTCGGAGCCATCGTCCGCCAAGCAACCTTGGAGCTAGAACCTTCCTTGTCTTTCTTCTTCTGAGGACAATTGTTGGCGAAATGTCCTAGTTCTCTGCACTGGAAACACTTGATCTTAGACAAATCCCGTTTCTTTCTCCCTTGCTACCTCTTTGATGCCAAGGCTACATCTTCCTCTTCTTCCTTCTTTACTTTACTCGACTCGATGTTGTATTTTCTCTTGGTGAACCGACGAAGTTCTTCTTGTCGAAGGATTGCCCACATACTGTGCGAGTTGGGAAGGTCTGCTCTGCCCAAGATACTTTGGACAAAGGTTTCCCAGTCCTCTGTGACTGCATAGAGTGCAGTCCTCACCATAACATCATCCTCCACTTTCACTCCCATGGCAGTCAGCTGATCCCTGATCGCCTATAATTTGAAAAGAAAGGGTTTGATCTCTTCTCCCTTGGCCATCATGAATAACCTCATCTGATTCTCTAGAAGCATTCTCCTCTGGACGAATCTTCCTTCATATAGTGCGGTTAAGGCTTTCCACATCTCATTAGTCGTCTTCTTTTCAGCTATGTGTGGTACTACATGATCCTTAACCTCGTCCATTATGAAGTGCTTGGCATGTGTTGCTGCTTCTTCATGCTTCTTCAGGAGATCCACATCAGTTGGCGTGGCCAGGACTTTCTCTGCATGCTCCCTCAGACTGTATGCCTCCATGACTACCAGGATTCTGGCCTTCCAAACTACAAAGTTGGGCAAGCCATCCAACCTATCCTGATCACGTAGTCCTTGAGGTGCCATCTGCTCAGCAAATCTGTCAAAACGAATCCTCTTCTGTATGCTAGAGACTTAGATCTAGGGTCCTTGGCAAAACAGGCACCCTTTTCTCCCTCTGACAACTGACTCCCTCCCTCTCTTAGAAGTCTACAAATCACAACAAATCAGCTCTCTTCGATCCTCTGATCGATCTGCAGATTTATTTGGCTGGAAATATTCTGGGAAGTTGTTCTCCTCCCACTCTTTGTCAACTAGTGCTCAGGCTAATTTCTGCACCTCCAGAAATTTAACCCCACTAGCAACTACTAAAGCTCTGCAACACTGCTTCCAGTACTCTGAATCAGCAACAGCTTCAGGACTGCGTCAACCTAGTTAGCCTCTGCGTGAGCAGACAGTCCCAACATAGCCTCTGCGTTGCCTCTGCGGAGTAAGTACGTGGGCCTGCATGGAGACTGTGTCACTCTGGCCTCTGTGTGGCTCTGCTTCCCTCAGCTACTACGCTGTCCCTTCTGGTCCGGCTTTCTGCTGTTGTTGTTGCTTTCTGCAGCAAGGATTCTTCAGTCTTCTTACTGGAGATTTAGCTAGATCTGCAATCACTCTGATACCATGTGAAAAATTTTGAATATTGCTTATGCAGAAACCCTACTGCTAAATCACGATTTACTTCTCCTACTTATACAAGTTATTAATATGAAATTTTTAGTATTAACATCGAAGTAAACACTTTAACATCCTACACAGCTATAGATCTAAACTGAATACATGCACATAGACAAAGTGACACACAAGATTTTCTATACAACTGTCCCCGGAAAAACTCAATGCAGGAAAACTGGTCTTCTGGCTGTTGGAGGGCTTATATTATTAAGTAGATTCTAAGTACAACAAATTTGGGCACCTTACTGGTTAACCCGACAGAGAAATACAAATCTGCAGCAATACCTCTGTTCCGGAGACAGAAAATTGGACTGATTCACACCCTCATACGGGATTTATAGAACTCAGCCCTTTTCAGCCTTCAAAAACCATAGCACTGCACTGAAGCCCTCTGTGTTAGCTTTGCTAGCCTGCGTGTGCCTCTGTGCTACTCAGGAGAGGCATGCGTAACCCCAGACTGGGTTACGTTGTCCCTGCGCTGCCCTAGTTGGGCTTGCATAAGCCCTGATGGCCTCCTGTTGCCTCTACGCTGCCCTTTCTGGGCCTGCGTAGCACTGAATCCCTCTGCGTTGCACAGTTGCTGCGTAGTTACTGCCCCCTATGTGCTGCTCTGACTGCTACTTCCTCTGCCTCTTCCTGACTCTTGGCCTAGGATTAGATCATCCCTCTCGCCAATACTACCCCTCGCTGCAGCTCAAACACTTCTAGAAATTCTTAGCAAACCACGCCCTAGAATTCCAGCTTAGTCTCAGTGCTCTACCACTGTGTGTGTGTTCTCCAACTGACCCCAAGCCTTTCCTTTATACTTTTCTCATTAGGAAACCAATGATCGTGATCTAATCTTGAATCAACGGCTAAGATGAAAAGAAAGCTTGATCCATGTGACTTAAGTCATTTCCATCCCATGTTTAAATTAATTACCTTTAATCTTTTAATTTTCCTAAGTTAGACTTAGGGTCCTTAATTAAAAAGATTAATTAATTAATTTTTTCTTAAACCACATGGAATTTCTCAAATCCCTTTCTAGGTCTTGGAGATCTCATGTACTCTAGTCCCTCCACAAAGTTTGGGAGCTAGAGCACATCCGATGCTACCCCAACACTCAAAATCTCAACATCCCCTCCATGGATCGATCCAACAACCTTAAACCAAAAAATTATCTCATGAAACACTATCTTTGCAAGAGCTAAGAAGAGAAAGAATAGGATAGCGAATCCACTAATTAAAGACAATATATTCACAGCAAAGAAGCTCTTATTATGGTTGATGGTATTGTGATCTCACATTTTCACAACATGGTTCGCTAAGGAGAAAGAACTCTAAATTTGTAGATGAGCCTTATGACCATAATTCTCCAAAATAAGGTAACTTGTCATCCACAAAATCCTTGGAGATTAAGTCAAAAATATTTTTTTGACATTACATTGCTTAAACCCTCACCAAGGAGGTAGACATCTCACAAAAAGGGGGTCATAGCCTAGAAAAGGAGGGTCGCTTAAGCCTTTAGATGTTAATTTTCCATTGTTCTAAGCTAGTACAATCACTTCACCCAATTCTTTCTTCAATTAGCAATCACTTTTAAACAAAATTAATCTTCCAAAGACAAATAGAAATTCTAGATAGAATAGTAAATGCAATGTACAATAGAAGATAGCCTAGAGCAATAACAAGAGGCATAAAATTTGGTCAAAGACCAAGGGAAAACCTCACAAGGGGGAAAACCCTTTCAAATTCTTAATCTATTAGATTTTCATCAAATGTTCAACAAACATATTACAATGTTCCAATTCAACAATGAAGAGTTAAAGTCAAATATTTGACTTATCCAACAATTAATGAACCAATATCCTAGAGATGAGACCTGTTGACGACTAGAGTGGCACTTGATGATAATGAGAAGACTCCATGCCCAACTATGAACCAGAAGACATTTGTACCATCAGATATCATCAGATATCATCAGTTCAACAGAGTTTTTGAACTCTACTTCTATTTCTCATCATCTTTCTCTTATACCCAGATTCCACGCCCTACGGGGAATTGTAATAAGGGGTGCTAGTACTGACGAATTTAAGTCAAAATCTGTAATAGGCCTAGGATGTTGGGACTCGATCAGCAACTGAGTACACCTTGGATTGTTTTTTTTTACCTAGTTAATTATTACTTCTTTTTAGCGACGAATATTTTTCTAGGTTTTTTCACTCATTGCATTACCCCAAAGCCGAGGTGACGGCTTGAAGGTTGAGTCCCTAACACATCTTAGTGTCTAGATTCAATGCATATTACCATACTAGATCACACAAAAAATTTCGTGGAATTTGGTTAGGTCTAGGTAGTGATTTTATTATTTTTTTAGATTTCCTGCAAGTCAAAAATTGCAATAAGAATTGTAATTGGATTGTAATAAGTGTTGTCTAGAGAACTTGTACGGGGTATGAGTAATCAAAATTACACCTCTCGCCCTCAACTTTCTATTATGACACACTTTAAGGGGTTAATAATAAGTTTTGGATCCTCAAAACCCACATTTCCTAAGTTTAGTGGAAATTGAGGCATTTAATTAGGCTAGAATTAAATAAAATAGAGAGAAATAAATTATTCCATGTGACAAAATGACGTGGAAATGACTTGGAAATTATTCTAAGTCAAAGAGTTGAGTCAATGGACATGTGGAGGATGACTGAGCACACTGCCTCATTAATTCATCATTTATTTATTTAAAATCGAATTTTCCAGAGATAAAGCGGCAGTTACACACAAGGAAAATCGAATTTATTAAAGGCAGTTGAGCATAAAAGGAATATTCTACAGGATCAGTTGACTGAAGACCAAGTGGGGACTTCTTCTCACGAGCTATCTAGAGTACGACAATACTCAACACTTCACTCAGAAGATTTACGCTATTCCTTGAGCTTAGACTACGCAGTCACTCAGAGGAAACACGCAGTTATCAGGGACCTATGCAGAAGATCACTGGGGTCATCTACAGGTACGATTTCAGTTGGTTCGAGTTTGCAGTGGTGGACTTGGTGTAGCACGGGACTTCGTCTGGCTTATGGATGAGTTCACTAGATCATATGGGAATTCAATTTCCCTTGGTGTGCACAAAGAAATTTGATTTAACTTTGGGTATCTCAGTCTTCTCCATATGGAACTTGGCTTACCTTTACTTGGGATTTGCTCCAAGTCAACTTCTCACATGCATTCGTCCTTGGGAATTGCTCCTAAATCTCTATATAACAAAGTCGTGGGCTATTGTATTGTATCATGTTATGAGCTATTGGGCTTGAGGAAACTCTACCATTTTTGCATATCAATAAAATCAAGACTTAAAGGCTATTTAGCATATGTTCTCTTGGCATTATGAGGTGATTTCTTTCTGTACTATTGCTATTGTGTTTGAATTCGTTTACATGTTTTATCAGTATTAGTTTATATTTTCCACCTAGCTTGGATTGATACATGCATAATTGATTTAAGTACTATTCTAGAAATAAGTTTGCCAAGTCATTTTCAGAGGAATGTTTGGTTTATCTTATTCATTATGATGCTCTAATCCTTTTGCAAACTGATATTTCTTCAAATGTGTAGGGAAGATCTATTTGTATTGTGTGTAGGAAATCCCTGCGGGAGTGGGAGAAGTCTCACATAGACCAACTCACACCTAGATTCAAAGTGATCCAAGACTCGGCTATTTTCAACCCCAAGCCTTTCATCAAAGGAAGACCAAGAGGGAGTTTTCTCGTTCTCTACCTACTTGATCATCTATTTCAAATTTTAAAATATAAAAAATTTCCCTTCGTAGAGTGTTTTAAACTCATATTTCCTACTTCAAGAGCGTTTTCTAGACTAGGTAAGAATGGGGGTCCGCTCCCATTTCGTGGGCTAGTGTCTTTGTATATTAATTTGTACTTTAGATCCTTTTTATTTCAGCCTAATGTTTGATTTCCTTTCGTAGCCCGCAAGCTTGAGCGTGAAAAGCGAGGAGCTTGAGGAAAACGTGGCAAAAGGCAATTGATCCTCCTTGCATGCGAAGGCTTCCATTACTTCAAAATCGAGTTTTAGGGAGGTCGTAAGCACCTTTTGGACAACATCAAACTTGATCTTTGATGTGGGCCTTGGAGCCTTGAAAAATT
The DNA here is from genome assembly GCA_034641835.2 of Pinus albicaulis. NCBI lineage: Eukaryota > Viridiplantae > Streptophyta > Pinopsida > Pinales > Pinaceae > Pinus > Pinus albicaulis. Next base: position 1,260,699,890 of record CM076580.1, read on the forward strand.
CATATTTTGAAGGTTTTTCTCCATAACTTGTGTTGTCAATTTTTGAGGAGGGGATTAAGCCTTTTTCCAAGCTCTTTATTCGTAGAAGGACCTCCTTTTGGGCAGCTTTCTTAAAGGCGGTTTTCCTCACTTGTAATCAATAATAAAATAAATTTTGTTGCTTGAGGGAGCTTGGGATATTTTTCCCATGGTATCCCCCTTCCTTGGTTGAAGAGAAAGAAATTTCTTGGGTGGATTGATTCATTTTCTAATTTTCGTTTTATGCATGCTAACGAATTAACAATTAATACACTCTATATCCATCTAACTAAATTTTGGTTAAACTAAACTTACATGCATGAGCCCCAAAGCTACAAACCTGAGCAAAATCTCTTTTTATGTGTGAGCAATTCACATGGTTGGCAAAATTCCTTTGATTAAATGTTTATGCTTCATGCATGTTGAGGAACCATTGAAGCACCCTTTTTTATAAGAACTTAACTCATTCCACTTGCCATTAAATGCTAAAACATGTTAGTGTCAGAATATGCATTTTTCCATCAGTGATCAAAATTACTCTTTTTATATTCATTTTAGGGGTCCCACTCAGAAATTTTTTGTCATTCCATTAGGTCATGCAAAAAATTGATTCACTCATGGTAGCCCTAGTCATAAAACCTCACTCTCCCTCAAAATTTCACATTTGCTGGCCAACCTTCATGTCTTGCTGAGCATAAAACACTTTTGAAAAGCTCACTTCACTGTGTCTTATGTCAGTCAAAGTCAACCATGGTTTCAGGTCATTCACAGTCCCATCAGGTCATTAGGTTTCATTGTTCAAGGTCCAAAATGCACCATTTCATCTCAATAAGGTCAGCAAAAGGTGTGAGAGTGACTATATAAACATTTCATTATCATCTGCAGAGGATCATCAGCATGTAAATATCATTTTTAAAGTTGTAATTTTTGTTTTAACGTATGATTTTCATACTAATATGTAATTTTATTCAAAAAACAGAGTTTTAATTTATTTTTCATTTTTTATGTAATTTTATGCTTCCTATATGTAATAAGATCTATCCCTAGCTACCAACTCAAATCACATATGCCAAATTGAAAGAGAAAAGTGTCAAACACCAGCAACATCATCCTACAAGGAAGAAAAATCAGATGAAAGGGTAATCAGCGAAAGTTTTCAAAAAAGAAAAGTGAAATGACACATTAGAAAAGTGGGGCTTTTTAAATTCAAATTCAAATTCACTTCGCTATTTATGACTCATTGACATAAATTCAAACTCATTTGCCTCCTCCAAACATCAAGCAAGCACTCAAAGAGACCAAATATTCGAATTTATGAGCGAAATTGGCAAAACAGCTGAGTTCAAGGCGCAACTGCTGAAGGCAAGGCGCAAACGCTAAAATGAGGGCACAAGTACTCAGCAGAGCACACAAATGTGTAGTCGAGGGCGCAAATGTGTAGTCGAGGGTGCAAATGTGTAGACAAGGACGCAAATGCTTTGTCCATGGCGCAAATGACCAGCAAGCCCTAGAAAGTGTTTACGTGGTGACAAATTCCCTTCAAAGCTCCACCAACTCAGCCATTGACCTCCAGTAAACCAGTAAGATGCTCATGCCATGAAAAACTATTTTCATAATTTTATATGTTGAAGTCTTGTAAATTGAGGTTGTAATTTGGTGTTTAAATTGAGAAAAAACCCTAGTATCACACTACATTTGTGAAAAATCTCAAAATTAACTCCCTTACCCTTTGCATCCTTCCCACACTAATAAAAATCCATTCCCAAGCCCCTCATTTGCAAAATTCCCTTTTCCTATAATTTCCTCCCAAAACACTAAGCCCTAGGTGTTACATCTACCTAGGCTCCCAATCTCTAAATCCCTATCCTAAATCTCCCCTCCCCATTTCACATACCCCTAACAAATATTTCCCATTTCCCTTTCCTAATCCCTAGGGTTTTGACAAAAACATCATGGCAATAGAGGAAGAAAACACATCATTCAGTGAAAGAGAGGAAACAGAGGTAAGGAGGCCACATAAAGGAGGAAGAGTGCTTAAACTTGAACCTACCAACACTAGGGAACTCTTGGCTTCTCCATTGACTGTGACATGCTTCAAACATGTTGGTTGTTACGATTTTTGTGAGAAAATTTAGAGGGTCCAACACCATCCCATGTTGACGAGACTTTTCATGTCCGGACACCATGACAACCAAGTTACATTAGCTGGTGTCACTTTCACTCTATCCACTGCTATTATATCAGATGCCACCGGGATCCCAAATGTTGGGGAGAAGTGGTTCAAGAAAGGTAACTTGAAGAAACAGGACTTTGACTTATTCTTAAAACCAAGACACCAAAATCAAACAAAGAGGTTGTTTCCTTTTTCTCACCTCCTAGACAGATATGCCCCAATGATGAAGATAGTCATGAAATACTTTTCATTTGAAGGCAGATTTTCAAGGCTTTATTCCTATCACATCCGACTCTTAATGCATTTCACTAGGGTAAGGATGCTCAACATACCTTATTATCTTTTTCGGAGTATAGAGAAGATGGCATACATTCCCAGAAAAAGGAGTATGAACAACAAATGAGAAGCCTATTCCATCATTCCCTCATAAAAATCATAGTCCTCCACCATCTCAATCAACTAAACATTGCATGGAGCACCTTCATAGCTAATGATATTTTCAATGAGCCATCCACTCAGCCTGCACAAAATGTCCCTTCTTCATCCCATCCACCCACTTCCATCCTCCATCTCAGCCCATAGCACATTCATCATCATCAGATCAATCCCCTTCACCTCCTTCATCTCCATCTCATCATGATTTTGGGTCACCTAGCAGGATTGAGGACATTGAGCCTAAATGGGCTAGTATGGTTGAGGTTGAGCCATTGCCAAAAACCTACCAAAGAGGCCACAGGCATGTGTTTGCTCGACTCATAGTGGAAGGGGCCATGCCTTCTACAACAACAAAGCAGGTGGACAAACGCAAAGAGAAGGTCATTGAGCTAGTCATTCATGATGAGGAAGACACTCATGAAACAGAGCAGGAATTTCAGCTTGTTGACCTAGATGAGGATGAAGATGACAAAATTACTAATGCTGACATCAAAGGTAAGGAAGTCAAGATTAAGGATCTTCAAACTAATCTTGACAGGGCCAGATATGTCATACACTTCCTTGAGCAAGAAAATGAGCAATTGAAGGCCAAACATATCATTGATGAGGTAAAGTATGTCATTGCTGAAAGGGAGGCAGAAAAGGCCAAAGCCATGCTAGATGAAACACTTGAGAAGTATGGCTTACTTGATGATGAACATGAGGAACAAGTACCAAGACAAAGACCTAGAACTAGAGGGCTGAAAAGAGCTCTAGCTCTAGAGAGACAAAGGGAAGCTGAGCTTGCTGATCAACTAACCCTAAATGAACAACTTGCTATTGTGATTAGTGAAAACAGGGAGCCATGGCTTGATAGAGCCAATCAACACTTGGAGAAGCTGCTAGCAAAGGCAAATAAGGATAATGACCTATTGAGGAGGAAGGTCAAACATCATGCACTGAAAGAGAAAATTGCAATGGCCAAGCTCAAAAGTGACAATGCAAAATTGAAGATTTGACCATGGAGGAGAAGAAGAAATTACATTCTTGCTGAGGCTTCCCTCCAAGCCTAGACACATCATCATCAGCCATTCCAACAATTTTGAGGCATTTCCTAACTTTTTTGCAAAATCTGGAAATTTCTGTGTTTTTTGGGACAGACATTTAGCAGAAAATTGGGGATTTTTGCAGTGCCCTAGGCGCTATGTAAATAATTGTGGCACTTTTGAGAAAAAGAAAGACACCATTGGATTCCTAATGACCAATGCATCTCAGAAAACTATGTTTCCAGGCTTGGTTTGCAGTTTTGATAGGTGAAAAGCTCAAAAAACCATCAAAAAATCACCTTTCTGCCCCTTTTTTTGACCTAGGCACTGCGCAAATACCAGTCTTGGGAGAATGACCTTTTGAAGAGGCAAATGACCTTCATTTTCAAAACTTGAGTTCTGAGGCATATTCAGAAAGAGGACAGGCAGGGCTTTCCAACAAGCCATCTTGGGCCTGATTTGGACACCTATAGGTCAGCAAAAAGTGACCCTGAACATGGAGGGCGCAAATGACACTGCCAAGGCACAAATGCCAGTGGAGGGCGCAAATGACCAATTTGCTGATTTTCTCCAAGTTTCTCTGAAATTTTGACTTTTCTTCAACAAATCATGTTTCTACTTGTGTAATTCATCATGGTAAATGTAATTATGTCAAGGATAAGTTACCTAGGGGTAGATTCATCGGGTAAAAATCATCATTGAGTCATAATGAATCAGTTGAATGTGATGAGGAGTGAGTCACTTGGACCATCCTACACTCTAGCTTTCAGTTCAGTATTTTGTGGATCTCTTCCTCACCTCATGGATTCGACCTCTAAGGATGAGTGAATGATGTTTCGATGTCTATTTAGTCCCTTTCTTCATTCTTAGCAAGGGTTGGAATCAGTTTGTATGTTTGCTTATTGATCAAGGAACTATTGTACTCAGTTTGGCCAGCTAATAAAGAGGAGTTGCAGCTATTTTTTGGGATACTTGTGGTATGATGTTTATCATTGTCTTTTCTCCAGTTTCATATTTTAGAATGTATTGTATTCACATTCACTTCATCTCTATGGTAAGATCTCTTTTAAATTTGATAATCAGAACACATGCTTGCTCATGCTCTGTTTTGGGGAATTGATCATAGTTGTTCCATTTTCCTTTGTTTAGGAAGAATACATCTCCCATTCTCTTCCTAGCTTCTCCTCAGTCCTAAATCCATTTCATCACAATCATCTTTAAGTGATAAGCCTTATGCCTACCTTGCCCCATTGATCCCTGCAACCCTATCTCATTTGCCCTGACCTAGCTTTCCTTGACCTTATTTCTTCATCCAGTGATAACCCAACCAAATCAAATCAAAACAACCCCTGCACTCTATATCTAGCCTAAAAACCCTAATTCCTCCAACCCTCTTGGTTGTGACCTTGTGGAGAGAGCCCTCTCCGACTTGGTAGGGCTAGCTACCAAGTCAAAAGCTTGGTCTGTGGTTACCTGTGTTGGGATTCCTTCTTCAGCCTTGGGAATCTGGCAGAGTGATAACATTCTGACACCGTTGCCGGAGAGCGAAAAGACAAATTTTCCTTGGGTGTACGACAAAAATTTATTGGAAACTAATCCTTTGGATGATAGGATCGAGTTTCATAAGGCTGATTTCATAATTGCAGTGCCTCATAGCAGATCTAACTTCTACAAGATATACCAAAGCGAATCCAGACCTTGATCTAGTCGATCTGATTGTAATCTAGAGAAGTTCTTTCGAAGACATCGATATCAAACTGCACACATTCAATCAGGACCAGTTCCGTTGGTCAGATCGGTTTCTCTACCTGCTAAATTACTTTCTCTACAAGATATACCTTATGACCTGAAGTTTGAATTGTCTTTATTTAAATCCAAATCCGAAACTTCTTTCTCTGATATATATTTGATCCTCTAAGATTATCTGAGGTAACATCTTTCTCTAAAATAGACTTAAGTCCTTTGAAAGATTGGCTTTTCGAAGAAATTAAGCCCGAGTCTGACCTTGACATTAAGGAGTGGATCCAATTCTATAATCCTGAGGATGTTTTTGTTTCATCTAAACCTCAAACTTAGTCAATTATAGTATATTCATTTGCACCTTCGACTTCATCATACATACTTGCCACTTCAGTACCAACAACTTCAGCTCCTTTACCTATTCAGCGCATCCCTCCTATTGTCAATCCAATATTCCATTCCGCAGGAATTATGGCAAGATTTTCCCCACTCGTCTTACCAGCCCAATTGCATGACTTACCTCAAGGATATGGCCAAAGACTTCCCCTCGTCGATGAAAACTCTGAAATCAATGCCCGTCAACACATGGCCAAAATCACAAGTTTCATAGATCTTGAGAAGTTAGATGCAAATGATGCCAAGATGCGAATCATTGCACAAAGTTTTTCTGGTGAAGTTAAAGTTTGGTTACGTGCCCTAGCAGCTAATTCTATTAGAACTCATGTTGAACTAACTGATGCTTTCTTAGCCAGGTGGGATGAAAAGAAAAACACTTTACAAATCCTTGCTGAGTAAGACTCCCTGAAGTGCAATCCTAATGAATCTGTGCCTGAATATAATTCCTGATACCTCAGAATCTATAATTCCATCCCAAATGAAATGCAACCACCTCCTGGTTTGGCCTTTCTGTGTTATCCCGATGCTTTTGACCTAGAAATGGCCTACTCATTGGGAGAAAGAAATCCCACTACTCTAAAAGAAATGATTATAAATTCAGTGAGTGTTGAGGCCATCCTCTTGATTAAAAATTCAAAACTCAAAACTGAACGCAAAGTGATCATTAAAGAGGAACCTTCCACTTCATCCGATACTAAATTTGATGCTTTGCTTAGAACCATGGAAAGAATGGTTGATAAAATGTCTATTTCAGATAGACAAACAGAGCCACAAATCAGAAATCCGAAGTTTCGAGGCCAGCAGCAGCAGCCTCAGTTCCGGATAAAGCAGAGAGAGCAAAGAGCTCTTGAAACACAACAACAACAGCCAATTAGGACACCACTACAACAGAACTATGCTCAGAGTGATGAAGAAGAAGAACCAATAGTAGAGGAGGACCTTCTTTTCACAGCTAATGGTCAACTCATCTTTCTGATCGAAGATGAAGAATATGTGGAGAAAACAAGTTCACCTAGTGATAAAGACTTCATATTGGCAAATGATCATGAGTTAGAAGTAGAATTTGATGATTATCAGAGAGGATACCTGAATGCATTGAGTTCCCAGCAAAGGTAGTACTCCTTGAGGACCCGTGATGTTCCAATTAATCCACCTCCGAAGAAGACAGTTCAGCAGAAAGAAGTACCACAGAAGCAAGTTTCTCAAGCCAGTCAAAATAAGGGTAAAGAGATCGCAGCTCCAAATCATAACAGAAGCAATCAACCTTCTACAAGTGCACCTGTCAAAAAAAGAGATATTCAGAGAAAAGAAGCTGCACCGAGAGATCATGTTGAGAAAAGGGATATTGTCATAAAAGGGGTAGACAAAACTATAGCTTTTAATTTAGAGTCAGAAATTTCAAAGTTAAAGGTGTCTATTCCTCTTACTGAATTGGTCAAAGTTGATAAATATAAATCCCATGTAGTCAAAACCTTGAAAGTTGACCCTTTATCCGACACGGTTAATATAGAGGATGATCAGCCTGAGTTAATATTTGGTCCCGCAATCGATGGTCAGTCTGACGATAGTGAGGTCCCACCATTTTACTTGAGTCTTAAAGTCCATCAATTCATCCTTCATAATACTATGTTAGACTCCGGGGCCTCCCACAACGTCATGCCCAAAGCCATCATGGAGAAACTTGACCTTAACATAACCCGCCCATATCATAATTTATATTCTTTCGATTATGGTCGTGTCCGTTGTTTGGGTATAATCAAAGATCTAGTTGTCTCCCTAGAGCAGATCCCAGCCAAAAATGTCCTTATCGACGTGGTAGTTGCTAACATTCCACCACGTTTCAGTATGTTGTTATCAAGATCCTAGGGGGCTAAATTGAGAGGTACACTGCGGTTGGAATTTTCCTACGTGACAATTCCTGTCTTCGGTCAAATGAGAAAACTATACCATGAGACTAAAATGAAATACATGATCACAAACAAGGAAAGGCCTAATAATCATCCTATAAATGTTGTACATATAGACTTAGAGTCCTTCATATTGTACAATGATTCTGGATTAAATGATGTAGATTGTAAATTAATATAAATAGAGGATGTTCCTGAAGTTTTAGATTGCATTAGAACAATGTTAGAAAAATAGAAAGATAATCTGCATAATATATTCAAATTGCCATAAGAGAAAGTAGTTGAAAGTTCAGAACAACATAAAGAATTAGATTAGAAAATTGTGTCAAATTAGAATCAAGAGTTTCAGCACCTTGAAGAAGAAGATGGTCTTTGGAGCATGGAATTTGATGGTTCTGCTGGAAAAGACTGGGCTGGCATCAGTTTTTGGATCTGCAGCCCATTTGAATAGAAAAATAAGATCCCAAACAATGTAAGGTTTTGTTCCTACAAACTAATATTTGATTGTATGAATAATGAGGCTGAATATGAAGCGTTCATTACCAATTTGAAAATTCTGAAAATTTTGGGAGCTAGGAGAATTGTAGTCTACGATGATTCAAAGTTGATGATTAAACAAATCAAAGGTGAGTATCAAGCTAATCACCCAAGGATGAGGCAATATAGGAATGCAACACTGGACATTTTAAGAATTTTTTCAAAATATACACTTAAGTAGTGCCAAGATTGAAAATCTTAATGGTTGATTCATTAGACACTCTTGCAAGTAATTTCAGATCTACAATGTTTTCAAATAAAAATTTTGAGATTCATATAAAGCACAGGCCTGCCACTCCAGATAACTTGAAATTTTTGCATGTTTTCTGGGACGATAAACAAGTGAAAAATTTCCCTCAGAGTGAAGGAGAGTTTGAGAATTGTTCTATGGATGAAGTGTACAACAAGGATGACCAAGTTATTGAAGCAGATCAGATTGACCTACATCAGCTCAAGGACAATAACATTCCAAAAGGTATCATACCTTTGGAAGAGTTATTTGATCAAGATGATGTGGCGAGAAAACCTACTTTGGTTCCCACAGAAAAAGGCATAAAAGATGTTAATATTGAAACAGTGGAGCAGCCAAAGTTCATTAAGCTTTCAAATTCTTTTCCATCAAAGGGAAAGCCTAAATATGTTGATTTTTTTACTAAGTTTTATGACATGTTTTCTTGGGATTACTCAGATCTAAAGGTGTACAATCAATATATCATTTAGCACACAATCCCGGTCAAGCCAAACAAAAAGCCTTTTAGACAGAAGCTCAGGAGAATAAACCCAAAGTTTTTGTCATCCATTAAGAAGGAGGTAAACAAGCTCTATAAAGCAGGAATCATTGTTCCAGTCATATTTTCAGATTGGATCTCCAATTTGGTTCTAGTGCGCATGGAAACCTATGAAATTTGACTATATATATATTTCAGAAATATGAACAAAGTGTCATTGAAAGATAATTACCCACTGCCCAAGATGGACCACATACTTCAGTGAGATGTAGGAGCTAGTAGGATGTTATTTTTGGATGGTTACTTAGGCTACAATTAGAACCTTGTGCATGAAGATGATAAGGATAAGACAATGTTCACTACACCATAGGGTACCTTTAAATATGCCAAGATTTCATTCGGGTTGAAGAACGTCGGGGCCACTTTCCAGCGTTCCATGGACATAGCTTTTAGTAATGAAAAATATGTCTTCCTTGTTTTTTATTTAGATGATCTGACTGTTTATTCAAATTCATATGATGAGCATTTACACCATTTGAGAGTTGTGTTCCAACGATGTAGAAAATTTTGGATTTCCCTAAATCCTAAAAGGTGCCTATTTTCTATGTAAGAAGGTAAGTTATTGGGTCACATCATCTTGAAATATGGGATCTAGATAGACCCTACTAGAGTTGAAGTGATAAAGAAAATTGAATTCCCTAGAAATAAGAAGGAAATTCAAGCGTCAACAGTAGGAATAATTTCCTACGTAGGTTCATTCCCAACTTAGCAGAAAATATTAGAGAGTTAACTAACATGCTGAAGAAGGAGAATGATGTAATATGGTGTGAAAATTCTCGTAAGTCATTCAACTCAGTGAAATTTTCTTTGACCACTGCTCCAGTTTTGACAAGTCTCGATTATTCACTATACTTCATTATATTTTCTTTTGCTTCTGAGCATACTTTGGCAGTGATGCTTATGCAAAAAAAATATGGGACAGAGCCACCAATAGCATTCTTCAGTCGCACAATAAGGGATGCAGCCCTCCGATACAACATAATTGAGAAACATTCCTTGGCCTTGGTCAAAGCACTCAAAGACTTCCGTGTTTATATTATACACTCACATATTTTGGCATATGTTCCAAATGCAGCCGTTAAAGAAGTACTTATGAAAATAGATCTAGAAGGTAGTAGAGGTAGGTGGATAACAACATTTTTAGAGTATGACCTTGAGATCAAGCTGACTAAGCTGATCAAAGGGCAAGGCTTAGCTAATCTCATGGCTGAGTCTAATCTACATGCCCTTGACATCAATATCATATCAGCACTATCCAATGACGAAGAAGGTGTAAGTCTTGTTCAGGTATCAGATTTTTTTTCATCATCTCCATAGTATGTTGATACTAGTTATGTTTTACAACATTTGAACCCTCCTCTAGACATGTCAAAGAGTAACAGTGGGTCCTTGAAGCTTAAGCCTTCGAAATACTAAATACTAGATAGTGCACTCTACTGGAAGGATCCTGGAGGAGTGTTACTCAATTTCTTGGTAGAAGATGAGTCCAAAGAAGTGATGAAGGATTTCCAAAAGGGATATTGTGGAGGTCATTTGTACTCAAAGACCATGTCCAAAAAAGTACTGAGAGTGGGTTACTATTGGCCTACATTTTTTCATATTTGTACAAGACGGTCATGAGCTTTCATGAATGCCAACTTTTCCAAGGTAAACATAAGCTTCTTCCTTTACCATTACAATCCATTTCAATTGGAGCTCCCTCCAGAAGTGGGGCTTATATTTTATCGGTGAGATACATACACCCTCATATTCTCAACATATATGGATACTTTCCACCACAGACTACTACATGAAGTGGATTGAAGCGATCCCAACCAGGAAAGCCACATACTCAGTTATAATTCAATTTCTAGAAGCTAACATCTTGTCCCGGTTTGGTTGTCCTAGAAATATCATCACAGATAACGCTGCAGCCTTAAAATTAAAGAATATGACAAAATTCTGTGATAAGTATAACATTAAATTGGGCCATTCTACAACATATTATCCATAGGGCAATGGATTGGTGAAGTCCTCAATAAGTATTTGATCTGCATAATCAAAAAGATGTTGGAGGCGAACAAAAAGAATTGGCACAAAAAGATAATTAATGCACTGTGGGCAGATCGAGTAAGCAACAAAATATCCATTGGCATGTCTCCATTTCAAGTATTTTATGGTGTGGATATAGTTTTCCCTACTTTGTTGGCTATCCCAGTCATGAAACTTCTACAAGAAGCCAGAAGTGAAGAAAATGACATACAACGTAGAATAAACCAAATGATTCATTTGCAGCAAACATGAGAAGAAGTGTTTCAGAACACTTCCAAGCTCCATGATAAGATCAATAAAATTTATGATAGAAAAACAAAGAAAGGTGATTTCAAGATCGATGATGTGGTACTCCTCTAAGATGTCAGGAATGAAGACAAAGCTAAGCACAGGAAGTTCGATAATTTACGGAAAGGTCATTTTAAGGTTGCAGCTTCTCGTGGACAAAATACATATCTCTTGGAAGAAATGGAAAAGTTGCTTAGGAGGGCCACTTAATGGTAGGCTCCTGAAGCATTATCTCTTTTGATTTGGAATTATGAAAAAAAATCCATCCTCATTGTATATATTAGTTTTATATTCCTGCAAGTGTGAAGTGGAGAAAAATTGGAGCTCAGAGCCTGAAGTGAAGGCCATGGAGCTTCATTGAGTTTCAACTATTTCAAGTTAAGTTTTCACAAAGAGTAAGTTCAGTTTCGAGTCACTGTTCTAGTCAATTTTAGTCAGTTTCAAAGTCAGTTTGTGTCATTGAGTTGACAGTATTTAGTCATGCATTTCAATTTGAAGTTTTTTTGACCGTATTGGCCCAATGGTTAGGCACTTGGTCTACGGTGTTCTTGACACCTCCAAGGAGTTGTCATCCCCAAAAAGGCCTACGTTAGTGTCAGACTATCCATTATGTCGTCAGTGATCAAAATTACTCTTTTTATAATCATTTTAGGGGTCCCACTCAGAAATTTTTTATCATTCCATTATGTCATGCAAAAAATTGATTCATTGATGGTAGCCCTAGTCATAAAACCTCACTCTCCCTCAAAATTTCACATTTGTTGGCCAACCTTCATGTCTTGCTGAGCATAAAACACTTTTGAAAAGCTCACTTCACTGTGTCTTATGTCAGTCAAAGTCAACCATGAAGTTAGGTCATTCACGGTCCCATTAGGTCATTAGGTTTCATTGTTCAAGGTCCAAAATGCACCATTTCATCTCAATAATGTCAGCAAAAGGTGTGAGAGTGACTCAATAAACATTTCATTATCATTTATAGAGGATTATCACCATGTAAATATCATTTTTAAAGTTGTAATTTCGGTTTTAAAGTATTATTTTCATACTAATATGTAATTTTATTCAAAAAACAGAGTTTTAATTTAGTTTCATTTTTTATGTAATTGTATGCTTCCTATATGTAATAAGATTTGTCCCTAGCTGCCAACTCAAATCACATATGCCAAAATGAAAGAGAAAAGTGTAAAACACCAACAACATCATCCTGCAAGGAAGAAAAATCAGATGAAAGGGTAATCAGCAAAAGTTTTCAAAAAAAAAAGTGAAATGAGACATTAGAAAAGTGGGTTTTTTTTAATTCAAATTCAAATTCACTTAGCTATTTATGACTCATTGACATGAATTCAAATTCATTTGCCTCCTCCAAACATCAAGCAAGTACTCCAAGAGACCAAATTTTTGAATTTCTGAGCGAAATTGGCATAAGAGCTGAGTTTAGGGCGCAAATGCTGAAGGCAGGGCGCAAACGCTGAAACGAGGGAGCAAATACTCAGTAGAGGGCGCAAATGTCTAGTCAAGGGCGCAAATGTGTAGTCGAGGGTGCAAATGTGTAGACAAGGGCGCAAATGTGTAGCAAAGTGCGCAAATTCTCTGTCCATGGCGCAAATGACCAGCAAGCCCTAGAAAGTGTTCAAGTGGTGATAAATTGCCTTCAAAGCTCCACCAACTCAGCCATTGACCTCCAGTAAACCAGTAAGATGCTCATGCCATGAAAAACCATTTTCATAAGTTTATGTGTTGAAGTCTTATAAATTGACGTTGTAATTTGGTATTTAAATTGAGGAAAAACCCTAGTATCCCATTACATTTGTGAAAACTCTCAAAATTAACTCCCTTACCTTTTGCATCCTTCCCACACTTATAAAAAACCATTCCCAAACCCCTCATTTGCAAAATTCCCTTTTCCTATTATTTCCTCCCAAAACCCTAAGCCCTAGGTGTTACATCTACATAGCCTCCCAATCTCTAAATCCCTATCCTAAATCTATCATGTTGCTACTCCCTATCCCCTCCCCATTTCACATATCCCTAACAAATATTTCCCATTTCCCTTTCCTAATCCCTAGGGTTTTGACAAAAACACCATGGCAACAAAGGAAGAAAACACATCATTTAGTGAAGGAGAGGAAATAGAGGTAAGGAGGCCACATAAAGGAGGAAGAGTGCTCAAACTTGAACCTACCAACACTAGGGAACTCTTGGCTTCTCCATTGACTGTGACATGCTTCAAACATGTTGGTTGTTATGATTTTGTGAGAAAATTCAGAGGGTCCAATGCCATCCCATGTTGACTAGACTTTTCATATCCGGACTCCATGACAACCAAGTTACATTAGCTAGTGTCACTTTCACTCTATCCACTGCTATTATTTCAGATGCCACCAAGATCCCAAATGTTGGAGAGAAGTGGTTCAAGAAAGGTAACTTGAAGAAAAAGGACTTTGACTTTTTCTTAAAACAAAGACACCAAAATCAAGCAAAGAATTTCTTTCCTTTTTCTCACCTCCTAGACAGATATGCCCCAATGATGAATATAGTCATGAAATACTTTTCGTGTGAAGGCAAATTTTCAAGGCTCTATTCCTATCACATCCGGCTCTTAATGCATTTCACTAGGGTAAGGATGCTCAACACACCTTATTATCTTTTTTGGAGTATAGAGAAGATGGCATACATTGCCCAGAAAAAAGGAGTATGAATAGCAAATGAAAAGCCTATTACATCATTCCCTCATAAAAATCATAGTCCTCCACCATCTCAATCAACTAAACATTGCATGGAGCACCTTCATAGCTAATGATATTTTCAATGAGCCATCCACTCAGCATGCACAAAATGTCCCTTCATCATCCCATCCATCCACTTCCATCCCTCCATCTCGGCCCATAGCACATTCATCATCATCAGATCAATCCCCTCCACCTCCTTCATCTCCATCTCATCATGATTTTGGGTCACCTAGCAGGACTGAGGACATTGAGCCTAAATGGGCTAGTATGGTTGAGGTTGAGCCATTGCCAAAAACCTACCAAAGCAACCACAGGCATGTGTTTGCTCCACTCATAGTGGAAGGGGCCATGCCTTCTACAACAACAAAGCAGGTGGACAAAGGCAAAGAGAAGGTCATTGAGCCAGCCATTCATGATGAAGAGGACACTCATGAAACAGAGCAGAAATTTCAGCTTGTTGACCTAGATGAGGATGAACATGACAAAATTACTAATGTTGCCATCAAAGGTAAGGATGTCAAGATTAAGGAGCTTCAAACTAATCTTGATAGGGCCAGATATGTCATACACTTCCTTGTGCAAGAAAATGAGAAATTGAAGACCAAACAGGTCATTGATGAGGTAAAGTATGTCACTACTCAAAGGGAGGCAGAAAAGGCCAAAGCCATGCTAGATGAAACACTTGAGAAGTATGGCTTAGTTGATGATGAACATGAGGAACAAGTACTAAGACAGAGACCTAGAACTAGAGGGCCGAAAAGAGCTCTAGCTCTAGAGAGACAAAGGGAAGTTGAGCTTGCTAATCAACTAACCCTAAATAAGCAGCTTACTATTGTGACCAGTGAGAACAGGGAGTCGTGGCTTGATAGAGCCAATCAGCACTTGGAGAAGTTGCTAGCAAAGGAAAATAAGGATAATTACCTATAGAGGAGGAAGGTCAAACATCATGCACTGAAAGAGAAAATTGCATTGGCCAAGCTCAAAAGTGCAAATGCAAAAATTGAAGATTTGACCATGGAGGAGGAGAAGAAATTGGACATTCTTGTTGATGCTTCCCTCCAATCCTAGACACATCATCATCAGCCATTCCAACAATTTTGAGGCATTTCCTAACTTTTTTGCAAAATCTGGAAATTTTTGTGTTTTTTGGGACAGACATTTAGCAGAAAATTGGGCATTTGCGCAGCGCCCTAGGCGCTACGCAAATAATTGAGGCACTTTTGAGGAAAAGAAATGCACCATTGGATTCCTAATGACCAATGCATCTCAGAAAACCATGTTTCCAGCCTTGGTTTGTAGTTTTGATAGGTGAAAAGCTCAAAAAACCATCAAAAAATCACCTTTCTGCCCCTTTTTCTGACCTAGGCGCTGCACAAATACCAGTCTTGGGACAATGACCTTTTGAGGAGGCAAATGACCTTCATTTTCAGAACTTGAGGCATATTCAGAAAGAGGACAGGCAGGGCTTTCCAATAAGCCATCTTGGGCCTCATTTGGACACCTATAGGTCAATAAAAAGTGACCCTGAACATGGAGGGCGAAAATGACACTGCTAGGGCGCAAATGCACAGTGGAGGGTGCAAATGACCAATTTGCTGATTTTTTCCAAGTTTCTCTGAAATTTCGACTTTTCTTCAACAAATCATGTTTCTATTTGTGTAATTCATCATGGTAAATGTAATTATGTCAAGGATAAGTTACCTAAGGGTAGATTCATCAGGTAAAAGTCATCATTGAGTCATAATGAATCAGTTGAATGTAATGAGGAGTGAGTCACTTGGACCATCCTACACTCTAGCTTTCTGCTCAGTATTTTGTGGATCTCTTCCTCACCTCATGGATTCGACCTCTGAGGATGAGTGAATGATGTTTCGATGCCTATTTAGTCCCTTTATTCATTCTTAGCAAGGGTTGGAATCAGTTTGTATGTTTGCTTATTGATCAAGGAGCTATTGTACTCAATTTGGCCAGCTAATAAAGAGGAGTTGCAGCTATTTTTTGGGATACTTGTGGTATGATGTTTATCATTGTCTTTTCTCCAATTTCATATTTTAGAATGTATTGTATTCATGTTCACTTCATCTCTATGGTATGATCTCTTTTAAAATTTGATAATCATAACACATGCTTGCTCATGCTCTGTTTTGGGGAATTGATCATAGTTTGTCCATTTTCCTCTGTTTAGGAAGAATACATTTCCCACTCTCTTCCTAGCTTCTCCTCAGTCCTAAATCCATTTCATCACAATCATCTTTAAGTGATAAGCCTTATGCCTACCTTGCCCCATTGATCCCTGCAACCCTATCTCATTTGGCCTGACCTAGCTTTCTTTGACCTTATTTCTTCATCCAGTGATAACCCAACCAAATCAAATCAAAACAACCCCTGCACTCTATATCTAGCCTAAAAACCCAAATTCCTCCAACCCTCTTGGTTGTGACCTTGTGGAGAGAGCCCTCTTCGACTTGGTAGGGCTAGCTACCAAGTCAAAAGCTTGACCTGTGGTTACCTCTATTGGGATTTCTTCTTCAGCCTTGGGAATCTGGCGAAGTGTTAGCACAACACACATAATTCTATTGTTTCTCTCAAAGTTTGGTTTACTATTGCAAGTAAACACCATCTCTTGTGGAAAATTTGCATGTATCATTTAAATGAGATTAATCAACATTCATTTCACAGAGGCAACTCATTAAAACTTACCTCCAATATAAGTTGGTTGTATAGACCTCTAGGGACCCTCTACTCCCATATTGACTGCTCATTGTGAGATCCACATATTTTGGGCAAGGGTGAGGTCTGGGGATTGAAGAGTTGATTTGAAATATTTGTTGTATTGAAGGTTTAACTAAAATGAACCAAGAGCACTCTTCAACACATTTCCCTTTTTATGGTTGTTGATCTCATGCAAGTAGTGTGATGCTTACTTTCTATATTTGCAATTAATTTCACCTTCAACATCTAAATTTTTTGTTGTTTCTAACTATGACAAGATATGTTTAAATGTTGTGATTTGGTTATCCTGTAATCATTTTTAGCCTGCAAATATCTTGTACTGACATCTTTTGCTTCCATTTCAAGATTATTTTGTTCTCATCTCCTTGAGAATTATTCTTGAGCACGTTATTTAAAACACTGCTTGAATGGTTTGATATTATTACTTCAAAGCAGCTCATAAAATACTCATAAATCTTTAAAAGTAATCCAATTTCACTCTAACAACTCTCCTAGAAAACACACATCTTTAACTTAGTTTTTCTTTAGGGACCAACCCCCATAGCTAACCTAGGAGATAGCTTAAACAGAGAGAGTTGGGAATAGATGACAACCCCTTCTCTGAATTCCTTGCCACCAACCACACCTTGTGGGATTAAAGGCTTTTCTCACTAACTAGTAGGTAGGTGTAGGCGGCAAGGAGAGTTAACAAGACCAAAAGTCAAATCTGGTCTTCTCACTAACTAGTAGGTAGGTGTAGGCGGCAAGGAGAGTTAACAAGACCAAAAGTCAAATCTGGTCAACAAGTCAAATTTGGCCAAATTCAACAACAAATGATGCCCTAACAAATCAACGTTCATCAGTCAAATCAGCTCCAAAAAGTTCGGTCCTGGAAGCGGAAAATTCAGCCTCTTTTTCTGGTCAAAGTCAAGTCAAAACAGTGCCAAAAATGCCTCCAAAACTAGTCAAAGTCAAAGTCAACTTCGGCAGACAAGAGGCAACTTCAGATTTGCAATTAACCAAGGTCAAAGTGCCCAAAAAATTTCATCCTCCACGCGAAATAATTTGGCCTCCAAAACAAATGAAAAATCCCAAGTCAAACGAATCTCAAACTCCCAAAAGTCAACACTGGTCAAATGTTGGTCAAAGTAGAATTCGGCCCAAACAGAAATATTATCTCTCCTTTCTGCATGTGTGGAAAATACCTGCAATTTTCAAAAAAGTTGAACCTCCAAGAAAAGAAAAGGATGTGTGATGAGATGCTCCAAAGTGATGTGACAAATGATGTATTTATATGCTTCTTAGGTGGTTGAATTTGCATGCCTAGGCCAACTTGTACTTTTGTGTGCTTGTGGGTTTTAATTAAAAATCAATTTTTCCTTGACCAAATTAAATTCTTCCACTGGTAAACAGGATTTTCATTGGATGAGGAAGATTGTCCAAACAAGAGAATTTGTCCCTGAGCTGCCACATTAACACTCCCTCTCAGCTAGGGATAAATTTCAAACTGCATATGAATCTCATCACAACATTGTCATCACTGAATCAAGTCATGTCTCGTCTCTGCTCATCTTTGCTCCTTTGTTAAACACTCTTGAATCTAAAGAACAAGAATCATCATAGGGAAGCTCAAGCTACCACCCTCTATCCAAGGACAATAAGCAGGATACTACTTACCATGAGGTAAGTATCACAACTATCCAATTGTCTGTTGATCTTCCCAACTTGACCCTCAAGAGTCTCATCTCAAACATCTCAACATCGCATCACTAAATCAAGTCATGTCTCGTCTTTTCTCATCTCTTCTTATCTATGCTCATCTGTTGAACACAGTTGAATCCAAAGAAGAAGAATCATCACAAGGGAGCTCAAGCTACCACCCTTTATCCAAGGACAACAGCCAAGATACTACTTAGTACTTACCATGAGGTAAGGATCACAACTATCCTATTGCCTGTTGATCTTCCCAACTTGACCCTCAAGAGTCAGTGGTAGAACACCTACATCCTCTCACTTGGGAAGGATACTACTTACCATACATGGTAAGGATCGCAAAAATCCCAAGTATCCTCACCCATTGGCCAAATGGGTGGGAATCCCAACAAGCATAGCTTGTGGGTAGGATACCAACTAGGGTATACTCTGTCAAGTCCCAAAGATGACAATAGTAAGGGCACTACTTACCATGATGTAAGGATCACAAATATCCTATTGTCAGACAATAGGAAAGATACTACTTACCGTGAGGTAACGATCACAGTTATCCTATTGTCCAGAGTTCCCTCAACCCCAAGACCTCTCTAGCTCAATTCATCTCCCTGTGAGCTCAGACAAGGAGAAAGAGCATAGCTCAATGTTCTCGATCAGCCAGGACCTTTACCCAAGAGGGTCACATCCATCAGTCCAATTTTCTCTTTGAAGACCAAGGACTTCCCTTTCGACAAATCCTTGGTGAGAATGGTTGTTATCTGCTCATCAGTCAAAATATGATGGAGTCTCACGGGTTCTCTTAGCACCATGTCTCGTATATAGTGATACTTGATCTCAATATGATTGGACTTGTCATGAAACACAAGATTCTCTGCTGATTGGATACCACTCTTGTTGTTGCAATATATCACCGTCGTATCTAGGACCTGCTCAAACAACTCTCCAAAGAGCTTCCTCAACCATATTGCCTCACAACTAGCCATGCTAGCACTGAGCAGCAATATATTCTGCCTCAACTGTTCTTAAAGCTACAGACTTCTGTTTCCTGCTCATCCAAGATATCATGGTATAACCCACGCTAAAGTAGCACACTAATGTGATTTTCCTGTAAATAACATTCTCGGCCCAATCAGGATCAGTGTACCCATGAAGTCTCAAATCATTGGTAGTATATCTCAAGCCAAGATTGATAGTCCCATGAAAATACTTAGCACATGCTTGGCAGCAACCCAGTGTGCATGAAGAGGCTCAATCATGAATTGACTCAAAGTGTTCACTGCAAAACATATGTTCGAACGAGTATTCACAAGGAACATCAATGCCCAAATCAACTATCGATACTCAGATGGATTCACCACGTCAGGTCCTGCAACATCTCCACATAACTTCTCGAAGTTCATCTCCATTGGTGCGGGAGGGACTTGCATTCTACCATTCCAAATCTTTCTAGCAATTCACAACATATTTTCCTTGAAAAAGGAAAATCTCTCCGAGCTTTTGCCACACTTCTAATCCCAGGAAGTAATGCATCAAACAAAGATCTTTCATTTCAAACTCAGATGCCAGCTCCCTCTTACACTCGAGTATCAAAGGCTCATTACCTGTCAAGAATAAATTTCAACATATAAAACCAAAATGAGAGGCATACCTTGGACCACTTTGAAGTAGAGGTTTCAATCAGCATTGCTTCTCGTCAATCCAAGCTTCACCAGGTAACTATCAATATGGGCATATTGGGCTTTGGGGGCTTGCCTCAAACCATATAGTTCCTTCTTCAACCTGCAAACATGAGTCTTCCTATCTTGTACTTCGAAGCCTAGTGGTTGCTCAACAAATACTTCTTCCTATAGTATGCCATGATGAAATGCAACCTTCACATCCATCTGGTGAAGAGTCCATCCTTGACTAGCAGCAAAGGCAACAATCGATCTAATGGTGGTTTAGCGAGCAACAGGTGAAAATATATCATCATAGTCTTCTCCCTCTTATGGGAGGAACATCTAGCCACGAAACTCGCTTTATATTTCTCAATACTTACAGCTGGTCCATGCTTGATCTTATATAGCCACATCAAAGTCATGACAGACTTTCCTATGGGTCTCGGAACAACATCCTGCAAATCATTCTTCATAATGGATTTATATTCTTCGGCTATAGCATCTTTCCAAATTTTCTCTTTCACTGCTTCTTCAAAAGTGGGAGGTTCATCCTGTATGATGAAGCTCATAGCTACAACAGATCCCTAGTACTGACATGGTTTCTTGCTTTCTCTAAAGGTTCATCTGGCAGCAACATGTCATTTAGCATCCTGTAAAGTATCACAAAGCCAAAGGGGTCTCTTCCTGGCAAGGGGATCACATGGAGGAGGATCAGAGGGGTCCACAAGCTCCATGGGATCATCAACAATATCCTTCTCAGATTTCAACATGGAAGGACCTTCTAGTAGGTCCAAGTCATCATCGCTCTTCTCAACAGGAGGAGGCAGAGGAAGGTTCTTTGCTTTTCCAAGGGAAACATCTTCATCAAAATTTACATCCCTGCTAAACTCAATTTTTTGTTGACCAAACACATATATTCTAAAGGCTTTAGAATTATCACAATACCCAACAAACATACCTTTCTTTCCAGTGGCTTCCAACTTGTTCCTCTTGTCCTTCAGCACAGAAATACACAGGGCAGCCAAATATCCTCAGATGTCCAACATTGGGTTTTACACCCATGAACACTTCTTTAAGAGTCTTGTCACCCAAGGCTGTAAAAATTTCAACTTGAAATCCTACTGCATTATCTGATATTATTTCTTCTACTTATTATTCAGGATTAAGTTATTTGCAGAAATCTCTTCAATAAATATTGAAATAAATTAAAATGCAGACTTCACAATTACTAAGCAAAACAATAAGGAAATACTAGCACAAGACTAACACAGATATTTTGGACAATTGTCCCTAGAAAAACCCAATGCGGGAAAACCAGTGTAGTAGATGCGGGTTTCTATTATTCTTCAACAAAATCCTCTTGTACAATTTGCAATCAGCAATAACAAAGAGAAATTCTCTATGATAACACTAGAGAAATTTCTCACAAATTTTCTGAAGAGAAATGACCCCGGAAGGACTCTCATGGGCCTCGTGCGTCACCCCTGTGCTGGCTCTGCGTGGGGATGGCAAAGATCTGCGTCACCTCTGCGTTGTTACCTTCTTGCCTCTGCGATGTCTCTTCCTGCCACTGCATCACCTGCTCATGTACCCTGGATTGATGTTGAACCCTCTCTATCTCTCCTCCACCTGCAACTCTCCCTCTAAAACAATTTTCTCCTGCCGAACTTCAGCCACTGAGAAAATTGATTTTGCTTGGGCAACTGAGTATCTACACTAGTGTGTTTTCCAAATGACCCTCAAGTCTTCCTTTATATTCTTCTTGTTGAGATATCAACGACCAAGATTAGATCTCTAATCAACAGCTAAGATCATAACTTGACTTGATCCATGTTCTCTAGAAGATTCACACTTTTTTTTATTAATACACTTTAATTATTTAATTTCCCTAAGTTTATACTTAAGGTCTCCATTAAAATAATTAATTATTTTAATAAAACATATTCCAAGTGGAATTTCCACAAACAATTTATGGGTTCTTTGGAACACATGTGCCTAAGCCTCTCCAAAAGTTTGAGACTTAGAGCACTTCTGATGCTACCAAAAATCAACACTCCCTCTTAGCGAGGAAGGTGCTCGAACAATATGCCTGCAATATACTGCTCTGACCTTGAAGCATCCTCGACATTGTTGATATCTGACAACCTGTCAATCAACCACTGCGTTGTTGCTGCTACTGCACTGCTATCCATGACATTGCCACTATCACTACTGCATCCGTACTACAACTCCCTCTCAAGTGCTCCTTCATCCATTACTGAAACGAATTATCAATCATCCTAATCTTTTCCCTGAAGTGAACAAGCTTTGTTCTCCCTAGGGTCTTGGTGAGAATGTCTGCTACCTAATCTCCCGTGGGAATGTACTGCAACTGCACTGCTCCCCGCTGAACACAGTCTCTGATAAAATGACACCTGATGTCGATATGCTTCGACCGATCATGAAAAACAAGATTCTCAGAGAGTTTGATGCAACTTTGATTATCACATAGAACTTTGATGCAGTTTTCTAAGCCATTTAGATTCGCACGAAGCTGTGTTGGCTGCCATATATTCCGCTTCACTTGTGCTCGGTGCTACGGATTTCTGCTTTTTACTGCATCAGGAGGTCATATCTGATCCAATGTTGAAGCAGTACCCTATGGTACTTTTCCGCAATGTTGCGAAAATCGCGATCGGGAAAAAATCGATAAGGGTCCAAAAAATGAAAAAATTGTAAAAATCAAGAAAAAATTAGTAAAAATCGACAAAAGATCGGAAACATTAAAAAAATATTTTTTTTTCAAATTTTTAAGTATTTAAAGCATCCACGATTTTTGACAATTGTTTGGCGATTTTTTCATTTTGGAAAAATTCTTGGCGATGTTTTCACGATTTTTTGGCGATTTTTACGATTTTTTGGCGATTTTTTCAAAAATGAAAAAGTTGGCGATTTAATCATCATGCGGAACTTCTCTTAATGTTGCGTACTAACGAATCACAAAATAGTGTATGTATGAAATATTTTAATCCATATCAATTGTTCTCATACTCAGACGTGCTTGGCAGCCTTGATGTGCCTCTTTAGTTCTGTAATGGTGAGGAACGTATGATAATAACAAATATTATCTAACAGTTGGTAACCCAAGATACGTGAAGACTATCGCCCCCCGACTTTAATACGGTGAGTCCACTTTGTCTTGATGCATCAGTGTTCTTCAGTGTGGTAATCGTGTGTGGATCTGTAATCCTGCATTCTAACTTCTTCAAGGTGCACAATAGCGCATCTCCTTGCCCAAAGAATATTTCTCATCGCTGCCATTGTTAAAAAATAGTGTCAACTGATCATGTGTCGAATTCTTTCAGGGTCTTCTTGCGGTCTTCGAAATGTTGTTGAATGATCTGTCAAAAAATAATTCATCTACATATGATACACCAAAACACGATGGCTCATTCTCTCTGCAAGATAAGCGGGAATTTGAGATCCAACGTCACTGTAACAATCCCCGCCACTGCAAGTAACACGTAATTGACATACTTAATTAGCATTTGAGTCCATACAGGGCTTTCTTCAGCCTACATACATGAGTTTTATTCTCATGTGTTTCGAAGCCTTCCGGATGTTCAATGTAAACCTCTTCTTCTATCACCCCGTTCAAGAATGCAATCTTGACGTTCATCTGGTGAATCTCTCATCCCTTCTGTGCTGTAAATGATATAATGGATCTGATAAAGGTATATCTAGCTACAGGGGAGGTTTCTTCATAGTCTATCCCTTCTTTCTAAGCATGTCCCTTAGCCACGAAACTAGCCTTGTACTTCTCTATGTTGTCATCTGCAACATACTTAATCTTGTAGATCCACCTGGAACCTAAAACTGATCTGTCCTGTGGTCTCAGTATGACTTCCCAGGCTTCACAATTACTGAGCAAAACAATAAGGATATACTAGCACAAGAATGACACAGATATTTTAAACTATTGTCCCCAGAAAAACCCAATGCAAGAAAACCGATGCACCAGATGAGGGTTTCTATTATTCTTCAGTAAAATATTCTTGTACAATTTACAATCAGCGGTAACAAAGAGAAATTCTCTATGATAACACTAGAGAAATTTCTCACAAATTTTCTGATGAGAAATGACCCCGGAAGGACTCCCTTGGGCCTCCTGCGTGGGGCTACGCAAATCTACGTCACCTCCGCATTGCTCCCTTCCTGCCTCTGCGTTGTCCTTTCGTGCCACTGCGTTGTCCTTTTGTGCCACTGTGTCAACTACTCTTTTACCCCGGATTGATTTTGAACCCTCAGTGTCTCTCCTCCACCTGCAACTCTCCCTCTGGATTGATTTTCTTTTGACAAACATCAACCACTGAGAAAATCGATTTTGCTTGGGCAACTGAGTATCTCCACTGGTGTGTTTTCCAAATGACCCTCAAGTCTTCCTTTATAGTCTTCTCGTTGAGATATCAACAGCCAAGATTAGATCTCTAATCAACAGCTAAAATCATAACTTTACTTTATCCATATTCTCTAGAAGATTCACACTCTGTTTTATTAATACCCTTTAATTATTTAATTCCCCTAAGTTTTTACTTAGGGTCTCCATTAAAAAATTAATTATTTTAATAAAACATATTCCGAGTGGAATTTCCACAAATGATTTTTAGGTTCTTTGGAATACATGTGTCTAAACCTCTCCACAAAGTTTGAGACTTAGAGCACTTCCGATGCTACCAAAAATCAACAAAGGCTTGACGAGGAGTCTTGTTTTGGACATATACTGTTGTATTAGTGGCTTCTCCCCAAAAGAACTTTGAAAGCTTTTGATAATGCAACATGGCTCGGAATGCTTCCACGATGGTCCTATTCTTTCTTTCAACCACACTATTCTGCTTGGGATTATAAAGTACAATGATCTCCTTCTTAATTCTAGCCCTTTTGCAAAATTCAACGAACTCATTAGATGTATATTCCCCACCATTGTCAGACCTGAAGACCTTGATCCTCTTCCCTACTTGATTATCTATCAATGCTTTGAAATCCTTGAACATATCAAATGCTTTTTCCTTATGCTTCAAATAGAATATCCATGTTTTCCTGGAGAAGTCATCAACAAAGATTATATGGTAAAGGTAGCCACCAAGGGAGTGCACTGGCATGGGCCCACATAAGTCAAATTCAATGAGTTGTAGGATATCACTAGTCCTACTTTTATTGGAGGGGAATGGTCCCCTTGACTTCTCTTCACTCGCACATCTTGGACATACTCCATCATGACTAGCTTGAACCTCAGGCATTCTAGAAACCATCCTTCTAACTTTGGGAAGGGCTTCATAATGTAGATGTGCAAATCTTCGATGCCATAGCTCACTTTGAAGATTCCTATCATGAACCATTGCTTGCAGTGGTATTATGTTGACTCTATAGAGTCCTTCAACTCTAGATCCCAAGGTAAATGCACCCCTCATGCGAGATTCCATAGGCCAAGTGTGGACCTTTCCTTTTATGAAGGAAACTCTCATCCTTTTCTCTTCCAAGGAAGATATAGAAACCAAGTTCTTCTTTAATCCAGGAACATACATAACATCATGAAGAAGAACGGATTCGTCGGAGTCCAAATGAAATTCGACAGAACCAAAACCCTTCACAAGATAACTGAAATTGTCTCCAAGGATGATTTTTAGATTTGACTCCCTCTCAACTAGATTTGGGAGGACTTCCCTGTACTCGGAGAAATGTCTAGAAGCCCCATTATCTACCAACCAACAATCACAAGCCCCATTATTCAAATTGAGTGACAACAACATTATTTCCATACCTTCTGTTCCTTGATCTCTTTTGCAGACGATAGCCTTCTTCACGATCATTAGGAGCATCTCTTCTTCTTCTATCATCTCTCCTTCTATCATCACCTCTTCTTCTATCATTAGACCTGTTTTTGATGAAGCCATGATTAAACCTTGGATCATCTCGTTTTTCTAGGAAATCTTGGCCATAGTGGCCGTGCTTGTGGCAGTTGTAGCATTCCAATTTTGATAATTCCCTTTTGAATCTTCAATTGGAATCCCTCGTATCTAGAGGAGGCTTTCTAGAGTTAGATAGCCTCCCTCTTCCTTTCCTGTTCTTGCCTTGTGTAGCCAATGTAGGGGGATTTCCTTCTTCGTGATTTTCAATCCTCCCTCTAGAGATCATCTTGATTTCTCCTCGAGTACATTTTCCAACCAACTCATCAAATGTCAAGAACTTGTCATTGTTGATTATAGTAGCAATGAAGGTTTACCAAATAGGAGGAAGACCTTGAAGAGTAACAAGCTCCAACTCTCTACCAGATATAGTCTCTCCAGCAGTCTCCAATTGATCCCTTAGATGGGATATCCTCATGACATAGGATTGCACAACTTCCCCCTTGTTCACTCTAATGTCCTTGAGTTGATTCTTCAAGGAGAGGATACGATTCAAATTGTTGACCTCATACATCCCAACCAGCTTGTCAAAGATATCCTTAGACTTCTTAAATTCTCCAACATAAGTAAGCAAATGATCTTTCAAATTGCAACAACAACATTTTCCAGTGGCTCGAGTACTTTTCCTTCCACATAATCCAAGACATCATTAATATCCAATATCACTTCCACCCTAATATTCCAAACAACAAAATTTGATGAGTCACCCAACTTCTCTGTATCCCCGAAGTAAGTGGTAAACATCTTGACCAACTCAAATAGGCTCCTTCAGCTTTTTCCAAAGATGATTGCTTCAACGGTGATTGTTATAGTCTCTTGTCTCCTTGGGCTTCTCTTCACCTTGCCCTGATACCATGTTAATTTTCCTGTGTTTTATGCTAGTACAATCACTTAGCCCAATTCTTTCTTCAATTAGCAATCACATATAGAAATAGAAATTGTAGATAAAACAGTAAATGCAACGTGCAATAGAAGACAACCAAGAGCAATAACAAGAGACACAAGATTTGGTCAACAAACAGAGAAAAACCCACAAGGGGTAAAACCCTTTCAAATTCTTATTCTATTAGATTGTCATCAAATGTTCAACGAAGAGATTACAATGTTCCAATTCAACAATGAAGAGTCAAAGTCAAATCTTTGACTTATCCAACAATTAACCAACCAATATCCAAGAAATGGACCTTGATACCCACCACTTCGTGGGTGATATCCCTAGGAGAAATTTTCTCCATGATGGACCTCAACCGGTAGCCAGCAGCCCCTTGCATCCCTCAACTAGCTCGTTGTGACATTTCTCCGCCACCTGAGCCAACCACTGTGAAAATTTCAACTTGAAATCCCACTGCAGTATCTAATATTATTTCTCCTACTTATTATTCAGAAATAAGTTATTTACAACAATCTCTTCAGTAAATATTGAAACAAATTCAAATGCAAACTTCACCATACAATTACTGCGCAAAATACAAGGAAATACTAGCACAAGATTCACACAGATATTTTTGGACAATTGTCCCCAGAAAAACCCAATGTGGGAAAACTGGTGCAGTAGATGAGGGTTTCTATTATTCGTCAGCAAAAATCTTCTTGTACAATTTACAATCAGCAATAATGAAGACAAATTCTCTATGATAATACTAGAGATTTCTCACAAATTTCGTGATGAGAAATGACCCCGGAAGAACCCTCCTTGGCCTCTTATGTCACCACTGCACTAGGTCTACGTGGGCACTACGCAGAACTGCATCACCCTTTTGCGTTGTTCCCTTCCTGCCTCTGTGCTATCTCTTCCTATCACTGCGTCACCTTTCTTGACCCTGGATTGGTGTTGAACCCTCTCTGTTTCTCCTCCACCTGCAACTCTCCCTCTGTATCGATTTTCTCTTGTCGAACTTCAGCCACTGAGAAAATCGATTTACTTGGAAAACTAAGTATCTGCACTAGTGTGTCTTCCAAATGACCCTCAAGCCTTCCTTTATAGTCTTCTCGTTGAGATATCAACAATCAAAATTCGATCTCTAAACAACTGTTAAGATTATAACTTGACTTGATCCATGTTCTCTAGAAGATTCACACTCTGTTTTACTAATACCCTTTAATTATTTAATTTCCCTAAGTTTAGACTTATGGTCTTCATTAAAATAATTAATTATTTTAATAAAACATATTCCTAGTGGAATTTTCACAAATGATTTATGGGTTCTTTGGAATACATGTGCCTAAGCCTCTCCACAAATTTTGAGACTTAGAGCACTTCCGATGCTACCAAAAATTAACACTCCCTCTTAGCGAGGAAAGTGCTCTAACAACATGCCTACTGCATACTGCTGTGACCCTGAAGCATCCTCTATGTCGCTGATGTCCGGCAAGTTGTCCACCAACCCCTGCGTTGCTGTTGCAATTGTACTATTTCCCTTGACACTGGCACTGTTGCATCTGTACTACAACTCTCTCTCAGGCGCTGCCTCATCCGTTTCTGCTACTGAAATGAATTTTCAATCATTCCCATCTTTTCGCTCAATTGAACAAACTTTGTTCTCCTTAGGGCCTTGGTGAGAATGTCTGCTACCTGATCTCTTGTGGGAATGTACTGCAACTGTACCGCCCCCCACTGAACACAGTGTTTGATAAAATGACGCTTGATGTCGATGTGCTTCGATCGATCATGAAAAACAGGATTCTCAAAGAGCTTAATGTAACTCTGATTATCACATAGAATGTTGGTCGCCTCCATCTTCCTTCTAAATAATTTCATGAGCAGTTTCTAAGCCATATGGCCTCACACAAATTTATGCTAGCAGCCATATATTCAGCTTCAGTTGTGCTCAGTGCTACGGACTTCTGCTTCCTACTGTACCAGGAGGTCATTCCTGATCCCAATATTGAAACAATACCCTGTGGTATTTTTCCGATCTACCAAGCTTCCTGCCCAATCTACATCTGTGAATCCAAACAGTCTGATATCATCGCCTTGGGTGTATCTTAATCCATATTTGACTATTCCTCGCACATATTAAAGAACGTGCTTAGCAGATGCCCAGTGCGCCCTCTTTGGTTCTACCATGAACTAACTGAGGGAATTAACAGCGTAACAAATGTCTAGCTTGGTGTTGACCAGATACATGAGACACCCTATGAGCTGCCTGTACAAGGTGGGGTCGACTTCTTTATCTTCATGTGCATCTATTTTCTTCCAATTGGTAATCATTGGAGTAGCCATGGCTCTACAACCCTGCATTCTAAATCTCTTTAGAATTTTTGTAGCGTATCTTCCTTGCCCAAGGAAGATTTTTCCCTTCTGCTGCCAAACTTCCAATCCCAAAAAATAGTGCATCAACCCCAAATCCTTCATGTTGAATTCTTCTGCAAGATTCTTCTTGCAATCTTTGATGAGCCTAGATGATCCTGTCAAAAAAAAAATCATCTACATACAAAACAAAAATCAGAGGCTCATTCTCTAATGTGAGATAGTAGAGATTGGCATCAGCGTCACTCTTGACAAATCTCATCTGCTGCAAGTAACCATCTATTTGACCATACCATGCTCTAGATGCATGTTTAAGCCCATACAAGGCTTTCTTCAACTTGCATACATGAGATTTCTACTCATGTGTTTCGAAGCCTTCCGGTTGTTCGATGTAAGCCTCTACTTCTATCACCCCATTCAAGAATGCAGTCTTGACGTCCATCTACTGAATTTCCCATCCCATCTGCGCTGCAAGGAATATAATGGATCTAATAGAGGTATATCTGGCTACAGGGGCGAAGGTTTCTTCGTAGTCTATCTCTTCCTTCTGAGCATATCCCTTAGCCACGAACCTGGCCTTATACTTCTCTACATTGTCATCTACAGTGTACTTGATCTTGTAGATCCACCTGGAACCTACAACTGATTTGTCCTGTGGTATAGGTACGACTTCCCAGAAATCATTAGTCATGATAGAGCTGTACTCCTCTACCATGGCATCCACCCAAACTTGATGTTGTATAGCCTCCTAAAATCTAGAGGGTTCTTCAGCCTGTGCTACCAAAGCTTAGTATCTGTCAGGTTGTCTACGCTACATTTTCTCGGTTCTAGGAGCCCCAACAAACTCCTCTGTGTCCCTAAGCGTCTGTCATACTTCTCTATTAATTCTGCCACTAGTGGTGGGTGGCTCAATCATTTCTTCTTCCTGTTGTCCCATCTGCTACGAGCTATCTGTATTTTCTTCTATTGAAGAAATACTAGTACTAGTAACAGTGCTAGACCCTGATGGATGTCCATCTGTTGGATCTTCACCTAACTGTCACTGGACAAGAGGTACATCCTCAGACTGATCTTCAATAGGCATTTCTCGGGATTTTCTGAAGGCTCGATCCTCAATGAATTTCACACCCCTCCTTACTACAACTTTCCTATTACTCGAAATGTAGATTTTGTATGCCTTAGATGTCTCGCTATATCCTACAAGATACCCTTTCTTAGCAGTTTGATCTAATTTGCTTCGTTTATCATTTGACATGTGACAATATGCCACTCCAAAAAATCCTGAAGTGACTTACCTCTGCCTTCATCCCTGTGAAGACACTCTCAGGAGTTGTCTTGCCCAAAGCACTGTGAGGAGTCCTATTTTGGATATATAGCGTTGTGTTGCATGCTTCTGCCCATAGAAATCTAGGTAGATCCCGGTCATACAGCATATCATAGAAATCTATGAATTCTTTATCAGTATATCCCCCACTGTTATCTGAATGCAAAACTTTGACTTTCTTCCCAGTCAAGTTTTCTACCAAAGCTTTAAATTCCCTGAACCGATCAAAGACCTCATCCTTGGTGTCTAAGAAGTAAATCCAAGTCTTCCTGGAATGGTCATCAATGAAGGTGACAAAGTACGTACCTCCACCAAGAGCAGTTGTGGACATTGGTCTATAGATATCTGAGTGTATTAGTCCCAATACACTTTTCGCCCTATTGTTGCTTCTGGAATATGTTTATTTAGCATACTTCCCTAGTACGCACCCCCTACACACATCATCATTCTTGGTGCTAAGGACTAAAACTCTCGTATCAGTTTCTCTGAGCATTCTCAGAGCTCCATGGTGTAGATTCCCCATTCGCCTGTGCCATAGCTCATTCAGATATGATTCGCCACTTACATTGTTGCTTGCCAGAGCCATTGGAGACTCGAGTTGCAACCTGTATAGTCTGTTGCTTCGAGTTCCAATCTCAGCCTTCTTCTTCTAGCTTGGATGCTAAACATCATATCCCGTGTCCTGCAATTGAGACACTGAAAGTAAATTCATTCCCATAACGGGCACATGCAGCACATTTGTGGCTCAGAGATTGTCTCCTACTTCTATCTGAAATGCTACGGTCCCTTTTCCTATAGGGGTACACTTTGTCTTGTTTACCATAGTAATTTGGAAGTCCATCCTTTCCTCTTTATAGCTGGAGAAATGATTCCTTTCTCCAGTCATATGGGTTGAAGCCCCGCTATCAATATACCAATCATCTGATGATGCAAAGCTAGATAAACATGCACATTCCTTTTTTAGCCTTGAGGATAATTCTGAAATAATAATGCTATCTTCCATCTTCTTTGTGCTTTTCCTATTCCCAATAGCTTCGGCAGAAGGAATGCGTAAGCCCTTAGGAGTAAGATTTGCTGCTAGAGCAACACCACACGCTCCCTTTAACGTAGATCCTTCTGCTATCTTGCCCAACCTTGCTCTGATACCATGTGAAAATTTCAACTTGAAATCCTACTGCAATATCTGATATTATTTCTCCTACTTATTATTCAGAAATAAGTTATTTACGAAAATCTCTTTAGTAAATATTGAAACAAATTCAAATGCAGACTTCACCATACACTTACTGAGCAAAATACAAGGAAATACTAGCACAATATTGACAAAGAGATTTTTGGACAATTGTCCCTGGAAAAACCCAATGTAGGAAAACTGGTGCAGTAGATGAAGGTTTCCATTATTTTTCAGCAAAAATCTTCTTGTACAATTTACAATCAGCCATAATGAAGAGAAATTCTCTATGATAACACTAGAGAAATTTCTCACAAATTTCCCAATGAGAGATGACCCCGAAAGAACCCTCCTTGGCCTCCTGCATCACCACTACGCTAGCTTTGCATGGGCATTGCGCAGAACCGCGTCACCCTTCTATGTTGTTCCCTTCCTGCCTCTGTGTTGTCTCTTCATATCACTATGTCACCTTTCTTGCACCCCGGATTGATGTTGAACCCTCTCTGTTTCTCCACCTGCAACTTTCACTCTGGATCGATTTTCTCTTGTCGAACATCAACCACTAAGAAAATCAATTTACTTGGGCAACTGAGTATTTGCACTGGTGTGTCTTCCAAATGTCCCTCAAGCATTTTGTTATCACTAGGCTAGAACAAGTTGAGTTGTGTCAACCTCCAACCCAACATAACTATTTCAAACCAACTTTAACTGGATGTTAGCCCTTCCAATCTAAGAGGGCTCTCTCCAAATACCTATAAGATTCTCAATATAAAACTCAAAATTTCAAAAGGCCAACTCTGTAATTTTCATGTGATTTTTTTCTTTTGCAGGTGAAAGAGTGTGATGACTGCCACCATTGGGCATGGAGTCATCTAAGGAAAATCAATTACAAACAAATTGTTTTCATGGAAGCTGAGGCAATTTTGGCTGTAAAATGGTGTGAAATAAAACATTTACAGTAAAAACATAGCAAATGAAGGAAGTTGGAGCATCTAACATGAATTCCAAGTAATCAAATTGCTATGAAACTGATAACAACACATAAAACATGAAGATATAACATATGAGCCAAAACAGAATCTCGGGTGAAAAGGACCAATCTGCCGCGAATGTATATAACTGAAGAAAAAGGTTTACAAAGGTGGTTCTCTCACATCATCCATCAACCCCTTCAAAGTGAAAAAGTTACACATATATAGAGTGAGGTCCCCATTACAATGAACTACCACCTGGGCTAAACTCAATGCATAGCTAAGAGACCTATTTCTAATTGATTTACAAAATATGGAGCCTTTGTTGAGATATTTCTGTTTCAACAGAATTTGAATACAAAAAGGAGTCTCCTAGCATTTATGAAATTAACAAGTTTTGTTGATGACCCTCATCGAAATGCAACCAATTTGTTGACTATGCTGGAATGCTATGTACTGAAGTGTTGATGTGTTGGAGTGCTGAGCTGGTTGCCACGTAGATTCTGACCTGTCTTCCTGAAAATAGGAGTCCATGGGCTGAAAATGTGAACACTTCTAATCGATGTAATCCATCTAATGCTTTGTTGTCTGATTTCCTAAAAACTAATCAAGACTTCATTATGTGGAAAAAGCAGAGTTAGGCAGTTTTGTAGCAAAATTTAGTAGCAAATGCAAAAAAACACCTTTCTGCTACCCATCTGACCTTTCTGACAGTTTTGGGGTCTTCATTGATGTTTTTTAGTTAACCACATGCCTTTAGCACTCCCTTAGCTGAGGTTTAAACTTGTCTTTTCCTCCATGAAAACCTATAGCAATTCCGTAAAAAATGGTCACCTTAACTATGGGGAGTTGCTAGGAAATTTTAGATTTTTTGAGTTTTTTATTTTTTATGATTTTTTCTGCCATATTATCATTTCTTATAGCCTTACCATTGAATGTCAATCTTTAAAATGTCGATCCTCTGTCAGTTGTTGATTGCATTTGGTTTGTCAACTCACGAATTGGAGTTATATCAATTTGGACTTTGATGGTGTTTTATTAAGCATTTATCCTTGTGTAGCCACATGATTTCATGATAGGCTATTAGTTGAACTATTGAGATTTTTGTTTTTAACTATTGATGATTCTCAGTTCCTCCATTCATGCCATACTAATTTGCAATCTTCCATTCACCAATCATTTATTTTCTGCCCAGATCACATTCAACAATTTACATAGATACGTTGTACATGATCATGATCCTATGCACCTTTTGCTGCAACGCGTGATGAGCTCCTTGCCACTTGCAATTTCTCCTAAAGACAGCTAAACCAACTATGACAGCAATAGACTCTTTCCTATGACAGCAAGACCAAGCTAAACTGAAAAGAAAAACTAGGTAAGAATGAACTTTACGGTGTGAACGTTTGGGTTGAAGGTGGATACTAACGCATGAAAATGATCAATCGTGACAATGCCCCTCAACTTTTAAAAAATGTATTGTTACCAACAACAACACAGTTTCATAGCGAAACAGGTGGCAGAAGTGACAGATTTGATGCGGAAGTTTCGAGAACTTTCGTACCAAATACTCTGTTTTCATAATTGGACTTACTACGAATTTCTGCAAAACTGTCAAAATGCCAATCATGACCAAATAAGCCCAACACACATGGAAGCTTGAATTTTAACCTTCATGATTTACCCCATTTAAACTCAAATTGACCCTACATATTGACAAGATGACCAAATGACACTTTGTACATGAACTTTTATTTTGAGAAAATTTAAAACCCTAGCTAATTTGACCAATTGCCTCAAAAACTATTTCTAAGTGTTATCATGGATAACACCTTCCTTTATAGTCTTCTTGTTGAGATATCAACGCCCGAGATTAGATCTCTAAACAACGGCTAAGATTATAACTTGGCTTGATCCATGTTCTCTAGAAGATTCACACTCAATTTTATAAATACCCTTTAATTATTTAATTTCCCTAAGTTTAGACTTATGGTCTTCATTAAAATAATTAATTGTTTTAATAAAACATTTTCCGAGTGGAATTTTTACAAAACTATTTTTGGGTTTTCTAGAATACATGTGCCTAAGCCTCTCCACAAATTTTGAGACTTGGAGCACTTCCGATGCTACCAAATATCAACAACCATGTGGTCCCTCAACCATCTGTATTGATCGTATGTTTGAAGATGAACCTCCCGAATCTAAAGGTATGTCTTGTTATTTGGTAATTGAGTATTGGGTTTACTTATCATGGACACTTCTAGGCATGGGTTGATGGCGGGATTTGGCGGTAAGAGTGGGCTTAGTTTGTGCTACTATCCCCTTGATCTCTTTTGGATGTTACCCTTGGATCTGTCCCGTGGGATCTCCTTTATTGACCATTTGGTTCTGTGAAAATTGTACTGCAGTATCATGGTTTACTTCTCCTACTTGATTTAAATTATACAAGTTATCTTCAGAAATTAGATTCAGAAAATACCGAAGTAAACACAACTAACAATCTACACATGCAGATCATTTACTGAATACTACACTCATTCAAACAAAGTGACACATGGATTTTTGGACATAAGTCCCTGGAAAAACCCAAAGCGGGAAAACCTGTGCAGCAAATATGAGGGTTTATTTTATTAAGTAGATTCTGAGTACAGTAAATCTGGGTTCCAGATCTGGAAAACCCGACAGAGAATAAAAGAAAGCTACAGCTAACCTGTTGTTCCAAGACCAAATATCTGATTGATCCACACCTTCAAATGGGATTTACAAGACTCAGCCCGAATCTGGCCCTAGAAACCCCAGCCCTACCCCTGAAGCCCCAGCGTCAACCCTGCAAGGCTCTGTGTGCCACTACACTGCCTAGAGAGGGACTGTGTAACCCTAGAGAGGGTGACGCAGGCCTTATGTTGGCCTTGGAGACCCTCTGCACAATTCGGAAACCCTCTGGAGCTGCAACGCTGTCCTGCATAGCACCTGCATAGCGGCTGCGTAGCTGCTACTGCTGTTCTCTACTCCTCTGTGGTGTCCTTGTTTGCTACTCCTCTGCCTCTTACTGACTCTTGGCTCCGGGATCAGATCATCCCCTCAGCCAATACT
Source organism: Pinus albicaulis (assembly GCA_034641835.2). Classification (NCBI taxonomy): domain Eukaryota; kingdom Viridiplantae; phylum Streptophyta; class Pinopsida; order Pinales; family Pinaceae; genus Pinus; species Pinus albicaulis. Next base: position 1,260,735,788 of record CM076580.1, read on the forward strand.
ACCCCTCACTGTAGAAAAACTCTTCCGGAAATTCTTAGCAAACCCTGCCCTAGAATTCCAAATTTGTTCTCTCAGCTCTGCCTCTATGTGTGTGTCCAACAGACCCTCAAGCCTTTCTCTTATATTTTTTTCATTCATCTCTTCAACGACCGAGATTACAACATTCATCAACGGCTGAGATTAAAAGACTGCTTGATCCGTGTCTTTTAGAACATTTCAACACGTGTTAATTAATTCACTTTAATTATTTAATTTTCCTAAGTTTAGACTTAGCAAATCCATTAAAATAATTAATTATTTGTATAATTTGAACACCAGCTGAAATTTGACAAAACACTTTCTGGGTTTTGGATTTCAAGTGTGTCTTAGCCCCTCCATAAAATTTCAAGGCTAGATCACACACGATGCTACACCAACTATACAAAATCTCAACACTCCCTCTGAGCACGAAGTGTGCTCTAGCAATGCATCCACACCAAGCACTGCAAGATCTTGAAGTTGGATTATGTGTTGTTGATGCTTGGCCTGCTGCCCTCCATCCACTGCACTGTTGCTTTCTATATTGCTGCCTATGCCACTGCCACTGACAATGCCACATATATACTGCAGCTCCCTCTCAAATTGCTGCATCACGTTGCCCATAGCACTGCCACTACTAACTGCTACACTGCAACTCAGTTGCCGAGAAGTATGCAACTGAAGGACTCCTGCCCAATCGTTGACAGATAAGTCAGGCTGCATCCCATCACTGAAGCTCCCTTGGTTGCTGATTTACGTTGTCCTTCTCCAGCCATTGCACTGCTACAGCTCGGCCCTGCGTGAGCACTGCCTCTCTGCATTGCTGAAGTCCCATCAGCCTCTGCAATGTTGCCTCCACGCTGCTGCCGCCTCTGCATTACGCTGCTCCCTCTTCAGCTCTCCATCTCTCCCCTCTGCTTCAATGTGACCTTCTACAACCATCTCCCAACTCATCCTGCTATTGTCGTAAGGCTCTCATACCTCGTATGTGACCCAAGAGTAGCGCTGACTCAAGGATCCCGCCAACCTGTCTGTAGATGCTCTACAGATCAATATCACCCCACCTCTTCTCTCGAAGCACATGAGCACTCATGGTTGCATCATCATCAGAACCATCATCCTTTGCTGCTGCAACCTTGGAATCAAAACATCCTTTGTCCTTCTTCTTAGGACAAGTGTTGGCGAAGTGTCCAAGATCGCCACAGTTAAAGCACCAGACCTTGGAAAGGTCCCTCTTCTTCTTCCCTTGTTGCTTCCTTTCCTTTGATGCAAGCGCTGCATCATCCTCCTCTTCTTTCTTCACTCTGGCTGATCCACTTCTGCCACTGATATTCTGCTTCTTGGTGATCCTCTTGATCTTCTCATGGCGAAGGATAGCCCACATGTCTACCCATGATGGAAATGTTGCCCTTCCCAGGATGCTCTAGACAAACGTTTCCCAATCTTCCGAGATTGCATTTAGGGTCGTCCTCACTAGGAGCCCTTCATCTGGATTTGCACCCATGGCAATCAGCTGATCTCGGATAGTCTGAAGTCTAAAGAGGAATGGATCTATCTCCTCACCCTTCAACATCTAGAACAACCACATCTGATTTTCCAGAAGCATCTTTCATTGGACAGAGCCTCCTTGATACATCGTGTCCAAGGCTACCCACATCTCGTTTGTCATATTCATTCAGACAATATGAGGTATGATGTGGTATTTGACTCTGTCCATGATCAAACGCTTAGTCTGCGCTTGATTTTCTTCATAATTCTTTAGAGGATCTGCATCAGTTGCATCTCATTTGCTATATTCTTTCCGGCAATATGAGGTATGACATGGTCTTTGACTCTGTCCATGATCAAACGCTTAGTCCGCGCTTGATTTTCTTCATACTTCTTTAGAGGATCTGCATCAGATGGTACAGCTAGAACTTTTTCTACATGATCTTTGATACATTACTCATCTAGAACTGACAGGATTCTGGCCCTCCAGATAACAAAGTTCGACATGTCATCCAACCTATCCTAATCTCTCAATCCATATCTCCCCATCTTGCTCAAATCTGTCAAAACAGATACTCCTCTCCCTCTTTCTGTTGCAACACTCAGCAGAAAATGTTGGATATGGGTTTCCTGGTGATTAGCAACCCTCTATAGTAGTTGCTCCCTCTAACCACTGATATCCCTCCTGGAAATCTTTCACCCAAACACAATCGGACAGTACTCTCCGATCACCCTCTTGATCGAATCTTAGATCTATTTGGCTCAGATCTGTTGAGTAGTTGCCTTCCTCCCGCCTTTGTTGACTTAGCTAGGCACAATTCTGCACTGGCAAAATCTCCACCTCTGAAGCACTGCTTCCGGATCTTGGCAAGGCTTTCTGCAACAGAAGGAATATTGGACTGCGTCTCACTGATTGGCCCAGTGCAGCTCAAAAGTGGACTGCGTAACCCCAGACTAAGTGATGCAGTCCTTATGCTGACCTAGGAAGGCTCTGCGTAAGCCTGATGGCCTTCTGAGTCTGCAGCGCTAACCCTTCCTGGATCTGTGTCCTCCCGCTGTCAAGCTACCCCTTCCGAATCTCTGCTGCTTTCGTTGCTATCCTACTGAAAAAATATTCTTTAGCTGATTGCTGGAGATTCAGCATGATCTGCTATTGCTCCGATACCATGTGAAAATTCTACTGTAGTATCATGGTTTACTTCTCCTACTTGATTTAAATTATACAAGTTATCTTCAGAAATTAGATTTAGAAAATACCGAAGTAAACACAACTAATAGTCTACACATGCAGATCATTTACTGAATACTACGCTCATTCAAACAAAGTGACATGTGGATTTTTGGACATAAGTACCTGAAAAAACCCAAAGCGGGAAAACCGGTGCAGTAGATATGAGGGTTTATTTTATTAAGTATATGCTAAGTACAGTGAATCTGGGTTCTAGATCTAGAAAACTCGACAAAGAATAAAAGAAATCTGCAACTAACATGTTGTTCCAAGACCAAATATTTGACTGATCCACACCCTCAAACAGGATTTAAAAGACTCAGCCTAGATTTGGCCCTAGAAACCCCAGTGCTACCCCTGAAGCCCCAGTGTCAGCCTTGTTAGGCTATGTGTGCCACTGCGCTGCCTAGAGAGGGACTACGTAACCCCAGAGAGGGGCAACATAACAACAGAGAAGGTGATGCAGGCCTTACGTTGGCCTAAGAGACCCTCTGTGTAATTCTAAAACCCTCAAGAGCTGCAACATTGTCCTGCGTAGCACCTGCACAGCGGCTACGTAGCTATTGTTGTTATTCTCTTCTCCTCTGCACTGTCCTTGTTTGCTGCTCCTCTGCCTCTTACTGATTCTTGCCTCCGGGATCAGATCATCCCCTCAACCAATACTACCCCTCGCTGCAGAAAAACTCTTCCGAAAATTCTTAGCAAACGCTACCCTAGAATTTCATATATGTTCTCTCAGCTCTGCCTCTGTGTGCGTGTGCAATTGACCCTCAAGCCTTTCTCTTATACTTTTTCATTCATGTCATCAACAGTTGAGATTAAAACATTCATCAACGACAAAGATTAAAAGACTGTTTGATCCATGTCTTTTAGAACATTTCAGCACGTGTTAATTAATTCACTTTAATTATTTTATTTTCCTAAGTTTAGACTTAGGAAATCCATTAAAATAATTAATTATTTGTATAACTTGAACACCAGCTGAAATTTCACAAAACACTTACTATGTTTTGGAGTTCAAGTGTGTCTTAGCCCCTCCACAAAATTTCAGGGCTACAGCACACCCGATGCTACACCAACTATACAAAATCAAAACAGGTTCTAGGGTGGTACTAATTGGGAAACCCTAACTATGGGTGTGTCGTCCCGCTCCTTTATCCACATATATTACTCCCTTTCCACTCACTAAACCCCCATTCATCATTTATCCCACATAGGTCCACATTGCCTCTCTGGGTCCACATAGGCTCAGCCTCCCTATCCCCTTGCCCTCACCATGGGTCGGGGCTGGAATGATGCCCTAGAGGTTGAAGCAGCTAAAGAAAAAGTAAAAGCATAAATGGCCACATTCAACAGGAAATTGTACCACAAAATGCAAAAGATGGTCGAGACAAAAATAATTAGCACGTGGGAAAAAGTCAATACATGAGCTCTACCCTGTGGAAATTTTTGAATCTTTACACTTTATGCAGAAATTATTACTGTTAATCTAGTTATTCTCCTCCTACTTAGATAAGTTATTAACTGAATAAAATTCAAGTTAAAATCGAAGCAAAACACATAACAGATCTCCACCAATTCAGATCTAGAATAAATTCATGCACACATAGACAAAGTGACACAGTTATTTCTGGACAAATAGTCCCCGGAAAAACCCAATGCGGGAAAACTGGTCTTCTGGCTGCAGGAGGGTTTTATTATTAAGAATTTTCTAAATACAAGCAGCATGGGTTCTAGATCTAGAAAACCCGATAGAGATATAATAGATCTACATCTCACTGGCTGATCTAGGGCCAAAATAATGACTTATCCACACCCTCAAATGGGATTTACAGAACTCAGCCAAAATTAGGGCCTAGAAACCCCAGCGAAGCCCCTGAAGCCTCTACATCAACCTCTGAAGCCCCTCTGACACTCAACGTTGCTCCGGAAAGGGTTGCATTACCCCAAATTGGCTGACGCAATCCCTACGCTGCCCCTTAGGGTCTCTGCATAACCCCTGAGGGTTTCCTGCAGCAAATCACGCTATCCTTGAGGGACTGCGTAGCACTTGCATAGCACATGTTGCTGCCCTCATGCTGTTGCCCTCCTGCTTCTCTGTACTACCTCTCTGAGCTGATCTCTGCCTCTTCTTGATTCTAGACCCTGGGATCAGATCATCCACTTGGCCTAAATTCCCCTCTCTGCAGCTGAAACACTTCTGAGAATTTTTAGCCTAAATTCCCCTCTCTGCAGCTAAAACACTTCTGAGAATTCTTAGCAAACCCACCCTAGAATCTCAGCTTAGCTTCAGTGCTCTGCCTCTATGTGTCTTTACAAATGACTCCAAGCCTTTCCTTTATACTTTTCTCGTTGGCAAACCAACGGCCAAGATCAGATTTTGAATCAATGACTAAGATTAAAAGAAAGATTGATCCGTGTGACTTAAGAAATTTCATCACATGTTTAACTAAATTCACTTTAATTATTTAAGTTCCCTAATTTTTAACTTAGGAAATACATTAAAATAATTAATTAATTTAATATCACCTAAACCAGATGAAATTTCCCAAATCAATTTCTGGGTCTTGTAGATCAAGTGTACTCTAGTCCCTCCACAAAATTTGAGAGCTAGAGCACAATTGATGCTACCCCAAATACACAAAATCTCAACATAC